>JAHFWJ010000128.1:1200000-1795876 GCA_028555115.1 Himalopsyche japonica
AAGATTACTGAGAAATGATTTTTTAAATATACTTTTTGTATTGCAGTGTTTTTAATTAAATTAAAGATTGATTTTACTAAGCATGTTTACATAAAAAAATGCAGTACTAATTTGCTGAATGGTCAGATAAAAACTATACCCGGAAACGAATAGTGTTTAATCACGAGTTTTTAATAGACACATCTGTTCATAAATGTTTAGTTTGAAACATTTTCTTTTACATTTAGTAAATTGCATTTTAAATTTAAGTACCGATAGCAGTGGTCATTTTTCAAATTTTCGGACATGTTAAGGACTTATCTATAATTGTTAATGTAATTATATAAGCTGCAATTTTTTAAAAGAAAATCTTTTATGCGATGAGAGTAGATGGCATTATTTAACTTTAAATATGAACAAGCTATACAGAAAAAGATTTACAATAATAATAATTATCAATCACTTACTTCCCAAATGAAATAATGCAAAGTCGTTGATAGCACATGCAGTATTATGTAATGGGGTGAACTATTGACAGTTTTTATGATGGCGTATTGTTGAAACGACTATTAAGTTTATGGCATATTTTTAAAAATGAAAAAAGTTTTCTTCTTAACTTTATTTTGTCAAGTAAATGATAGAGGTAAGTGAAACTAGTCCTGTTCATTGTATGCAATTAATAGAAAATAATCTTTTACTTTTGTAAATAAAATTCCTTTCTATCAAGTGTTCACAATTAATGTCAATAAAGAAACTGTTTAATCAGTCAATTAATTGTGTTATAATAAGGTATGTAGTATTTTTTATATTTTGGCAAGAATCCTTTATGGTAATGGAAATCGTGTTGCTGCCATCGCTATTAAACAATTGAAATTGTAAGAACAAAAAATTGTTATGTTTTACGTGATTATAAAGGAATCTGACAAAGAGAATATCTACGTTATCACTAGGGAAATCATGCTGTGGATGAATCCCCTTCAATATGATAATATGGTTGCTGATAATCAAAGCTTATAATTTTGTATTCACTTGTTGAAATTAGTCGTGTAATGGTAGTACGTAGCTATTCCAAGTCTTTTTGCCTTTCGCTAGTGTTGCAATCGTGCAATAATCATCGGAAGAAAACAATTGGTGCCCGATGCAAAGAAATCTATCAAAATATTTAATTATTTCAAATGAAAAATATCTCTTAACTTGATTATGTGTTACTCGTGTAATGAAATTGCTAAAGCGATAATAAAAATTGGTAAAAAGGTTGCAGTCTTATTGACATTTTTTGAGCGATATTTTAAAAAGTTATGAAAATTCGTGCTATTGTACAAAATGAATAGGCATTGTATTTTTCGATTGAAAGTTCCAATTTCTAAATAGAAAAGTATTCATAAAAAAATAGAAATATTATTGAAAATATTTGCATATGTACCAAAATAGGTTTTTCATTATATATTTTTCAGTAAAACAAATGGAATAATATGTTTGAAAAAGGAACCCCTTGCTTTATACACAATCTGAAAAAATGATATAGAAAGAATATTTAAGCGCAGTGAGACACCATTTTTATTAATCCAAATTTTTTTTAAACAAATTTTCTTCATGCTTTTTCTTCAGGCTTCAAGTTGACAATACAATATTACAATAAATTTTAAATATGTAATTTACTTATACTTTGAAGTTTATATTGTACATATAATTCGCTCTACATTATTGATAAAATCAACTGTAATAATCTTGTATAAAAGAACATTTCTTGATATTATAATTTATTTAAATGCGAATTTTGGCATGCTCAGTGGCAATGTATATGCGTTGTAAAATGAATGGTTGCCAACAGCTATCTCGAAGAGTTCTCCACTCCCTGTATAAGGTGCGGTTTCCATTCGTTATTAACGAATTGATGTCGGTAGGCAGTGTGCACCTACCTCTGCACTTGATATTTGCTTTATAACACTTGTACAATTTGTCTTAACAATTATTTTTAAAATACGTTCGTAAACATGGCATTATATTCTCATGACGATGCAAAATACTATTTGAAGTACAGTGAAACCCCGATTCTTCGTTTCTCAAGGATGCAGAAATATCATGAATATATTTTCTGTCTTCAAGCTTGAATCCTAACTTCTTCTTTGGGGGTATTTAACTTGCAAATCAGAATAATTCCCGAAACCAAAATAAGATGTAAATGAACGCAGTGAAAACTGACGACCATGCTAAATATGTGTATCATCAGTGGCTAAACTATGAGCTTAAGTCACAATAACAACACGACGACACTTGCAGAATTGCCTTCTCAATCTTATTTAATTTTTTTGAAATACGTAATTACGTAACTAGTATAATCTATTTTTAAATGACCCATTTATCGGGCTGTCATAAAAGTTGTCATATATTTTCAAGACTATAAAAAGTTTTATTTCGGTCGAAAAAAATGTGAAGAGTCATAACAATATTTTAAATGATAATCACTTTTTGCCCATTTTACACAATGAAGAGTAGAAATTATTTAATTCTTGGTATTGTATAAAAATAATTACTGCTTGATATTTAAATATAACATGTTGGCCGGAAAGGTTTCCTTTGAAAAGGTCTTGAAATGATCGAGAAAGTGATTGGTAATGCTGGTTTTTTTCGCTAAGACAATGAAGTGACTTGCCTTGATCCGGATTGGATCCACTAGCGCAGACGGGGTGACAACTTTACATTGTGTCGCATTATGTTTAGTGCCAGTAAATGTTAAGAGGATATTTTTTTTATATTACAACACTTATTCAAATATTAAAGCCTTATAAACCTGTCAATTTTTTTTTTTTTTTTTAAAGACTTTAAACGTTTTATTGATTAGTGTAGCGAATTTGTTGTACCTTGATTTTAGATTTATTGATATTAGAGTAAAATCTTATAATCTGGTTTGCTTCCGGTCTTTGATATTGTTTTTGTATTAACCTGCAAATTTTTCTAGTGAAACCAAAATAAGATTCATTTCAATTCATCCGGGTTTATGTAGATTGCTTCCTACAGCGTTAATAGCAAATAATTACTATATTTGTTTTAAATATCATATAATATTATGCTAATAAATTACATAAATAATGTTTCCATCGATTTATAAAGGTTTTATTGATAATAACCGATAACATTTAGACGCGGATATTATTGCGCTGTTTCGAAGGTTTTTTTTACTAAAAATAATTGCAATATTCACGAGTCAAAATTCATGTCTGACCATTGGGTTAATATTTTAGGAATTGAAACTTGTACTTTTACCGACTGGATGCGAATCAAAATAATCGTGAGAAATAATCGGCATCTAGAAGTAGTTAGTAGCGGCGCAAACAATCACCTGAGAGGCCAGGGACGCAAGATGCTGCCTTAAAATTATTTTGTAATCAAAAAGAGCAGTGGCATGCATTTTGATAAGCAAGGATGCAACACCGAAAAAAACTGTTGCCATACATGCCAAGAATTTAAAGACTTCGATATATTGCACTAATACCGACTAGAAAAAGGTTTTTTTTATCAAGAATTTAAAATTAATACTTTTATAAAAAAACATTTTTCTTCGATATAATTTTTATCCTGTGAGTTTTGATATTTTATACGCATTTTTGTTTCGTAGCATATTCATGTATTTTATTTAACCGAATTATTTTTTCACTTCGGTATATTGAATTAATACCGACTAGAAAAAGTTTTTTTTTTTCAAGAGTTTAAAATTAATAGTTTTATAAAAAAATCTTTTTCTTATATATATAGATTTTCTTGTATGTATTGATATTTTACACGCATTTTTGTGTCGTAGCATATTTATATATTTTATTTAATCAAATTATTTTTTCACGATGGTAAATAGTAATTTGATTAAATTGAAAGATTAATGAAATTAAAAATAAAAATAACGTTAAAAAATACTTCCAAAATTAAACTCTTAATACACTGCAATCAGTCGTCTCAACTGTTGATATTTATGTTCACATATTCAATTTCGAGGTTATTATTGTATCTAAAAATAGTAATATCTAAAGTTAATCTATAATTTTGGTTAAAACCGTTGCTGCTTGGTGTTGGATTAAAATTTATTAACCCAGCAGGGAACGGGTTAAATACATAGAAAATATGCAA
The DNA here is from genome assembly GCA_028555115.1 of Himalopsyche japonica. Taxonomy (NCBI): domain Eukaryota; kingdom Metazoa; phylum Arthropoda; class Insecta; order Trichoptera; family Rhyacophilidae; genus Himalopsyche; species Himalopsyche japonica. The sequence goes on from JAHFWJ010000128.1 coordinate 1,204,099, forward strand.
ATGATTTATAAATGAGCTACCACTGGAATAATAAAAAAATATGTGTCAATTGCTCAGTTAATAGTGCTGAATGTATATGATTGCAACGAAATATTTTTTTAGAGGATATGTATACTTCTTATTGTTTTTAATCTTTGTGAGCCACTGTTACTGAGAGGCAGTGGGTATGTCTACTCTTTACCTTCAGAGCGCTATGTTTATTGTCTTTTACGTACTTACCATACTTCCTTTGAGTGTATTGGATATTTTACTAGTAATAAACAATCTAAATGCACTAGCTGTATACTTTTTACATTGCTTAATCCAAAAGGTAAAAGTTTATCATAATACTATCAATTATTGTAAGTATACATATTTTTTATGAACATTCAAAATGGCAGGCATTTTTATCAATGACACTCGAGTTGATTAATGTATTCCATATTTGAAAAGTTTAATGTGTCATTTTATGAAATGCTAGTTTAAGATAGTTGATTTTGTCAAATCAAAAGACGACAAATTTATGTCGTAATAAACGCTTCTGTTCTTTATCATTATGAAATAAAAACATGCAAACTACATTACGCACAGTTATCATTGCATTGCAATTTGATTGATTTAAAAAAATATCGAAAGATATGTTAAATATTTCAATTTGAAAACATTGTAGGAAAATAACCGTTGCTAAGGTGATCCAATAAGAGTGTATGTGATTGGAATTCGACTGTCGAAAAAACACTTTTATAAATAAAAGTTAGCACGCGGCTTTTTATTTGCAGATTGAATTCACGATCGACCAAAAACCGTACTTTTTCTACACTATATGATATAGAATAAAACCTTCTGTCATTATATTAGGTCAAAACCAATCATACATTCAGAAAAAAGACAGTTATAAACCACTCAGTTAATCTAAATTCGATCTAATTGATTGTAAAAAAGCGGACTGAAATCAGGTTAAATATGGCCCCGATATATTTTTTACAAAGATACAATTACAATGTAAGATTTTCTTTTTCTAAAAGCTATGCGTCATTATGCCGCTGCCTACAGAATAAAAATACTGTCCATTCAGAAAATATTTACAATGGAATTCTTACCATGAAATAATAATCTTTTCATTGTTTGAATTAAATGTAGGTAGGTATATTATCCATGAATGCATGTCGATTATGAAATAACACATTGTAAAGAGCCTGTGAGAAATTTAAGCGTTTTTTTGTTGTTTCTTAAGTCGTTTTTTAATTTGTCACCATTGATTACTGGTTTAAGAGATATATTGAAGGATTTTTTAATGTGATCTCGTATAAATGTAATCTACAACTTGGCAAAACATCATCGTGAGCATTAAGAGGTGTTGTGGAGGTGGTTTTTATTTTATAATACTTGCTACTGAACTATTTTATAGCAGCTATAATAAACTTCCGTTAAGCAATATTGTCTTCAATGTTTTTTTTTGTAACACAAGTTTGCGAAAAAAAATATGCTAATAATGACAAAAACCATATTTTTTCCGTGAAAAAAATAGCTCATTATTGCTTCAGAAATGGTTAAATAGGTAACAGCTTTCGTGTTCACATTTTGACATAGCTTATAGAATTAATGATAATGTAAATTTTCTACACAGTAAAAAAATAGTATCGTAATTTCAGGCAATTCAGGGAGAAAAAAAATATATTTTGTTTTTTGTAACGTCTAATTTAATGTATAATCAAAAATTAAGTATACGAATTAACACAAAATAATAAAATATTCCACAATATTATATAATATTTCTGTAGGAATTCTTCAACTGTAGTCCGTTTTGTGTTATTTGTGCCATCCGTTATTGCCTATTTGCATAAAATAACGCCGTTATCCGGTGAAACATTTTTCCAACATCCTTATACAAACAAGTCATACAAACAAATGGATCTTTATTACCAATTTCTTGGTCGTAGGGTACTATTAGATGCTTTGAATTAATTAGTTGGAAATTGTATTTATAAGCCGTTTATGCCGTGTCATATCATATGTCATATATTCGTGTGGCAGAATGCCTGAAGATGTCAAAAAGCGAAATTTGGATGAGTGAGAAAAGATATGCCTATCTATAAAGTTTCAACAATTATAATTAGAAATTAAAATTCCACTAGCCATTCTCAGTCAATATCGTAAATTATAATGGGTTTTTTCATTTGGTTTCTGTTTCATAGGATCAATTCTTAATAGCTTATTCTTTCGTAATCAATATACTAAACAAGCGATTGTTTTAAGCTTTTTGTGGAATTATTGATATTTGCATTTCTGCCGACGATTTAAATTTTATCAAACGAAATGAAAAACGTATTACTTTCCCATATGAGCTTTGTCCCATATGAATTCGTTCGGTTAGATAATAAAATTAGTTACACGTTACTCAACCCAGTTTTTCCCAACTCTTGGTGAATTTTGCAATGGAAAATAGATGTTTTATTTATTTCTGGCCATTATGATTTACCTGAAACCCAATCATCATAATACTCATACTTTTGTTCTGCATCAGAATTTCTGTGTATCCAGTTTGACTTGAAGTTAATTTTAATTCGATTCGAGATTGTTTTCCACTTCCTAACTAGTTTTGAAATCTGTTTAAAGACAAATAATACTTTATTTGAAAGTCATTATGAAAGTAATTGTTATTTAATATGTTAATGTGATAATTATTTAACAATTTTGACACCTCTTATTCAATCGTTCGAATGGTAACCACTTACATATGTCAGTATTTACCCGACAATCAATTTCTCGTTAGACATTTTATGGGACCTAATTGAGGTGTTTAAGGTATGATTATGGTTTATTTTAATATAACGATGATAAAGAGTTTTGATGAATCTTTAATAATTAAACTGACTTTTAATATGTTCTCATAGAATATTTTGTAATTAGTGTGAATAAACAATAATATTTTGATATGAATTTATTGCCTTTAATCATTGGGTGAATCATATACTACGGTCGCAATGATGAATTATTGATACTTTGATTCGTATGGAATTAAAAAAAAGTATTTTTTGGATTCAACAACATACTAACGTTGTTTTAATTTCTTCCTATCAACCAAATTCGATTCTGAAAATGGGTTGTTAAAACAATAAAACAAAAAAGCTACTGCAAATCTGTATAAGTATAATATTGTCAGTTCTGTTGCATTCGTGTGATAGAATGCCCGAAGATGCCGAAAGGCGAAACCCGAATCGTTAGTGACAAAACATGTGGAATAACTGACAAAAGAGGTCGAACCACTTCCTGTAACTTATCGTATTTATTCTACGGGGGAATGAATTTGCTCCATATCAGATGTATAAATTTGGGTGTTTATTATGTCAATAAAAAAAATATTCCTCTTGGCAGAAACATTAATTATGTCTTGATTATTCTTTCATTTTATTACTTTCAATAAGTACATATTGGGATGGAAAAAATCTTTAAATTTAATATAAACACGCACACGTTTCGTAATAACATTAGTAAGCAGCCATCGTTTACTCACTTGAAACAAATTTGTCTTTTATCACACAGGTAGATACAGCTTTTTAATAGTTCTCGTTTTGTTCCAAGACAGTGATTATATTGGGTGTAATTAAGCAACCGATAATGCGAATTTGTTAATAAATTAAATAATAATGTCTGAAATAGGTTTTCGGTGTAATTTTCATTAGACAGTGTGGATAATTTTCCATTTCAGTCGATTATTGTTTACTGCAATGATTTGATATGGTTTGTACGTATGTTAATATCGTAAGCACAATACGATAACCATAACAATAACAGAACCACATTTTCTGGTTTCAATAAATTGCGGAAAACAAATTAGTGCATTGTTTCATCGCATATTCGAAGTGGAAATGTATATTCCGATACTTAGCTAACGTGTCTAATTATTTGTATTATTTTTCCTAGTTCGGCAGATTAAAATAACACTCACATACAATGTTTCACTAAAATATTAATATGCCTATTATTTCAACGGACTAACTCTGTGGCCGATCCATTATTTAAATTTATGAATTATAAAACGAAACACAAAACATAATAGAATTTTTAATTTAATTCTAATCACACTTTCCTATTAGGTAATGTTATATGCTTCCGTTCTGTGATCCGGGTACAAATCGTTTTCCAGATAGATTATGATTTATTGCCATTTTTATTAATAAAGATAGATATAAAAATAATATTTATACGTTTGGATGAATGTTTCTTTGCCTGTATTGCTTTTGTGTATTGCCATATTAAGGATAGGATATGTTAGAAACTTACAAAATATCTCCTTTCTATCTTCACGAAGGCTACTGAATTACTACAATCATATGATGCAACACATTACAAACACTTTTACGAAACTGTTAACCATGTCACACTTTGAAAATGACAATTTGCATGCTGTCAATTGTTCATAAACTAAATATGATTTCGGAATAAATTTTCCACCGGATGATTTTTTTAAAAGTACTTACTCAATTCGATTACTTTGAATCTAAACAAAAAGTATTGGTACTTCAAATATAATATGTACCTAAGTACCACCTTTTAAAAACTGTCACATTTAGAAGTAATGAATTTTTAATGGCATTTTGCAAACCATCGATTGTTCTAAAGCTAAATTCATTTTTCGAATAAACTCTTAGTAATAAAGTTTTATTAGTTTACTCGGTTCGAGTGGCATTGCAACGCTAGTAATGTATATGAAAATCTAATAGAAACTCTGATTTATTGAAGAGAGATTTTAATTGTGTTATAGTTGATTCTTTATTTTTAAAAGATTTGGCAATAACCATCGAGTAAAAGTTAATCAATGATTAAATAATTTTTTTAATATCAAATTTAAATTTTCAACCTATTTATTCAATCAATTTTTGTAATTTGGTTTGTTATGGGTTTACAAACCTAGAAAAAAATGAACTTAATAAATGACAGATAGACAAGCCATATTGTACCGTGCGCCTTACGAGTAGGATGTTGATGAATTAGCTGTGTACGGATAAAAACATTTTTACGAATGATCTATTTATGATTACTGACAACACATATTTTAATTATGCAAATATGAATGTTATCATTGTATTTCACGCTCACGTACATTTCTTCCCACAATAATATGGAGCTGTATTGACAGATAACGTCGTTGTTCATTACAATATGCCATTGAGAAACTCACATAATACATCTATACGATTGAGTTACGAACGTAAACGTCTAGTCGACTGTAATGATAGCTCGAATTGGATTGTTCTTATTTTGAAAAGTGACATTACATAATTCATCTTAAAAACAAAATGGCCGATGCTTTTTTGTTTAAGACGAACAGCTAAGATGAACGGTGGCTAATGATATAATTACATTGCAATACGCTTCCTGGTCATTATTTTGAAAATCTATTTGCTATTTATTAAAATGCCGATCACGTTGGTAATTTATTATTTTTTGAGAAATTGTCACGAAACAAAGATACAACGGAAACATCACTGGAATCTTTGAATATTATTATTATTCGATGTATATAATTTGACAAGTAGATATCCGGCGGAACCAATAAAATACCGTTTCGTTTTTTATAATTATTTTATTTTGTTATATTATTGGTGACTAATAAGTGAAACAATAAAACACTTTTAGTCAAAATATTTTTATTGTGAAATAAATTGTGCAGATTACCTTTTTATCATAAGCTTATATTTTTTGGAATCATATGTCTTTGTATAAGTTGACTATTTTACTAGTCATATATTTTACGTAAATAAACTCCCTTCAATCAAGCTCATACTTAATAATTCTGAAATACAAACTCTCTTTTTAGAGTTTTCAAAAGAAATACTGTATAAAATACAAGTATCATGATATATTTTTTTATATGTCCCATAATTAAAAAATAAATATTCGACTATTATTTTGGAAGATGTTTTTTTTTCTACCATCTAGGTGAAATAAAACTTATAAAAGAAAATATTAAAGCATTATTAATTTGGCAATAAAATTAAATATTGCGGTGTAACTAATGCATACAAAATCCATTAATGCGAGGAAGTCAAAAATATCAGAGTGATCTGAAATAAGACACAAATATTTTTTTCTTCTTGTCTATTTGACTACAAGTATTGATGGTAAAACTTATTTCGTGAAAAAATATTTTGAAATTTTTGGGTCGAAAGTACCAATAAAATCCATTTCTAGAGTAAATGTCTATTGTGAGAATTGTGTTGAAACGATGTATATATAGCATAATATTATTTTAATGTCGAAGAGGGGGGAACACATTTCTAAAAAATGTGATAAATTACAACGGTATTGATACTGAAATGTCCGAGTTTAATTTGATTGCACCCACGTATTCAATTCGCAGAATAACAAAATATGCTTAGTATTTTGATGAATGAGGCAGCGTTCAGCCATTTTGAATTATCTCGAAACCATATTTTAATATTCACAACCGCATATTCATAACGTATTGTAAGTGTTGTCGAAGAGATCAAGGATTTTGTATCTCATATTGTTATAGAAATGTCATGATGCATACACGTTCTCTATATACACCAAAAGTTCAACAAGAAAACATTACGATATGTTTGTACTTGAGTAATATAACTCGGCAGATCAATATGGAATACAAAAGGTCGTCTAATTTAAAAATTTTAGAAGAGCAAATTTAAAAAAAAACAATTCGAATACTTGTAAAACGGTTTCGTAATTTTTTAAATGTGAATTTTATTGTCAAAGCTAAAGCGATACCTACAAATATTTTCGCCATTTTATACTATTGGGAAAACTGTTTAAGCTTCATTGATCACACATGCAAAACATCGCAAAATTGCTCATTGAAAAAGAATGAAACACATTTTAAGAAATGGGTAATATATAATATTAATTCACTTCATAATATGAATCATTCTATTGTATAAAAGGTGATATTTTAAGATTAAAAGGGCATTTGAGTTATCTTTTTTGTTTTCTAAATTTACCTTGAACAATGTGTTATAGTAAAATAAGGGCGTAAATTTTATTCAACCAATATTCATATTTCTCACCTGTATTTAGCTAAAAAAAGAATGTTCCAAAGGAAAACACTTTGATAATAAATGCTTAACTTAAATAAGCGACTTCAACTTTTTTCACTGCAACACTAACCCTTATGTGATCAACCAACGACCGCGTGGGGTTTGCGAATAAAATTCGTATGATACAAATGCGTAATAATGCGTAACAGTGTCGTAAACAACCGAAAAATGCGGGAAACATTCAAACACTTAAAAGTTCTCTTTTTACAGTTACATTGGATAATTGTACATGCGTCGACATGCATTCTTTTTTTGAATTTGTTATATGGCGAGGTGACGGTGCAATCAGGTGTGTTGCCACCTTTGGTCCGATTTATGTTCCATATGTCATAATGGTATTCAAAACCGTCTCGCATAGAAACAAATGATAATTGATTTACTATAAGATTATTGATTTGCTCTGGCAATGTAAAAACCTGTCGTGTCTTATTCGTGCGATCGATATGACACGCCCAGCCGCATTGGAATGAAAAAAAAACAATATCTTGACAATCAAATGAGTTCCTTTCACGGTCATTACGTTCCAATGTGTTCATTGCAGGAATCGGTGATCCAATTACAATTACATCACCGATTTAAATAAATTAAAATTAATTTACATTTGATAACGACCGACATTTGCATAAAAATATTTTTTTAATCACGTTTATTGTTTTAAATTTAATAACGTATTGCTTCGCGGTACATATTTTTTATGGTAAAACAAGAAAAAATTATGCGTCAATGTTACACGAGTAAAATCGTGAATCGTAGCAATCATAGACAACTAATGGACACGTCTTTATAAAGAAAAATGTATTAGAAATTAGAATCGTTAAAATTAATACTCGATATCATCAGTGACATTTATTGTATTTAGATATACAAGTGTGACGATCATCAAATCGACAAAAAAAAATAATGAAAAAATTGTCAAGGCTTTTGGTAAACCAAATAGTATTGAGACCTAATAATTCCAATTTGAAATGTATGTTGCATGCGGAAGTTTTGCAATTTCCAAGTTGATTTTTATTTATGGTTGGATATAGATTCATATATTATTACGGTATTATAAAAAGACAAAAAGTACTACCTTCTATATAATTTGCAAGAAATATTGTAGTAAATTAAGATTCAAAGCTCTACAATACTAAGAAATTGCGAAACAACGATTATCATCTATTTCTACGTATGATTTAAACTGAAAACTTAAATCATAAAAAATATATGGTATTTGTATTTGGTATTTAAGATAATACATGTTTATACCAAAAGCTTGTAGTCATATAGTACACATATTTTTACTTTGGTTAATATTGCTAATTTAAATTAGCAGCGTTAAAATTTTTAATTATAAATGAAAAAAAAGACTAACGATAGATAAAAGATAATGGTTTTTGAAATATTTGATATTCGAAATGTTTTCAAATTTAAATTATGTTTAAGACAAACACGATTTGGCAAAAAAACACTGTTTATGTATGTATTATAACTACATGTTTTTATTGGAAAATATGAGGATTTTTATCACAATAAAATCGTACGAATGTTGTTATTTGTATAAGTAGAAGTTTTAATGTATACCGTCAACATTATGTAATTAAAATAATGTAATAAAATTTGCGGCACACTGTGTTGCAAGACGTAAAAAACATTTATCCCGCAGTATAAATCTTTAATTATAAAAATGAAATGCATACGTTAACTCTATTATTAATTATGATCTGAATCAATGTGCTATGATGCCAGGTAAGGAATAAATTAGTAGTTTTCTGAAATGACGTGTTGAAGTTAGCGGATAGGAATAATTTATTTAACAAATAATACAAATATTTTCAATGAACGTGTCTATAAAAGCCACCATAGTTAAATTCACTTCGAAGTCCCCAGCAAAAAGCGTGTCTTTCGATATTGACAAGTGTTATGAGGAATAAACATTACATGAATCCTGTCGTACTTCGGGTCGTGACCGAATGAATTCGACGATGATGCAATGTTTGAAATAAAAACAAAATTTTTAATCAATCTCAACTGTTATTGTAATAACCGATAAACGATTCAATAGTAATAAAAAACGGCGCCTAAATTATTGAAAATGTTTATACACAATACGATGTAAATGTTAAAAATTCATAATTTATGCTTGATTGTAAAGTATTTACTGTTTCTGATTTAGAATGGCATGCTAAAATGTTATTTTAGGCCCGGCCGTACAAAGCAAGTGCAATTTGCAACAATATGATATCACCTTTTTTAAAAGCAAGGATTCAAAGGCGAGTTACCGGTACGTGTGTAAATAAGCAAATTTTTATATATACTGAAGCGCATTCTATTTTCAAAAACAAAAACAAATTTTTTAGTAGTATTTTCATGATATATTTTATAATCATGACAGCTTTAGCTTATCGTGAGTATCAAATAAGAATGATCACAATGAGCATATTCCTTACTAGATGGTGATATCGTATATTGAAGATTATACTCTGTCTATAAAAGCTGACTAAAAATCTCTATAATTTAATATGTATCAAATCAATTCATAAATTCCAGTAAATATAAAGTTTATACATATAAAATAATTAAAAATTTATATTTTGTAACGCAAATTACCAATTAAATCAATAGGTCCCAATTGAGTGATGTTGAATGTTAATTAAAAAAAAAACAGTGTAGTTGATATTTTTAAATAGTTGATGCTTTATTTGTAGAAAATCATTTACAATTAAAACAATCAATAGAATCACTATGAAATATATTTTTTGTGCAAATTACTATTTTCTCTGAATTTGCATGTATCAGAAGAAATGCTCAGGGTTGAAAATTAATAGACAAGAATTCTTGGAAATCAGGGACTCTAAGAAGCAGGGAAAATGCATAAAAGTTAATAATGTTAAAAATACAACGGCTTCTTGCATACTAATAATATTCAATTTGTTTACAATATCTGTTCATACGAATGATGAGTCTTTTTTTCTCGTGAGTCATCATTAAATGTCTTTATTCCTTATTCCCTATAATATTTCGATATATTTCCTATATACAAGAAGAAGGCACTTGATTGAATAAACCAAAAGTTATATTTTGGTTTTCTTTGAATATGTTCTTAATATTTGATTAAACTGAGAAATGCATAGCTTAAAAACAGCAATCTAAAAAAACAATTTATCGTTTACCCTACATTAATTAATAATGTAATTTATGATATCGAATGAAGTTGCGTTATCGAATTTAATTGTTGAAATATTGTACGATTCCATCTGTTTCTTCAGACAAACATGTGGAATCGTACAAAGCTCCAACAATTTCAATGAATAGTGTATCAAAAATTCAGATAGATAGATACGATAATGAAAAAAATTGTCAGACATAAGAACTTAAATGATAAAACCGTAAGTTGGGAAAACAAATGTTCCTTGCCATGCAATGTTGGTATCCTTTGATGAAAAAAAAATCAATATTCGATTGTTGCATTTTACTTGTGGATATGGATATAAAATATAACTTCGTTTCTTGACTTAATCATTTAATTTTTGAAATGCATTTCGATAGTTCATTTTCAAATTATGCTACTTTGAATGGCAATAATGAATCGAATGGTTTTTGATTACATGCCTTTAAAGCATAATAAATCACAACAATTTTATACGCATAAACACTTTTATAATATTTTGGTAATTACATTTTTTGTTGATAATTAAGCGTGCATGAGTAAAGTGCTTCGTTAATAACATTATTATACTCAGTTTTTGTTTGAAACAAAATACCTACTGCTTTTTTGACCATTTTTTGTACTGGTGTACATTTGATGGATTTTGTATCAAACAATGCGCTTCTCATACCGGAAGAGCACTTTACAAACTACATGGTTTTTCATAGAAAATTCGACTGATTACTGTTGAATACATGGCAACATTGTTACTGTGCACACTGGAGTATGAAATTTGTAATCCTTCAAGCATGTACAAATAACACCAGCAATGAATCGTACATCACAATGGTATCTGACTATGGGCATTGCATGGAATGCTTGGAAAAATGATATTGGTATTTGATATCTTGATAACACAAACCATTTTCAGCTCTATTTGCTTACAATACAAAGCTTACATTGTAATCTTAATGGAGCGTTTCAAAATATGCTATGATGACACATACGAAATTTGATTGAGGTAAGTATTTATGATGAAAAACCTCTCTCAATCGCTTTTGTAATAGGATTGGAGTGAGATTAACTGTTCAGTTGTCCCTTTCCATCTAATATCATTTCTATCCCCCATTTGGGGCTTAACATCTTTCCACAGTGTTTTTTTGAGCCTAGATTTTCTTTCGTTTTTTCATCGAGTATTTAGTATGGATCAGAAAAAAATAGGGCAACGGAACGCATCAAGTACGAAAAAATGTACCAAAATAGCATTAAGATTCTAATGGAATATTTCATCCACGACTTTTTGGACGTTAAAGTAAGCTTCTTAGTGTCATTTCATATATTGACAGAAAAAAACAAATACAAAAATAGCCAAATAAATGCTCTTACAAAAATGCAGTACAGTAGACACATTATTTTTTTTTGTGTTTCATACAAAGAATTAATTAAGATAATGCATCGGTAGACTACATTGTATTGATGAATAATAGCATAATTTTTGTTTCCACATTTTCAATCAGTCAATTGAAAAAATGATTTCGCGTTTCTAGATTAACAGTTATAAATGAACTGTAATTGTATAGGTGGATTAAATTGTATATTACACGCACTAGGAAATCGAGAGTTATAATTTAACTTGATTGCAGAATGTATACATTATTCATTATATTAAAGCAACTATCCAAAAGGATAACTATTGTATAATGAGTCTGGTCAATTGCAATGCTTTAGTAGAAAATGACTTTATTTGTCTAACAAATCAATTAATTACGTTCTATGAGTATTTGTTTTGTAAACATTTCAAAGTGAAGTCTACACAGCTAAAGTATTTTGTCTAAAAAAATCACTTTAAGAAGCAGCTTTGTATGATACATTATTTTGAATTGCAATGTTAATAAATTATCTTCCAATTAACATTAATCCTTGATAGTGTTGTATAAATTTGAAGCGATTTATTATGGAGTGGATCCATCGGGTATTTTTTGATTATCATTATTTTTATGATTAAAGCTTGCTTTCCGTTTCCGCTGCCTTGTAAAATTCTACATGAACCTTGTAAAATAACAATACCCAGTCAATGTAATTGTAAATATATAAATATACGTGGAAGATTTAATTTTCATAATTACTCTGAGGTCGATCGTGAGATTTTAATAATATTATATTCAAAAGACAATTGTATATTACATTATTAATAAATAAGATTCTAGTTAAGTAGATCATAGTGGTTGAAGTTTAAAAAAAATAAAATTCATCTTCGTTAGTGATCCTAAAAAGACATTAAATAGTTAATGTTATTAATTTATAAAAGAAAAAAAGCGTCATTATATAAACCTTGTAACTGTTAGCATATAATTCATAATACTTTAATAATATTTTCTTCTTATATACGTATATATAGATTCCCAAGGAAGATCTTTGAATGTAAATGAATCTGTCATATCAATAATTCTAGACCACGATGCTTTGACTTTGATTATATTTTTAAACATGGAAGCATGGTGCATCAGTATTCAATCTTATATTCATAAAAAATGTTTTATTAATGACCGATTTATGAATAAGTTACATAAGTTTACTTTATTATAATTAATAACACATAATAACTCAAATGAAAAGATTATTAGTCATCTAGGTAGTAAGCTAGAATAATGCATCGAAAATATGTATCCAAAGAAAGGATAACATACACAAGTATAAGGCAAAAATAAAAAGGAGAAATCCTTGCGATTTGTTGTTGTCATTTCTAAGAAAAGCATCTAATGACGTAGCCACTCCTCTGTTTAATATAGCATATCTTGAAACGTATCCATTTAATATCTATCTTTCAAGTTTAAGTTTATTTCGCACCTACGCCGCCATGAATATTAAATGTATTATGAAACTAAGCACAATACATTTGTAAAAAATGATTAGTAATATTAAAAGTAAAGTATTGTTCAACTTCTGTGTCAATTGTGGTTTTCGGCATACTAATAAGAAAAATGAAGTTGTAAATAATTTCGAATAAGTTTGCCGTAATAAAACAAAGAGAAAAACTGACCAAAGGTGTTTTTACGTGGGTTTCAAAACATAAATTATAGCGTTCAAAATTGGCTTTGCGCCGTGCTGTGACCCAAAGAAGAAGCGAATCCCTCCAATTATGAAGCAAATAGAGTTTTCATTCTTTTTTTGATCTAAATGAATTCATCGATCTTAGGAAACGACCCAATCAATTGAAGTTTTCTCATTATTCGCCAAGGTTTTTGAACTGCAAATAAGAAATAGTTATAATTGATTTTATTTAATCAGCTGCCAATAAAAAGAAACATCTATTTGTCTGATTGCAAAGTTATTTAGAAGATGATAAGTTTGTATAAAAAATATTTTTTATTTGAATTCTACAATTTCTTATTGAAAATATGAAAAATACTTGAATTTAATATTTCTATTCTTTATGGCATTTTAATAAGTTACTCGTAATCGGAAAAAAATACAATTACTTAAATATTTAATTTATTTCCAAAGAGATAATTCAGCTTACGACTCTTGCTTACTGATATTTAGTATGAATAGAAATATCGTTAGACGAAAATCTACAATATTTTATAGTTCCATATAGTGGGACAGCTAAAATAAAAAAATGTACGTGGAAAAGATTATTTAATATTGCAAATGTCTTTTGTCAAAATTTTTTTTGAAGAATCAATCGAGAATAATATTAGTAATAACGCAAAAGATACAAGAAACAATTCAAGAAAATTATTTTATTCCATAATTACTGTTAACACAAAAAAAAAAAATTTTGTAAATCTCATGGTAAATACAAATATAACCACGACATTACCATTCGTCGCCAATCTCCTGAAGGTTTAATTAATTTTATTCTAAGATTTAAAGACTGTCAAAATTGTAATTTATTCGTATACATAAATAAATCCGGACAGTGCTTCTTTCGATTGACAAAAAAATTCTAAGTAGTTTTTAGTTTCATTTTTTATGTTCAAGCATTTTTCCATTCACAGTTTTATTTGTATTTTAGACATGTTTCATTCAAATTATGTTATCATTACATTTATCATATTATACAAGAGATCGTCAATAATAAATGTCACCGAAAATTTTGATACACATTATACCACTTACCCCTCACCCATTGGCAATTTAAAAAATACGATTGTCCACATGATTATTGCTGACATTAAAGATTTGCTCGTGTATTTTTTATTCGTTAAATATTGTACAACTTCCGAATATTGATGGTGTTTCTTTTCCAAGCCCAATGAAAAAATTATTCAACCTTATTTATATATCGCCTGTATAAGAAATACAGATTTGATTTCTTCATCGAGCAATGTTTTAAAAAGTGAATTCAGAAAATAAAAAGGCGCTCAGTAAATTTTTTTGCGGTAAACGGTTGTTGATTCAAGGCCAATTGCATTATAGACGGTAATTTCACATTACATTAGAAACACTTATACAAACAATAATTCTTAGAGTTGCAAGTTATGAAACAATTTTTGAATATGCATGTATTGTTTTGATGCTGAGATGTGCCAAGTATTTTTTCCCTATTTATTAATGTTCAAGACATTTCGAGAATTATCTCTTGTTGAATCGTGCTTTCGTGTTTTTATTTATCTGGCAACGTATCTTGTTCTTTTTATAAAAAAAACTTCTTTTTAAATAAATTTTTGTTTATTGTTTATCTTCGATGGGATTTCTAAAAGGAAAGGTTATGGTAATTCAGAGGTAAGTGCAGTCTGTTTGGGTTGATCACTATTTTTAATTCTAGCAAGGATAGGGATAGGATAGGAAGGATAGAGGGATTAACTTACCACTAGTCCTGTCAGAGCCCTATCTTTATACAAAAGAGAGGAAGAGGAAAAAGAGAATTGGATGGCCCCATAAGCCATATTCATAAGATCAAACACATATTTTTGTTTCTATCAATATGTTGTGACTTATTTGACGTTTCTATTGCGAATTTATCAGATGTTAATCGATGGAGAAAAAAACTTTCCTCTTATAACTCTGCAAAATTACCTTATATCTAATTGTTTTCCCTCATCTGTATATTTCATGAAATTAACATCATATTTTCGCACATCGGCTAATATTTTATACGAAACTGAAAAAGTGCTAAAAATTTAATACTAAAATAAGTAAAAAAAATTGAGTAGTACAACATAAAAAAAAACATTTATAGTTTTGATTAATGTGAATATGCCAAAGCAGAATAATCAATAAAACTTTAACGACACTGTTAATTTTTAAATGCTAGGTATTGCCATTTTTCGTACGACAGCAATATGTAAGTTTTTAGTATTGTTTCATGCATTGTTTTAATACAACCGCCAATTAAATTCTAGTCTTTATTTGATTGATATCTATACATAAAATCTATACATGGACTAAAATCAAAGCCGATGGCAAGTGTTCAATGACGACTACGCTAAGTTTTATACTTCGTTTTATTCAGGGTTTGTAAGTCCAAATGTAATACACATGTATATTTATAAAAAAGAATAATTTTGTAGGGAATGTATTGATAGTTCCATCTTGAAAATATACATTTATCGAAATATGTAATGTGGGGGTTTACTTGAAACGAAATGAGCCACACTAAGCAATTTGTATGAATTTGAATAATAAAAAAAAAAATACATATCGAAATAATTATTCATTGTAATCCAAATATGGGTGTCGGGAATAATGATTGGTACAATAATCCTTTCATAATATTTATTGTAAAATTTTATCACGATAAAAGCAGTATTATAATATATTATTATGAGGTAATTAGGTAAGTTTGCACCTATGTAATTTTTTATCCACTTGATTTTCGTATGTTTTAATTGAAAACCAGCAATTATGAAATGCGAAAACAAAAAGAGTTGCTTGTGCAACAACTTTAAATTCTAATTGTTGAAACTTTGTACGATTCCACATGTTTTGTCACTAACGACGCGGGTTTCGCTTTTCGGCATCTTCAGGCATTCTATTACAGACATGCAACAGAATTGAAAAATTACTGAGCCAGTTCTGATGTATCTGTGTGATAGAATACCCGAAGATGCCCAAAGGCGAAACCCGCGTCGTTAGTGACGAAAAATGTGGAATCGTAAAAAGTTTTAACAATTCAAATTTGATTTTGAAATTCCATCAAGGACCTTCACTCGATATCATAAATTATAGCAATATTTTGATATGAAAAAAAATACTTTAATTTTTGATAACATAGAGAGCACGCTAAAAATGAAAATATTAGAGTTTTTTTTATTAATATTGAGATGATAATATTCTGTTTATAATATGGGAAAAAATAGTTACAAAGAATGGTAAATAATGACTAGGCGCTCAATATATCTCTTTATAATTTTAGAAAGACTGGTTATTAGTACAGTGACCTTGTTTTCCAGATAAAATGGACTCAGGAATTTATGTCTGTGCATAGACTATCCGGGCATAAAATCCCGTCTCCAAAACACGAAAATTGAGGAATGTCCAAGAGCATCTTCTTTTTGATATTGTTTGTATTTCTATAAAATATATTTTCCTCAGTTCTTTCAGCAATTTAAAACGAATGTGGGAGCAATAATTTTACATCTCGCGAAATGTTAACAAATATCATGAATATTAAATATGATATTCAGATTGAATTTTTAAATAATTTTTACTATCAATATTCTATGAAAGTTCATCACATAATTATTACTTATCACAAAACGTATTTAAAATTTACTTGCAAAGATCTGTATAACTACGGAGGATAAATTTCATATGAGTTAATCACGACTGCCATTTAAAATATGAACAAAAAAGAAACATTTACACTTAGTGGCCGAAGTGTAGAGGATTTATGCGCAAAGACGTCGCGTCAATTATTTGTTTATTTGCAACAATCTCAATTATCTCATATGAACTTCGATATACCACGGAATGAATTGCATTGTGATTTTTGGTAATAACAAATAATTTAGAACGTGAATGTAAACAGCTCAACGCATATTTTTGGATTATTTATTAATATAAAATATTACAAACGATATACAGCTGTCAGAAACTGTATTATAATATGCCAATGCAAATTATCTGATATATGTGAACATTTTCGTACATAAATAATTGAAATTATGTCAATAAATAACAAAAAGTTTCGTTTTGGGTATTTGAAATTTTTGACGTAAATTCACTTGATACTGGCAACCGATGAATTATCTTCGACATATGCTGAAAGATATGAGAAATTATGGGTGCTAAAAGGTCGCCAAAACCAAATATATATCATGCATAATAGCTGGCATTGTATATGTATCAAAATAATTTGAAAGTTGTTTGTAGAATACTATAATATCATATATTAAGCGATACGATACAATGCAGTCATAAAAATATTTTTTATATGATATATTCAAATTTGTAACGTAAAAGTACGCCTTCCGTTTAAGCTTATTCTAGTTTTTTATCCACTTATAATCATTCCATTTTTATTCCAGCTTGAGCGCTATAAAACCAGAATAATCAAAACATTATAGTGATGTAATTATTCTGGTGAAATGAGATACTTTTAAATGTCTTTAAGATGTTTCTGGAAATATGTATAACATTGAACCTGTCGATCCAAAATCGTGTAATAATATTTAAAGTGGACAATGAATTGTTCACTAATAATATCATAAATAATTACGTCACCTCAAAAGCTTTGTCGTGGAATTCAGTTTTGATTATAGGACCGACCACAATAAAAGTCACGACTGTTTTGTTTACCGTAGGTGGCGTTCAGTGGTCCCTCCGATGGAGGGTATCCTTTGTGTGTTTACCTGGAGCGAAGATATTTATAGATATGTTGCTGTTACAATACTAACAAACTTTATAAAAAAATAAAAGATCGGTAGAAGACTGCCTTATAAAATTTCACATTATAAAAACAAAGCTATAGTCTAATAACGAATCAATAAAAAATCCATATTGAGGATGTTTAAAAGTATATTTAAAAATTAAAAATCGACTATGTTCCTGGCTTAAGTGTTGCTGTTTATTATGCTAACGGGGTGGATTCCGTTGTCTTGGAAGGA
Source organism: Himalopsyche japonica (assembly GCA_028555115.1). Classification (NCBI taxonomy): domain Eukaryota; kingdom Metazoa; phylum Arthropoda; class Insecta; order Trichoptera; family Rhyacophilidae; genus Himalopsyche; species Himalopsyche japonica. Next base: position 1,222,335 of record JAHFWJ010000128.1, read on the forward strand.
AGCCTTTGACCATCCAAAGCAGGTTATAATGAGCAGACAATCAAAAAGTGTTGTTGGTTTTGATAACATTAAATTATGATATCTTCAATGTGGGTTACTCGATTTATTATAAGAGTTTTGAATGAAATGAATCCAGAATTTTCTTATTATTTTTTTGGTGTTATGAGTTATAACTATGTTAAAAAAAGTATTAAAATAAAAATATCCCCAAATTTCCTTCGCTATCGTCTTACTGACATATATAATATGTCTATTAAGAATACCAAATGATTTCACAAGCCAAACATACATGGGGTCAGATCAAACATTTATCTATATCGAGATATGTTCAATTTGTTGTGAAGAGTGCTTCTATAATTCTTGATCAATTTATTATAGATAAGTTTTGATATTATTCATCTAACATATATCATTTCAAATATACGAAGGAGTATTTGTGACGGATTGATATTTTCTGACGAGTTTTTAAATGACGAATACTATAATGAAAATTAATAATAAATTTTAACTCTTAAAGTAATTAAAAGTAGAAAATTATTTACATAATTTATATATTGCTTTAGGAACTCAAGATAACTAATTAAATTCTAATTTGTATTCCAAAATTGTTGTTGGTTAAATGTATCAATAATTATCGATGACGTGGAGTAATAATTAATATGTGTATTTAATTGTATGATAAACCAAAACGAGTAATTTGATATCTCGTAGACAGATGTATGTCAATGGATCATTACACTCTTTTAAAATTTATTTATAATGAGTTTATAAAATTATTGAGAGTTGTTACGCTACTGTCTATAATAGGCAAAACAGATATCTGTTTGAGAATGTTTAGTTTCACGGCCATTCTCTTTAATATTTTATTTAATGGAAAAAATAATTGTCTATGAATAATTATTGCAATTTAATATACAATACTTGGATTATTGTAGGTATAGAAGGTGTGGAGATATGCCAATATGGTTGAGTGTAACATACAAAGAAACTTTTTGGTGGTTATTTTGATATTTTACAATAATACAGTAAACGTGCTTATTTTGTGCTATTTTATTAAAATAAATCAGATTGGATTAAAGCTACGTTCAAATGTTGCTTGGAAAGTAGTATTAATAATTTCATATTATGATGCCTATTTCTGAAAAAAAAATATGAGGTCAATTGAGGAAGATAGAAGGCTTTTGAAAAAAAATATATGTCGACATATTTAATTTTATACAACTTTTTGCCAATCACCAATCTGATAATGCTAATATAATACATCTTTGAAATAAAGGCACTTTCAAGAGACAATACATTCCTAATACCAATTAACGATTAGAAATGTTTATTTTACAAATCATGTTTTATTCACTATGTATAATTTGAGTTTTCTTACTTCTCAGAGAAGTTTTGATCGTTGAGATAAGAACTTTTGAATGACCAATATACTCTTTGTGATATATATTTAGGATGATATCGACGTTTCCGTATTTGATGCTATCGTCATATTGTATTGAAGCTTTTTGCTGTGAAACATTGAGCTTAAAGACGATATTTTTTATGGAGGACAATTTTTTAAAAGGAGCTTTGTACTTCTTATGACGTATGTCAAAAGCACATTACGACGAAGAAAATATTGATTTTTATGCCTTTATAGTAACGTATAAGTTTAATTCTGTGATGTAATAACTTCCGTACGTCTCTAACAACTGTCTCGTAGTTTCGCCACCAGGAAGTCGTTCGGCAATTAGCCACCATCAACCATAAATTATTTAATAATTCTTGTATTACTTCGACACCCAAAAACTTTTTATTTATATTTGGTCTAAGTAAAACTATATAAAACTATAAAAATGGGACATTTCAGTAATAAATTAAATTTTTTATTGCTTATGAGACAGAAAAACAGACTATGCATTCTAAATCTCAAAATGTCAGATTCAATGTAACTTTTGCAGAGCATAGTTTATTACAATATGATATCAATAAACGCAAAAAGTATTTAAGAATGCAATAAAAAAAACAACAACCATAAATTTGAGTCTATGATAATAATTCAGCGAGAATGCTCAAAAAAACAAAACAAAAGAAACACCTAACCTAATCACCTGTGAGAGGATAATATTTTAAGGCATGGCTAGACATTATGACCAGCATCACTTTTATTTTCAAAGCGCGTTTATTGCTCTACATTTCGAAATTATTTTAATATGCAAATAATGTCAGGGCTGACAACGTTTCATTAATGTTTGAAAAATATTATAAGAATATCCGACACAGAAAACGTAATAAATTGTAACATACAAATTGTAAAGTTTAAATAACAACAGAGTTTAATTTATTCCAATCGAATGAAAGTGATTTTGGCCATGTAAAAAAATAATTTAATAATGTAAACACTAATCATAAAACAATAAATTGTTTATTCTTTTCGTATGGAAATAAAATAAATAAACAAACATTTTCAGATAAAATGATAAGATTATTTTAAAATACGTCATTCGTGTTACACATGTTGGATTTTTTTTTGTTTCCCTGTGTTACAATTACATTATTAGGTTGGATATTTTTTTGAAAATATCTTGTTACTTTATGTATTTTAGTTGAACAAAAAATTTTGCAGTTTTTTATATACGTGTCTTTCCAGTCAATTAGAGTTTAGTCTTTTATTAACCTATTTTTCTATATTTTGTATCTCAGTTCATGCGTAAGGTATATTAGTTCCCTACAATCATAGAATTAAATTTATGAAATATCATACTGATTTTATACTTTTATATTAATAAAAAATGCGACATACACTACAGTAGCAATATCTTTTTTCTTGGATTCGAAATACTATGGTTCATTGAATGCAACATTTCTATCATATATTATTTGTATATTGTATCTTTTATTACGCGTTTTTTTGCATGGGTATTTTGTATGGAACATATTCCTTTTTTTGAAAACATGATTACGGCGATACTCCGCTTTAACGTGCCCGGAATAAAAGTTTCCCCACTGTTTGTATTCCATTTTTTAAAAATTAGTTTTTTTTAGTAAAATTTGTACCCGCTTCTTCATTTCTATTTACGACAATTTACAATTTCAAAACATATTTAATTTTATGTGTAACGATTTGTAGTAATGAATATTGGGAAGCTGAAATATGCAAAATCTTAATATCTACTTTACTATCATTAAAAACATTCTTATCGATATAGAACGATATTTTGAGAGCTGTGAGCCTGCACAAAAAAAAAAACTAACCGATAATCGTAAATATTAAATAAAAAATAGTTATCATTGTTTATGTTGCCTTTACTAACTTCTAATATACATTTATTTCCCTACCAAAAAGCTTTTTAAAATATCTGTCCCTTAAATAAACGAAATAAAGGGGTTTCATTTTGAATACATTATATTATCAAAGTATTGATTGAGTCCACGAAGTGTTGTCAGCATTTAGGCTACGCGTCATAAATATACCAAATTGTTGTTGTGAGACGCCCCCTCGACCATTTGATGTTTTAATGGTCCATACTGCTTGTTTTAAACAGGATTAAAATATGGAGATTTTTTCAACAGTTGTCCTAAGAACAAATTGTGAGTTCTTCTAAGCAACCAGTAAAAAAATATTTTGATATTTAACATTTTAAAAATAATAATACATAAATATGTACAGCAGCATTTTTTTATGTTTCGAGAAAAAATTCTTCGAACTCTTATTCATCAAATATATTTAAATTATTGAATATTTCCAAACGAAGTATGTATTATAAAAATAATATTATTGGCATTAAACTTTTATACCCAACAGCGATTCGTAAAATAAAATTTCTTCAAGGAACCGTTTAACTCAGTCATTCGATATTATTTCGAAATAAAGAGAAATCAATCAGAAAGTGATAATATAAGGATATTTTGTTAGTTATTAGTTGCATTAAATTAATCTAATGGAATTAAAATATATATATCATATATAATATATATATATATATTAGCGACCGTTTTATTATTCGAGGTTATGTCAATTGGATATGGGTATCGTAGTTTTTACCTCACTTAATATAATATAAAATATTACCAACCTAAAATTGTTTAAATTTAAAAAAAATCGTTTTACTTTATGAGATCAGTCATTTGCAACATAAAATTCAAGTTTTTAATTACCTGATTGGTTTTGTGTCGCTATTCAGCTATAAGCACAAATGTTTTTTTTTGTAAGCTAACGATGTCAAAAAGAAAAAAAAATAGCAATCATGTAGAAGCTCATGCGAAACATTTTACGATCGAGAAAGGTGTTAGTGTAAATATTATGGTAATAAACCTTTACATGACATATATAACAATTGAGTGTTGGTGTCAAGATAAATCGAAAAATTACACATTCATAAAAAATAATACTCATGAAAGTAATTAACTTTTTCTAATTAAATTTTTTATTTGTATCTCATTTTTTTGCATTTCATTTACGTTCTTTTTTTAAGCCTAGTTTTGCTTTACTACTTTGCTTTTTATATAATATGTGTGTTTTTTTTTCTCAAACGCCGTGATTTATTTTTATTAGATCAATTTTTAATAAATATGTTGTGTGCTATATATTCGTTACCATACGAAGTTTAATAAAAATGTGTACTAAAAAATGGTAAGCATAAATAATAAATTATTGTTATTTATGTAAAGGATAAAGCCCTGCATTTGCTTAAATGCACCATCAGCTACCAAAATGAAAATAATATGTAATTAGACTGGTATATAATACTTGAATATAGTGTATTAAATATAAACTCACGAATTTATAAAAGTATTCGTTGAACGCGAAAAACAAAAATAAAAATAAAAAGTAAAATATTTTTATTGATTATTAATTCGAAATGTAAAGATTTTATGAGATGATTGTAGGGTGACACGATTTCATTGAATAAAATCGAACTTGACCCTACCGTCCGAACCATCTAACTTTTAAAAATATTTTTATCGATATTGATTGGCCAATTAATAATCACAGTTTAGCACCATCATTGTATCCTGATTATTTCGAAAACTAGATATTGAGTGTCTGATTAATAATTAGCTCTCGTAAAATAACTTATACTGTTAAAAATATTTAGAGTTGTATATCTGTTCAAGTTTTAACCGCAATTATTTCTATGCAGATATCCATGTTTGATTTGCATCGACCCAATTATCAATAATTATTATGAATCATGAGAATGAATGCATTTCATAGAAGACTTTTTCTTTCCGGTTGAATTAAAAAACGATAGAAGTATAATGTTACTAGTAACAAAAGAAAATAATGCTGCCATTTACCTAATTTTGATATTTAATACCGGTAACGTGAAATATTTAATGGATACATTTAAAGTAAACGTGTGTCCGAAATAATCCGCTCTTATCGAAAGCGTGTTAATGCAAATGTCAAATTTGATAAAAACCCGTCGCACAGAAAGTTGTTTTCTGTATAAAATTGACTTTCGCCGTGCATAATATTCGACTGCAATATGTAAGAATGAATTCGAGATACATATATAAGAAATTTAATAGTGCCTCATAAATATTATTTACATATTCGTTTAATGACCCCACTTTTTGTGCGCATATAATTATTTTTATCTTATTAATTCATTATAATTATTCTTTAAACCAAAATACACAGTTATATTAGAATTATTCATATTGTGATACGATAGGAAAATATTTTTTAGAGAGGTAAAATGTGATTTGTACTTCGATGTTTTTATTGCAAAAAATGTTCAGCCAAACATACATGTCCGATGATTTTTCTGTTCCAAATTTAATGAAAATAACAAAATATCCAAAGATAATAGTAAAAAAATAACTATTGTAAAATTTATGACACAGTGAAAAAATAGCAATGTATTTCAAATTTCCTTCATCAGAACTAGAATATTGTTCTGATGAAGGTGTAAGCCGAAATAACTATAAATTTTGCAGTAATATAATTAGTAAATACAACTATAAAATTTGAAGAACTAAAATACATTGTTATTATTTCACCGTGTTATAATGGAGTTCTACCAAGTAAATGCCAATTCAATCAGTAAAATTGATGGTTGAAAAAAATGTTTGGTTTTCAGATGAAAAAGTTTATTCGGTAATAAAAATCTCATATAAATAAATTGTTCAAAAGTTTGATATAATAATGTGTTTAATTTTTTATCGTGACTTGATGCAATATATACTTATGCTTCACATATTTGCTACAGATTACTCTTATTTGGCTTTGCAAATATGTACATATAAGTCACTGGCTATTATAAAGCAGTATTTTAATTTGATTGGGTATTACCATATATAGGTATATGAGCCATTGTGAGGCAAGTAATACTGATAAGCATTTATTTACCAATGATTTTTTTAAATTAAATAAATAATTTAATTCTACTATGCATTGAGATTTTTGTAACTGTTGTGATATTAGTTATAAAATAAACTGTATTATTAAGTTTCTTAACTACCGTTTCCGTATAATATTTTCATTGAATACTGTTATGTATATATAAGGCTGGATGAACAATCACGTAAGTCGAAATCATCGAAAATCTGCTTAAAATCTTGAACATATTTTTAGGTTTTTGAGTTGTTATACTTGGGATCTGAGGTATCGATAAGTCAGTTTCTACGATTTTTCCAAATTGTCACATTTTTAAATATTGATATATCATTGATATAATAAATCACAAACTGTGCAAACTGTTTTTCACAAATAGATGAAATAATGTTTTTCAACTGCGTGGGAGAATAATCATATTATTCTGACCTTTGTCATTAAATATTCAACATATATTTGGTTCCAGGAATGCTAAGAGACTTATTTGACTTTTATATTGCTATTTACCCGATACGAAAAAACTATCACTTTAAAGCCTTGCAATATTGTTCCCACAAAATCATAGACAAGTATACTCACAAAATGTATTAAAAATCATTGACATCGATAATGCGTAAATGAGGCTACATCTACAAATCCCAGATTGGTCCGAATAGACCACATGTTTTATTTTATCAATTATAAAAAATATATATTATCATAGAAGTAAACATAATACAGAGCGTTTTTTATTTCTCTTTATTATAACAGGTGAATATTCTCCGTGTGTAGTCGATATCGGTGCTATGTCGAGTCCATTTCATTTAATAAGCGGTTCGTAGTTATGCATTTATTTTTCTAGTTGTCCATTTGATAGCAAGCGCGTGCAAATTCATAATTTCACAGACCATAAACAATTGTTTTCTATAGAAATTAATAATTGCAGAGTAATCCAGTTTCTTTGAGAACGTTTTGAATTTTCTTAAATTGGTTAAATAAATTTTAATTACGAGCAACACTCAACAACTTTATTTATCATATTGACGCAACCACGTTTGGTGACGTAATTCATCTTTAAATAATATTTTTGTGATATAAATAGAAAAATAAATAATCTATGACCGTAACGAATCTGTTAATTTTTTATTAGAATAGTGAACAAAAAACTATTTACTACTGTACATTTTCTATTTATTCATTTGTGATTTTTCAAAATTATTGAGCTAGATATAAATGAGGTGTATCTTGAAAATAAGTTTCATTAATATATATATATATATTAGTTTGACTGAGACTCAAAAACCGGAAGAAATATATATAAGTTTCTTTAAATCACGAAAAACTATTTACCTAAATAGATACGATTTATTTTGGTACAAAAGTATTGTATTATAAAAAAATATTTTGTTATAAGTTTTTTTGATAGCAATACTCCTATAAGCTAAATTATTTAGCATTTAGTGTCCTTGTGATAAATTAATTCATTCCTTATAAAATTGTATACACAAATAAACGTACATGTATATCACTAATGTGATTTTATGAAATTCAGTTTAAATTCATTATAATAAGTATGATTTTAATTATGATTGTGATATTTTTTCGTTCTAGTAGAAAAATAATTAATGTTGTCTTCACTGTATTTTGTTTCGTCAAAAATATTTGAATAAAGAATTAATACCAACAGATAAGTGATGATAATTATTATTTTAATAATTACCATGTCCAACAACATAACAAGCAACAAGTACGCATGACTTTCCAGTACGGTACTAAACAAAAGAAAGCGAAAGGAATGTCAGATTATTCATTCGATCACCGTCACTTTTTTATCAAAATTAATTTGCAATGGAAATTAGGATTTTTTTGTGCAGAAAATTGCATGAATTTAGCTTCACGATATCTCATTATTTTAAAAATTGTTTCGTCATTTCTACATGTTAGATAAGAGAGTTCTAAGTTTTTTTTATGATGACTCACTAGTGAGTTTCTAATTAGTCTTTTTTATGTTTCTTCTTAAAATATATGTGAATTCTAACCAAATATCTAGAAAAATGTACGAAGCTACATATTTTTATTTATGTATTATTTTTAGCTAATTATCGAAACTGGAAATTTGTTTACATATCAAGCGAAGGTTTGTAGAAAATAATATGTCCACACTTAGAATATTTCATTCTATACGTTAAGTAAGGCTTCAGATCAATTTAAGTTTCGTCCCTACGCACAATGATTCAAAGTATTTATTAATTTAGAAGTATTTCTTCACATTTGCTAGATATTCATCCACTGAATTACATTGAATTGTAGACAAAATAAAAGTCTTTATCTAAGGCAATGGTCATTGTTAAAACAACATAAAAATAAAAAGTATAAATTGTCGGAAATCACAATTTAAAGTGGGTTTTATTAATAAATATGTATTTCTATGGAGAATTGAAACTTGATGCTATAAAATTGATCATTTAGAGGTGCTAAATATAATATAATTTCTTATGATATTTCATCTACATGACATTATACTTAATTTTATTACATGATTTCAAAACTTTATTTTTGGTGTGAACTGTGTTAAGAATTGGTATTCTATAAAGAAAACGTTATTTTATTAATTTATCGTGTTCCTAATATTTTTTAATATAAAAAAAATACTACAGATAGCTCTCAAGCATTTAAATTTTTTATTCTATTTTGAGACGAAAATCAAAAGAGTATTTACATTCAAAACAATAGTATTGATTCCATTTATTCGATACCATCTTATTAACCCAATTATAATTTTGAATGTTAGTTAATGGATTCTTTTGAATTCGCTCTCATTTCAGTGCGTATACTTACAATGCAACTTATTTAATACAATGAATCGGCAGATATATTTAATAATAGTATATATTTATAAAATTAAAAAGTCCTTGGGTCTCCCGGTAATATAATTTACCTTTTATTTCGAAGCAAGAACATTCTAAATCTAGAAATATCGTAATTATTAATGTTAAATATTTATATAATAAAAAATATCACTAATTCTGATTTCAAATATTAGATGAGATTTTTTTATTATCGGTAGACAACCAAGCGGCCCTACCCTAACACGGAAAATATTTCGCGCCATCTTGTCGAATGAGAAAACGAAAGCGTGCCAACTTAACGAACAATGGTCGAGAGCATGTATAAAGATAATTAAAACACCTTGCAAAATGTATGCTGGAATAAAAATATGCATTACTTATCTCGATCCGCTATGAAATTTATGTAACTTGATTTCGTTTGGAATATTTCATATTAGGTTTTGTGCTACATGTTTTCTTTTGGTATTACACACAACATTAACAGATGGATAGTCAGGCAATCTAATATTAGAATCATTATAAAATAGAAGTGAAAATGAAATTTATCTTTTGAATATTACCCATTTTTAAATATTTTTGCTAGAGTTTAATTATTTTGCTACTGAGAGCTTGCTTTGAGAAGAGGTCTTTTCCGATAATATATTTATCAATTAAACTACAGTTGAGTACAGGAACATATGCGTTGGCAGATTAACCAACTGGCGAAGAAACACGCGCCTAAGGAATTCAAATGTTAGGGCATCAAAAAATAAAATAGAAAAATAGTAATATTTTTAATGCTGAATTTGAGGCTCATTTTAATTTTCCATAAAATTTATTAAGTAATTTCGACAAATATCGTAACGATTATTTTTGTTGAATAAAAAATGAACCCAATGTCTCATTCTATAGATATAGAGATATTTCTGATAAGAAGAGACTATAAATCGAGAGTATGAAATTTCTAATGTAAATTGTTATTTTTGCGACTCTTTTTTGATATGGGTATCTAAATTATTAATTGGGCTTCTTAAATCTATAGTCTGCAACTGGGTGTATGGTATATATGCATGTGTACGTATATGCCGAGAAGGGAGGCATTGAATCCCGAAGAAACCCAAAACATAAGTTATTTTATTGTAGTATAAGTTTCTCAGAGCCTTTCTTGGAAATTTGTTATAAATGAATAATCAAGGAGATACCAGTTTGCAAGAGTTGTATATTTAAATGTTTGTTGATGAAATAAATAACAAACCATTCAAAAGAAATTAAGGTTTTTAAAACCAGAAACAAAATGTTCACATCACGTTTTTCACTCACAACCAAGTCCATTGTTAAATATCATTTTTGGTATCCGCGTACCTATCTTTATTCAGCATAATGTTATAATTTTTGGCTTCATAAGTGTAATGTAATATTATTTTCGAGTGTTGTTTTGCGCAATTAGTATTATGAGTGACTTGTCATAATAGTTTTCGCAAAAAGTCAGCCGGAAGAAGCAACACGACATATTCAATTTCACGATGTATCCAAAAGTTATAAATAGTGTTGTAACTTCCATACCGTTAATTATTAGAATCACTCAAGAAATAAACATACTGAAGTTACTCTTTAAGTTGCTCTATGTTAAAGGATACATATTTTAGAATAAACATACATAAATAAAGACACCATTTTCAAAGGTACATACACAACAATAGGAATAAAACTAAAATATGTAAGATTGTTGTTAATGACGTAATCAGGAATGGTTTTAAATGACTGCAATATTTCTTGTATGAAACTATTCTGGAAATTGTATTTTATTATTGAATAAAAAAGAATTCAATTCCTGTTGTTGCTATTGGTCTATGATAAATTATTTCACTCGAAATTTGACTTTGTTTTACCTATTAGATAATATTTTTCGTAGAATTCATGCAGAACTCATGTATCAATATATAAAAGCGAATTACACAATAAGCCCCAATTCGAAAATCTAATTTCGGGGTTTCGTCGTTTCTTCTACTTGTATATATATAAGTTATTAAATCGATGAAAAATGATTTTAAAATCATAAATTAAAGAATTGTGTTCCTTAAATTTTGATGCTGAGATTGAAATATACGTATTAAAATGGAACCACTGTCAATTTTTTAATACAAAAGATATGTAATATGCGGTACACACATTCTTAATTTCTATTTTAATATTATAGTCACTTTTGCCTCAATACATTTCTATTTAATTGTTGAAAATAGAATATTAAGGTAGTGGCAATAACAGTTTTCTATTATTTTGTGACGAATGATTAGGCATACTTGATCGATGTTAAAGATCGATTAATTAACAATTTTATATAATACAATGTTGGATAAGAAAACTATATTTATAGTGATGAATATTTTTCTGGGAATATTTTTTGCGCAAAGAAATGCCGATCGATATTATTATTATTGTTAAAAAGTTTATATTTTTTTTTATTTGTTTCAGGTGTACAGCGACGACACTCGGTCAGCGGCCCAACTAATAGTACAACGAAGAGGGATTCTCAATTACTTTTACTACTTGCCGCTAGAAGACGACAGCTATTGACAGAGCGACTAACATCTCATTTGGCGACTCTTGCAACGTTTGCGCAGAAACCAGCCAAGTAAGCCATTAGTTCTAACGATTCAACCATTTCTTGATCCATTACAAAATTCGGATTGTAATCGCATTACAAAGATTTTTAAATTAGTGAAAGATATTTGGAAGGAAATATTTTTTAAAATAATGTTTAACATTTTAAAGTATTCATTTTAGTTTAATAACTTTTGAACATACATAAGTAAGCAAGGTCATAAAAAATATTTTATTACAAAACTCATATTTGTGTGTATAAATTAGCATCCTAGCTGAGTATAAAAAATTGAGTTGCTGGGAAAACGATTATTATCAATCAGTTAATAATGCTCGTGATGAGTGAAATCGATCCTAATCTAAAAATATATTGTAGAAATAAGTACTAAGAAATGTGTATTTATTATTTAAAATATCACGCCTTTCCATAAAGAAGTGACAGTTAACATCTTATAAGTGATTGTAATCAATATGGTTGGAAGAATATTATACTAAAAAAATATTTTTAATTTATTACTACAACAAGTAATCAATGTATTAAACGAGCTTGAAACTAAAAAATAAGAAAGAATTGGACTCACGACAATTATCTGAAAATCTTTCACTTTATAAACAATAATTCAATTAAAAACCTTCCTTTGTTGAGATATTTTAAATATTATTATTAAATCCCATATTTTTTTTTCAGACACAATGTGACCAGTGCACAGTTAGAGATCCGTGATTTCAACAACACTGTTATCAGAAGGATATCATTACCTGATATTAATTCATCTTCACCTGAGAATCGCTTCAAAAATGGATTTGATCAACAAGCTTCAAGTACCAGACAAGTCATTCGAGTGGACTCTTTCGCGGGAAGGGGGACCACGCATTCACCGGATACTAAATCCTCAGAGGTTAAAAGTGTATTTAATACAAAAGCATTACAAGAAGCTAAGCTTGTGAGAGCTGGTTATTTGAATAGTCGCCGCAAACCTCTGCTTGATATGCGGTTTGGTCATGGTACCAGGAAGCCCCTTATTGATTTGTCCGTCATCAGTCACGAGACATATGGAATACCGGAATATAGAAAAGATCCAAATGACAAATTGGACTCCAAAGAAGCTGAAGCTATTTTAGATCCGGACGAAGAATTTCAAGTGGATGAATCAAATCACGGAATTTATCTTTTAAATTATTCAACTAATAATTCAATGATACAAAATCCGAACGAAACAATTGTGACTCCGATAAGCGACCCCGAATTTTTGAATATGGAATACACAACTATTCCCAATATTGTAGAAAGTAAGATAAAAATTAAAAATTTCACTTTCCCAGAAATAAAAGAAAATATTGAGATAAAGGCATTGAATGTTTCAGTAGCAAATGATAGTCAAATAAGTGTTGCTGATGAAAATAAAGCGACAAAGGTATCGAAAATTGAATTACCTATTTCTACAAAACAAGTAAAGACAGATGTGCCTCCAAAAGATTCAGAGAATAATACTTTGTTTTTGTCAGATGAATTATACAATCATTTCAGGCCTCTCGAATCTGAATTAGCTGTTGAAGATATGGCTCCGTTTTTGTTTTTTGGACAGAAAATTACAATGGCAGCACCAAAAGATAATGTAACTAGTATTCAGCTTACGCCCACTAAGCCAACGCTTTATGTGCGGCCCCAAGACAAGAAACGAGGAACCTACAGACCTGCAACGGAAAAAATAAAAGCTCTTCCTGAAGAGAATGAGGATGAAATAAATGAGAATATGGATGTCTCAGTTGTCAAGAATGTGATTGAAAAAAATAAGATTAGAAACACCATTAAAATGCCAACACCTTTGAGACATGGCAATTTAGTAAACGCTTATCGAAAACAAGTAGTGAATGATTCTAGTGTACATACAACTACAGCACAAACAATTATTGATAATTCAGCGCAACCATCATCAAACGAAGAAACAAAAGACAGCTTGGTGAGGGTTAAAGACACTGGCTTAAACAGAACTTCAATAATTAATTTAAGAAATGGTAATAATCGAACATATTACAACTTTCGAAGAAAACCAGCAAAATTGGTGCAGTTGAATGATACTGTAAAGGAAGCTGTCACAACGATTGCTCCGACGACTCCTTTACCGTCTACAGTAGTCTACACAGCTGTTGTGACTTCTGTTTCTGTAACATCTTCCATTAAAGGACAAAACAAAACAGATGCAAATTTAAATTCAACTTTATCAGAAGATGTAATAACACCAAAGAATGATTCATTCAAAGGAAAAATAAATAATTCAACAGAGGTAAAGGAAGCTACAGTAATACCAAAAGATTATTCAACTACTGAAAAGAGTTTATCAACGACTACACATAGGATACAGACAGTATTAAATGAATCAAGTGAACATATTATCAAGAGTAATGAGACTGCTGTGAATAAATACAGAAAGAAGCCTGATCGCATAAGACCAACAAATAGACCTCGAATAAGATTCACTCCTTTAGGTAAAGTGAATTTAGATAATGTATCCCAGCCATCTCCCACACCATTCATACTATATTCTGAAAAATCTGCATTTTCCCCAACACCAAAAGAAATTTACAAGCCAGTGAATATTCCACTGTTGCCAAATTTTAAATACCGCACACCCACTACAACTACTGAGAGAACTGTGAAGCCAGAAATAAATTCTGAAAATCCGTTACAAACAGAAACTATTAAAATCAAATCTCCTTATTTAATTCAACCGCCAAATAATAGAAAAATTGAAAGCACTTCAGATGGTGTCAGCAATACTGTTAAATGTTCGAATGGTAAAATAAATTCTTCTGAGTGTGAGGAAAAGACAGAACTGCCAGTACAAGATCTTGGAAAAGATACTATTACAGAATCTAATATTTTCAAAATATCAAAAGAATTGACCTCTGATACAAAAATTTACAATAGTTCTGATGTCAATAATAGTTACTTTTATATAAGCACTGTTCCAGTGAATCCTCAAAATATTACACCCAGCAGTATAGGGGTACCGTATGAGGACAATTTAACCACAGAGTTGAGCAAAGAGGTGGAGATACACCTTTTAAATATATCGTCACCAATCGTGGGTAATCCAAATATATCACTTCTCGATAAAAAAGATCCAAAAGAGGTTCTTCAGAGGCGTAATGGTGATGTTTTAATTGAAATGGAGAAAACTAATATGGCTACTTACATTTTAGCCGGGCTTAGTTTTCTTCCAATCACAATAATAATAATGTTTGTCTTGAGGCATGTGTTCTTGAAGAAAGCTAAAGATATAGACACCGATTATGAGGGGTACTTTCAAGATAGTACTGTAAAGAAAGAAACTCAAATAACAACTGTTGCAAGGCCACCGATTCCACCGCCAACTAAGCCTGATGAGAAGTGGGAGTTTCCTCGAAATAAACTCAGGTTACAGACTTTGTTAGGTCAAGGAAATTTTGGACAGGTAAAACAACATTTCTATATTGTTGAAATACTGTAATGTTACGTGTTTTTCATCACAATTAAATTGTAAATATACTAAGCCAAACATATATATGTAGATACCTAAAGAATTTTGAATAATCCTTTTTGAGGCGATGTCACACTACCTGACCACTGTAAATTGACTGTTATCTGTACACCATAGATATTATAATAAGCAATACACTCAAATTTCTTGCAGTAGACATTAAAAAAAATTTTGATTGTCTTCTTATAGACACCATTTTTTATTAATAGGTTCCAGTGTCCATGTTGCTGGATATCCTGATGTTCAGGCACATTAGTTGTGAAGTATTCATTTATATAGCTTGGCAACATATGAAGTTTTTACTCATTATCATTTTCGATTACAAAGAAATATTTTTTCTCTAGAGGAGCTTAATCTAGCCCTATCAATAATCCGTTAAAAAAAAAGAAAGTTTGAGCAACTAAGTAACGATCAGTTCTTATAGAAAGGCCTCTGTGTAGTTACCGCCTTCAGGAGATAATAGAATCCACCCTGGGAGCGGAGATGTTTAATAGAGAAAAAAAGGGGAGCAATTCAAAATATGATCTGCTCCAATTAGCTGATATGAAGTTTCATTGATTTTAGTTGGTTACATATGGTTGTTCAAATTTTTAGGTGTGGAAAGCAGAGGCTGATGATTTGACAGGGCATGATGGTCTTACGAGACTTGTAGCTGTGAAGACAATTAAGGAGACAGCCAGTCAAAAAGAAAAGCAAGAACTCTTTCATGAAATATGTATAATGCAGAAAATTGGAACACATCCTAATGTTGTAACGTTATTAGCATGTTGCACGGAACAAGGTGAATACTTTCATCTGGTTATGTAAATGTGTGAACAAAATG
Organism: Himalopsyche japonica; assembly: GCA_028555115.1. NCBI lineage: Eukaryota > Metazoa > Arthropoda > Insecta > Trichoptera > Rhyacophilidae > Himalopsyche > Himalopsyche japonica. The sequence goes on from JAHFWJ010000128.1 coordinate 1,238,409, forward strand.
AATTGATTACATTTTTAATGTAGTGTATTTATCTTATCCATGATATATTATTTTTTCTTTGCTGTACTTAGTAAATAAATGGGAAGTTAGCTCTCAAATTCTTTTTCTGCCATGTGACCATATTTTAGAGCCTGTTCGTTAAAAGCTATAAGAGGAAAACTCAAATTAATTTGTGTCTTTATTTCAGAACCTTATTTACTCATAATGGAATATGTAATGTGTGGTAAGCTTTTGACATATCTCAGAGACAGAAGATCACGTCTTGACAGATTCCAAATGCCACTTGGCGGCTTAACTTCCAGGGATTTGACAGTATTTGCATATTGTGTTGCCAGAGGGATGGACTATCTAGCGAGCAAAGGAGTGAGTACATGACTAAAAATAAAAAAAATCATTCCCTTATGCCTTACTTAAAATATATATAAAAAAGAAATTTATTAAACAATTTTATTAGACTAACATTGTCTATATAAAATCAATATTTTAATGCTAGTATTATATGATGAATAGCAAGATAATGAATGTTAAATTAAAATCAAAAAACACGGTGAAAAAAATAGCAATGTATTTTAGTTCTACAAAATTATTTTCAAAAATTATAGTTGATAGCTATTTCGGCTCACGCCATCGTCAGAACTATACTTCTGATTATTTTTAGAAATAATATTAACTCAAATTGTTTCAGATTGTTCATAGAGACTTAGCAGCCCGCAATGTTCTGGTGGATCATAATAAACTCTGCAAGATTGCAGACTTTGGAATGTCCAGAGAGATGAATCCCGTGTCTTTGAATAATGATGATAAAACATGCAAGCCCCAGCGAAATGCTTTACCAGTCAGATGGATGGCCCCAGAAGCATTGCTTTACAGTGTATACAATCATGAGACTGATGTGTGGGCGTATGGTGTTCTACTGTGGGAGATTGTAACTTTGGGTTGGTAGCCTTTTTTAATTTGTCATATAATTTATGGAATATTCTGAATATCAATGTAACATGTTTTAAAAGGCTTGTGATTTTAAAACCAGGGTGTATCGAGAATAATTGATTCAAGACTTATACCACACCAGCCTCCTAGTCATAAATAAGTTGTAAATTATATAATATTATATTTAACTGATTTGTGAATACAGATGTGATTTTTTTCTGCATTATGTAGAGTCAAGTGCTATAAAAGAGTATGCCTTTTCTGTTACATAAATATATAATTGACACTTAGCTGCATTTAAAAATAAAGTATTTTTTTCAATTTTAAATTTGAAAAAAAAGTATGTCAGGTATAAATATGATTTGTTTTTAGGATCTACGCCATATGCTACGATGTCGGGACGTGAGGTTCTTCATATGGTGACTGAAGGTTACAGGTTAGAGAGACCAGCACATTGTAAACCTCATCTGTATCAGACTATGCATGCGTGCTGGCACGCTGATCCTACCCAAAGACCTCCTTTCTCAGAAATAAAGCGACAATTGTCGGAGCTTTTAGAAAATGAACCCACTGAAGGCAATTATGTTGATTTAGAGAGTTTCTACCAAGACTCATCCGTCTACAGTGATCCATCAGCTATCATTGAGAACGATGGGGGAATATCTGTGGAATACTCTAGTGAACTGAGTGTTAAATTGCGGAAAGATGAATTACCCAAACAAAGTTTCCACTCGTCAGGAACAAACCTTCAACGTAATTTCTCGAGCGGAAATCTTGTACCGAGAAACGCTAATCTTCGGAGTGAAGTCTTTAGTAGTGTTCGAGGAGGCAGTCATACGACTGTCGGAGGATTCGGTATCATGGATGGCGGATTCTCCGGGAGAGATGGAAATTTTTGTGAACGAAAAGCCACTGAAAAGTTGTCTGGTACCAGTTTTCACAGAGAGAGAGAAATCAATCCATCCAGAGAGAACGGCCACCCAGGAAATAGTCTTATAAGTAGAAATAGTTTTAATGGTATAGGGAATCAAGGTAGATCTGGAATACGAGCATTTATTACCAAATCAGGAAGCAGTAGAAGTAAAAGGATATCAGAATTTGAATGTGATATTTAAAATACTTTGTTTATTTATCCTGTAAACCTACATTTCATTCAGTTACATATTTAATCACAGAATTTAAAGCATTTGTTTATACAATTGTAAACTTCATTACGGCAACTGCCTTCTTTGTAGGATTAAACTTTTCAAAGATGTAATCGACTGGTGCTTTTCCCTATTCCATAAAGTATTTGATGTGAATATTCATTGTAAATATATTATACTTACTTACCTATAGATTGTACCTAAATCAGTATTTAGTTTGTAGACCTTTAATTTTTTTTATCTTATGAATGATATTCAAAGTATAGTAAATGAATCTTATTATAAAATTAAATAAAAATATGTTAATTTAAAATTCTCTAGTCTTCCCCAATATTTCTTTCAAGAAAATCTTCGCACAGAAATATTTAATTTTATACAATATTACCACTTTTATGTGATATGTCTTAAACTATTTTTCTGGTTATGATTTTTATTAAAATATAATTCCAGTGGTGCAATGCTAACTTCAAGCTGAATGATTTCAAAACATCAAACAGAATAAATTTATTAATCAGCTATTTATTGAATACTGTTTTAAATTAATCATGTAATCAGCAACATTAATAAAACTACTTTTCTTAGAGAGGTTCAAGATAGTATTAAAATGTTATTCAGACTTAAATTTATTTTATGTTATTATTTTCTGTAATAATTTCGTTTTAGTATTGCATCTATGTTACATTTCTATACGAAAATTTGTAAAAAAAATATTATAAAAGTTTCATATAACCACTATATTTTTATTATTCCTTCCATTTTTAAGATGTCTGTATGAATAGTAATTTGGAAAAATGAAGATATAATTTTCGCAAACCTAATTAAAGAATTGAATTGCAGCGCTTAAAACAACTTTTTACCCCATTAGAAGGACCATAAATATAATTATTTTATATATAAATATATAATTCAGGCCAGTGCTTTTTTATAAATAAACCAATATTTTTTTCATGTTTCTTAATTTAAGAAAATTTGCTGGATATTTTTTTGTTTTTTCATACATCAAAAACTTTTTAATATTGCTTTCTTTTTTTGACTTGTTTTATGATTTTAAGAGAAAAAATATTTTCTATCAAGCTTTACGACCCTTTAACTAAGTTTATTCAAATAAATCTTCTTTACATAGTTGTATATTTTTTTATTCTTTATAAGCTATATTTTCTTTGTGGTATATAATGAATTTGTGATTCAAACACACCATATTATTGTTTTCTTTTCTTTTAATATCTATTGAACTTTCTTCAATTGTCAGTGGAAGTTTTGTTTATTTCCATTACAATACTGTATTAACCTTTTGTTTAAATATTTGAATGTGTTAGAGATAGTTTATTATAATATTTTTTATAGAACTGACCAATGGATAACCAAACATTGTTGCAATGTTTTTCGATATTTTTATCACACTTTACTTCATAATAATTAAGTTACCAGGAACGAGTACCTTTATGTTTTATTATTTATACTAAACTTTACTATATATTACTATAATGACACAGCTTTCTATTCAAATTTGCGAATATAACTGTAAAAATAATAATTGTAAAGTAAAACGTAATAAAATAAAAGTTTAGGTTTATGATATTAGTTATAAATTATATGAAGTGATAAAAAGCAATAACAGATGTCCACGTATTGTCTTAATTATATGTAAAGTAAAGTCATTTCACACAATTTGTAGTGATAAATAACTTGGAAAACCTAACAAATATTTTTTTTAAAGGTATATAAAATTTTATATTCATAATCATTAATTGTTTAAGAGGTATATATACGATTTTTTACAAATTGAACGGAATTAATGTTCAAATTAAAAGAGATAAAAAAAGCTGAACCTGAATGCATGTAAAATAAAATACTTGAACTTTTATGCTGAACCTGATGAGCCTAATAGTTGAAATCAAATTGCGATGGATCCGATTTGATCTTGCTTATATAAGTAATATTAATAAAAATTGCAGCTAGCTGGTAACTAAAAATTACATGATTTTAAAAGTGGAAATAAAATACAATTGTAAAAATATTATAAAAATAAAAATTTCTAGCATCGTGAAGTGGACATAACGGGTTTTGCTTCTAAGTGACTCATATAACATATATTTAAAAAGGCAAACTTCAAAGTTTAATAGTTTTATTTGGAGGTGTTTGTAATAAATACATGCTTACAATTGAGATGCGATCTACTGACATTCTAAACTACTAAGCTCCCTTCTCATGTACAATAAAAACTGATAAAAATTAATGATACTGTGTATTGTAAATAAATTAGCTACGGTCAAAATTTTAGGTTATGTAATTTACTGTAAACATTTTTGTACTATAGATGTAAATTAATTATAGCTTTGTTGTATATTATTTCAAAATAATGCACCCCATTGTAATTTTTTTGATTATGTAAAATTTTCAAGTGTATGTATTTCAAGATGGTTAAATATACGTATTTGTTGTTTTTAACGTTTTCATAATTCTACTTACATACTACATATGACACATCTTCTATTTAAACAAAGTCAGTTTTTTTGCATCTCTATTTTTTGTAAGACTCTGCTTCTGTCCAAGATACACCAAAATCACGAAACTCGTGTTAAGATTTAATTTGAAAAAGGCATTCAGCATTTATCATCAATTTATTATTGTCTTCTAGGCAAATGTTTGGAATAAATTTTATTTTTCAATTATCATCTCATGAGTGGTCGAATGTTGTTGACTGATCACAGATGAATGTAACTTGTATAGTTGGACAGTTTGATGAATAAATAGCTACTGTCTTTATCTTTAACATCTCTAGCCTTACGGGTGAGAATATGATTCATCTACAAAAAACTATGTTCAGATTCACTTTAAAAAAAGAGTATGGTCCTCAAATGCAACAGCTTTTCATGAATGTATTCTTGGAATCCACAAAATATTGCTTTCATTTAGTTGCAGTCTGATTGACGTGGAAAAACATAAAATAAGAAAAAGTTACTCTTAGGCAAAATTTTGACAATTGATCAAAAGGTACTAGGGTTTCATTCTGGTTAGTTCTTTGACCAAAGAACCACTGAACCTTGATATGAGCAAAAAATCAGTAATCGTAGAAGCTAGCTCATTAATAGTAAAAGAGATGCCAAAATGTTCTTGGTGAAGGTCACTTACCATTCTTGTTTACAAGTAAGTATATAGAACTTCCATAGGGGGTGAATCATTGTGTGTGTTGTTTACAAAAATGGTAACAATTTAATGTAAAAAAAAAACATTTGGGGAGTGGTAGAAAAGACCCAAAGGATGAATGTGAAAAGGTAATATCTTGCTCTGCCCAGAAATGTGGTACATATCGAACATCAATTTTTTTAGGAAATATATATAACTAGCGTGTACCCTGCATGTGTTGCAATGCCGCTCAAAAAAAAGAAACCGCGACTTTATGGAATCGCCTCGTCGGGAGCCTCTCGCCTTCCGATTGGATAAGTCAGACTTGAGGCGAGGCCGGAGCAAATTAGAAACGATAAGCTTAGGTTATGTTTTTCTTACCGAAATTTGACAGTGGCGGCCGTGTGTGTTTTTATTTATTGGAGTGCTTTTGGATACACAATGTTTTTTGTTTTTCTGTCTGGTGCGTACACAAATAAATCAGAAGGTTTTCCAACACGTGAGCTGGCCATATACAGTTGTCCATGTGAGAATCATGGATTTTATAAATTTAGTCCACACACTTGTAACGACTGTTCTTGTGCCTTATTGATGGCCATTGGAAAGGCGACTCGCACTGGAAACTACAGATGTTTAAATTCAAACTGGCATATCTGTCGAAATCATTGGGATGCGTGGCAACATTACATCTTCTCCTTTGAATTTTCCATTTAAAATTGTAGCTTTAATAATATTGTTCATCATTTTTCTTACTGAAAGCCTGGTACCGTTGCAAAGTCGTGAGGAATTTTTGTTTCGGAGAAGAATGATAGGGACGCCAATTTTCAATGCTAAAACATGCGGCGGCATGCCTGACAAATCAAGTAAATTCAAGAATTCTGTTGGATAATTGATGGCTTCGTCTTGATTCGTTATAGTATCGATGGACTTATACGTTATCGCTTCTCCTGGTATTTCATTTAGTATGCTGAAATTGATTGCATTGATATCTTTGTTTTTGGCTGCTAATATAGCATGTGCACTGAGCCATTGATGACTTTTATGATTGTGTGCAATATTTGGAAAAACTTTGTGAATCAATTCGTCTATGGTTGCGGTTATTTTACAGAAATTCGCTGGCAATGTGATACATTGTGTGGATTCCTCTATTGCCATTTTCCCATTTCCTATATCCAACAATTGTTTTACGAAACGTTCAATGGATGCATCATGTTGTAGTTGTACACGCATATTGGTCTTCAAAGTGAATCTATGTACGTATCGCCATAAAACGGATGATTTGAGACATGCATTATGTTCATCGGCCATTGTTGAACGTGATATAACAGGTAGAGTTTGTCGAAAATCACTAGACAATAAAATGAGTGCGCCACCGAAAAGTTGTTGATTTACTCTCAAATCTTTTAGTGTGCGATGAAGTGCTTCCAATGATTTTTTGTGTGCCATAGTACATCCGTCCCATACAATGATTTTACAAGATGTGAGTAGTTTGCCCGTTTTAGAATTTTTGTCGATATTGCATGTTATGTTGGTGTCTCAATTATTTGCTATTCAATGGCAGTTTCAGTGCTGAATGCGCTGTTCGGCCACCATCCAAAAGAGTTGCTGCAATTCCAGATGATGCGATTGCTAGTGCAATGTTCTTTCGTGATCGTGTGGCTGCCAAAATGAGTGAAATGAGAAAGGTTTTACCTGTGCCTCCGGGTGCATCTATGAAATAAAATTTACTACTTTGACTTGTAATTACATACATAATTGTGTCATACACTATACGTTGATCTGGAACCAATTTCGGAGGATTCGTTTGAACAAATTTACCCAATTCATCCACATCAAAGTGTGTTTCTACACATTTCTATACGTTTGGTGTGAATTGAACGTGTGGATTTTGAATTGTTTCACGCAAACTATGTAAAATATCTTCACTCATGTAGCCTTTGTATTTTTTCCAAAGATCTTTTGGATTGGATGGAAAGCAAATTGTTAATATTACTGCAAATAACGCATGTATTTGTTGTGGGTCAGCAGTTTTCGCCAATTCCAATTCCAATGCCAATTCAATCAATAAAACGTCGAGTATTGTAATTCAGTGAAATCCATCAAATACATTTGTAAATATGTCAACAAAGGAAGCGATATGGCAGTTTTTGGAGTGGGAACTTCAACTGCATCTATCGATGAAATCAACCAATATAAAAAATACAAAGGCTACATGAGTGAAGATATTTTACATAGTTTGCGTGAAACAATTCAAAATCCACACGTTCAATTCACACCAAACGTATAGAAATGTGTAGAAACACACTTTGATGTGGATGAATTGGGTAAATTTGTTCAAACGAATCCTCCGAAATTGGTTCCAGATCAACGTATAGTGTAGGCAGCCACACGATCACGAAAGAACATTGCACTAGCAATCGCATCATCTGGAATTGCAGCAACTCTTTTGGATGGTGGCCGAACAGCGCATTCAGCACTGAAACTGCCATTGAATAGCAAATAATTGAGACACCAACATAACATGCAATATCGACAAAAATTCTAAAACGGGCAAACTACTCACATCTTGTAAAATCATTGTGTGGGACGGATGTACTATGGCACACAAAAAATCATTGGAAGCACTTCATCGCACACTAAAAGATTTGAGAGGAAATGAACAACTTTTCGGTGGCGCACTCATTTTATTGTCTAGTGATTTTCGACAAACTCTACCTGTTATATCACGTTCAACAGTAGCCGATGAACTTAATGCATGTCTCAAATCATCCGTTTTATGGCGATACGCACATAGATTCACTTTGAAGACCAATATACGTGTACAACTACAACATGATGCATCCGTTGAACGTTTCGCAAAGCAATTGTTAGATATGGGAAATGGGAAAATGGCAATAGAGGAATCCACACAATGTATCACATTGCCAGCGAATTTCTGTAAAATAACCGCAACCATAGACGAATTGATTCACAAAGTTTCCAAATATTGCACACAATCATAAAAATCGTCAATGGCTCAGTGCACATGCTATATTAGCAGACAAATACAAGGATGTCAATGCAATCAATTTCAGCATACTAAATGAAATATAAGGAGACGCGACAACGTATAAGTCAATCGATACTATAACGAATCAAGATGAAGTCGTCAATTATCCGGCAGAATTATTGAATTCACTTTATTTGCCAGGCATGCAGCCGCATGTTTTAACATTGAAAATTGGCGTGCCTATCATTCTTCTCCGAAACATAAGTCCACCACGACTTTGTAACGGTACCAGGCTTTCAGTAAGAAAAATGATTAACAATATTATTGAAGCTACAATTGCAAATGGAAAATTCAAAGAGAAGGTGTACTGTTGCCACGTATCCCAATGATTCCGACAGATATGCCATTTGAATTTAAACGTCTTTAAAGTTTCCAGCGCGAGTCGCCTTTGCAATGACCATCAAGTGTGTGGACTAAATTTAGAAAATCCATGCTTCTCACATGGACAACTGTATGTGGCTTGCTCACGTGTTGGAAAACCTTATGATTTATTTGTGTACGCACCAGATAGAAAAACAAAAACCATTGTGTATCCAAAAACACTCATATAAATCAAAACACATACGGCCGCCACTGTCAAATTTCGGTAAGAGAAACATAACATAAGCTTATCGCTTCTTATTGGCTCCGGCCTCGCTTCAAGTCTGACTTATCCAATTGGAAGGCGAGAGGCTCCCGACATGGCTCTTCCATAAAGTGGCGGTTTCTTTTTTTTGAGTGGCATTGCAACGCATGCTGGGTACATGCTAGTAATTAAATAAATGTAATATTTTCGCGAATGTTTCAATGGAAGTAAATGTGTTATTATAATATTATATATAATTTGTATGGTAGTAATATGATTCTTATTGACGGAAAGGCATTGTATTTAAATAATAAAACACAATATTTAGTACTATTTTAATAATTTTAGTTTCGCTCATCGCGACCATTACCCAATGTTGATTGATCCCGCGATGAACAAAACCGGCATTGATCTTAATAATATAAAAATAAAAAAAATACTGAATATTTAAATTTTAATTTTTAGATGTATTATATATATTTGCAAGGTTGTGAAAACATTTAATAAAATCAAGCCACGCAAAAATGTAAATTGAAGTTTCATTGGAGAAAAAAGCAGTAATTTTATATTTAAACCTACAAAAAAATTCAATATAATTGATATGTATTTGTAGTATTCCGCAACACCAAAAAAAACTTTGTTGGACTACCCTGGGATTTGATATCCAGATCGTAGATTTGCAAAATCTGCTCACTCAAAATTCAAAATAAAAGAATCACCATAGCGCAAAACGTTACTGTAAACTTAATTTGCTTAACTCAAAGTACGATCGAAAGGTGCATAAATTATACGCGTCCCCTATCAAATAACCAGACTAGAAATGAGTGATAAGACTTGTTGTATAATGTATTTTATGAATTACAGTATTCCAAGAACACGCTAAATATTTCATTTAATATCCAAGAGCTGCTCATTAATGGCATTCATTGGCTCAAAAACAAATCATCAACACATATTTTAAATAAACAGTTTTAGTGATGACCATACAATTTAAAAAAATATATTATATAAAATTATGCTGTTCGCGAAGTGAATTTATTTATATTATTCTTGAGACAAAAGTTGAAAAGTCTTAATCTGCTTGGATTTAATTGAGTCGGGAAGAACTCTTCCCAGGACGGTGACTTGTAAACGACTCTATCTATTCTCTACTAAAGAAAAGGTATATAGCCATATTGAATATGAAAAGAGCTGCATTTGGCGAAATCTACCACGAACTGAAAAATAAAAATACCTTTGATTTTCAAAATCTGCTAAAATAAACTCTTTTTAATTATCCGTAAAAGGAATAGAATGCGGTGTACCTTACCAGCTGTAGACGTAAAGAAATATTGAGAATTTCCCACCAAAGTTCACCCTTTATAATTATGAAACCGATTGATTTGGCTTCAAAATTTCAGTAACCTAAAAAAATATAGAATAATACAAAGAGAATACATGGTGGAACAGCAGGATGTTGGTTACATACAAAAGAAAAAAATAATGTTATTTACATATAATGTATGATTGTTGTTAATAATGATGTGTTGATTTGAGATCGAAGAAACGGATATTTGTGATGTTCAAAACTTCTTTCTACTAAATCGATGTTAAAATGCGTAGCGATGGCGATTGATTTACCACGAGGTATGTCCTTCTATCTTTACTCTCCCTAAAATAAAAAAATATGAGCGAAAGAGTAACCAGCAGTTGTCGTTGATAAACTTTTGTTGACACAAGTTCCAAAAGAGTATACATTCTTCACATCAGAAACGGAAATAGTTATTTCAACAAATATTATTTATTCACTGCTTACGAGTAGTAACAGTAAAACAAACTAATAATTACTTCAACTGTTATTGATATATATATTTTTCTTATAATCATCAATTTGAAAAAATGATATATATTTTATTATGTATTCATTTTTGGTGAGCAATTTCTCTTCAGTTAATTTTACACTCGTTAACAAATATACATGTAGCTGAATAAAATCAAAAAGCTTTACACGACATGACTGTGTGATAATTTTTAATAAATGGCATATTTGGATGTACACATATGGTATTATATTTACTTATGAAAACATGCGCAGTATAAAAAGATGATGTTACAAAAATACTTTCCACCGATCCTGTTCGGCAAGAGGTATTGTAAAAATGCTGGTAATAATGTAGTTAAAATAATTACTACGAACACTTTGAAATAAACAAGTGATATTATTTGAGAAAACTATTCTTAATGGCGATGATCGTAAGCTTTTCGCTACTTTCATTGGTGAGAATTTGTTTTGCTGTATATCATCAAATGTAATATTACGAACCAGGGCTGTCGAATCGTTAAAAAAACACCCTCCGATTCCAAAATTGACCAACAACACAACTTTGACTAAAAAAAGTTTAATTATGTTAGGTTTTTTCCTACCTTTCTTATTAATATACATTAAATTAAAAATCAACCAACCAATCCAGCAAATTATTAATTGAGATATTTTTTAAAGTCGTCTAATCGAAAAAATAGTCAGAGTTGCTCATTTATCACGACGAATTTTACAATCAAAACACATTAAATTTATTTATAAATACTGTGAAAAAAGCAACCCACTCAGAAGAAATATTTAAGACATATGAAAATACACAATGATATAGCCTATAACCATAATATAAAACATTTGAATTCCGTTAAATAAATTATGAATTATTCGTTTTTGGTTATTCATTTATCACCGAGCTATAAATTTTGTTTAAAATATCACACTGTAATAGAGTATTCTACTAAATAAAATGGCTAATAATCATTGTGTCACTGCTTAAAACATTATAGCTACGAAAGTATCATCTCTACCAGCGGAGAGTGCTAAATTAAAAATTACTTGATTTTACATATTTCAATATTGGCAACGATTAATTCAAACTATGAAAGTTAAATAGCCAAATAAATAAGAGAAAATATTTTCCATGTGAAATGACAGGATTAGGGATTGCAATTTACCGTCAAATTATAAAAACCGGTAAACGGTAAATAATTTAACCTCTTACCGGTTAACCGGTAATTTACCGGTAAATGAAAAAAAAAATAGACGTGGATTATATCATAAAGTATAATTGTACGTGGCTACTTTCACTAAAAATGGTATCCTGGATTGAAACACAAATAATTTAAAATATATTTCAGGTGAATATATGTATGTTTTCAATGTACTTTTTTAAGTAAATCAGATAATTTATTATTTGCCACACAAAGATTGATTAATTTAAATTACGACTTTGTAATATTTGGTTTACCTGCCTGTAAGAAGTTTATACGCTAAACTATTAGTTTATCCATTAACTTATTGATGCAGTATACATGTATGCATAATTTGTATACATTAATGTAAATTTATGTATTGGATTATAGAGTTTATTGACAAATGAGTTGAAAAAAAATTCTCATGCATATATAATATCATAATAAAATTTCGTCATAATATGCCTGTATCTGGCATTAATTCGCGATAAAAACGTTTCCGGTAAAAACCGGTATATTTTTCAATTTACCGGTAATTACCGCTGATGCATTTTGGGTCATTTACTGGTTAATCGGTAAACCGGTAATGCAATCCCTAGACAGGAACATTTTTATTGATTGAATAATGAAAGCAACGATTAAGTTTTTGAATGATCTGTATAAGACTTTAGAATATTAACTAAAAAACTAGTTACCAAATTTAAACGATACACAAGGTCTTCGTCGAGATTTTACTATACTAACTTTAAATCCATGTTTGTTTTCAATGCGTCTCAATAGATTTTTTCTGCGAGATCTGCTTGTTACTCAACTGCTGAATCTCTCTCTTTTTTCTATCGTTTTCGTAGATAATAGATAGAAAAGATCGGACAAAAACTATTTAAAATGTTATATGACTAAAACACAACTAGTAGATTTACTAATCGCTCTCGCAACGCCGTGATTTATAGGATTGGATAGGTGGAAAGAATTGTTTATACTGCAAAAACAAGGAATTCTTCGAAAAGAAATTTATGCATCGATGAAAAAAATCTTACCGGGGTCCGATGATCGGTTAAGGGAGTCTATAAGGAGATTCGTATTGACCGCTAAAAAGTTAAAAACAAATAATTGTTAGTAATCTTCTCATTTGTTTTACCCAGTTATGCGATGAGAACAGTATAAACATTTTTTAAAAAAGCTTAGACGTTATTTTATTCACGACAAGAATTAAATTCAGATGATGTCATTCAAATGCCGATTAATATACAGGCTACCTTACATTTATACGGTTGTAAATACACAAAGCATACATAAAAGTTAAGAGACTGTATAAACAGTGATATAAATCAATCGACTCGTGTCGTACTTGAGGAAATTATTGTGACGGAATTAATCAGAAAACAATAATAATGCTTAGTAAAGCTCCGTGACCATGAAAATTTTTTATAATAAATAACTTTTGATAATGAATTAATATCATGATAAGGAAGATCCGCTCAAAGTAATAACAACGGCATTTTATTAACCATATCTGTCGTGTTTCTTAGATTTGTGGTTAGAAATCTCTTTGAGAATTAAATAAGTATATTGGAAAAGTGTGTGATTTAGTAGAAAGCAAATTGTTTGGATTATAATATTGCGTCTATAGTTACTTTAACACTTCAGTCATAAATTGATGATTAGACATTGTTTTTTGAACTTTGTAATAAATAAGTGAACTAGGGACATCTTTTCAACTTTTTCGTGGTAGGCCAAAGGCGCTAAATTGTTTTTTTGTTTTGTTTCGTCGATATGGGCAGGTCAGTAGAACACGGGATAAATGTATTTTCTTTAATTTCAGAAGATTCCTCAAATAAAGTCCCCGATTCAAATAATTTCGTATTTATTAATTTTGATGTACCTATCTTAATTTTGTGAAAAATTTACCGACCACTTTTGGTAGATACCTTTCTTTATTTGCTATTACATGTATTCAATTGTAGAGAAGATATTAATTCTGGAATTAATTATTTGCATTATTGCCCGTTTTATTAATTATGTTAAACCTGTCATGCTCTAAAGTCAGTCGCTCGATAAGCAAGAAAGCAAATTTAGTATTTTTCTAAACATTGATAACAAAGAAATCAATCTGTCTATGAATATACATATCATTGGATCGGCCATATGTATGACCGATCCTCATTCAAAGGGCTATTTTAATATATTTTAAGCTTAAACTTTATTATAAATTATCCAACATGACATATGAAAAAGTGAAGGACTAGAGCAAGTGCCAGAAATTTGTAGTGTTGAAGTAATTTAGCATGCGACCATCAGTGTGTCTCATGACAAAATCAATTTTTAGAATAAATAATTTTTATTTCTTGAATGTTGTAGCTTTACTTGATTACAGATCAATATAATATATAATTAAATATGAGAAGGTTTATCACTTTTAAGGTGTTAACTGTCACTTCTTAATGGAAAGGCATGATATTTTAAATAATAAAAACACATTTTTTCGTACTTATTTCGACAATATATTTTTGATCAGGACCGGTTTCGCTCATCGCGAACATTATCAGCTGATTGAATACAATTTACAAACAAGTCTATTAAAATATTTGATTTAAAGGTAGCAGGTATACAAAACCGTAGGTTTAAAAACAATTTACAGGAAATCGTACAATAGTATTACAAATAATGTAATTTAGTTTAAAAATGAAATGTTCACTTAATAAAAATTTCAAACAAAATTAAAATAAATCAATAATCCATTAAGAGTTCTGAACAATCATAACAAACTCCACAAATAAAGAAAATAACCCGCACTTAATGGAACACAATGAATTAATATATGAAATTTTAATGGTAGTCAGTTGAAAAAGAAATGAGAAGGTTTCCCTGGTTAAGAGCATTCGACGATTTTCATGAACTTGAAATGATGTAAGTCTGTTGTTTGATCACTGATTTTCTAGATATTTTTAATTGAAAATCACTTTGTTAATTAAGTCACTTTTGATAAGCTCTAGAAAAGCGTCGTGTTTAGTAATGTGTATGATTAAGTGAATCACAATAATCATTTTGATATAAAAGTTATATATTGTGATTAAAGCGTTCTTATATGATAAGAGAGGTAATGTACGATGTCTAGGAATACAAAGCAATACTAGCCAGTTGACTGTAGTTGCCATATGCCCTCGTAACCTACTTCTCCACTTGTGTAGGCAAGATGACTAACATGCCGCTACTCAGAGCATTTACTTATTTTTATACCACACGGCAAGGAATATACAGAGCCTACATGCCTTAGTGTGGAGGCAAAAAAACCGGAAATACTGCTGGCAATTAGGTTTCGCAGGCTTACAATGTGTATACTCACCTTCGCCTTACACATACATAGGAGTTCTATAAAATTTCGAGGGATTATTATTTTAGAAGATTTAGAATTGGACATTCATTTTTTCTTCAGTTAAAAGACTAAAAAAAAATGCTTAGTATTTGTAATACTCACAGGAACAAAATCGATTATGTTAACACGTTTGAAAATAAGTTCCCCAAAACACTTTTGTGAAGATGCTCAAATACAAACAAAATTTTGGATTGTCTCTGATAAATAAATTCATTACGTAATTTACTTTATATAAAAAAATATTGAAGAGCGTAAAGTCATATATAACTACTACACGGTACATATTTTTTGATCCCCTGATTGATCGCCCCCTTTAACAAATATGAGTACTTACATGTAATGTTAAGTGACCTCCAATAATTATGAATTACTATCACTAGAAAAACAAAGGATAGAGTTCGTTTTTTCTAAATTATGTTGATTATGACAAATAAGAAAGTCACACAAAGAATATATTTACTACTCTGATTGTACATATGACAATGCTGTTTTCGTTGACAAATGTTTTGATGCTGATTGAACATAATGTTGGTAAGTATGATTATTTTCATTACAAATTAAAAATTTAAGGCTTAGAGAGTAATGAAAAAAATGTGATATCTACAAGTGAATCTTGGATTTCGATTGATAAAGTACCGTAGAAATTCGTGTGTAAACTTTCTTCGTTTTATGGTAGCCAGATGTCATTAATTATTATTCCGTTAAAAAGTATATACTTGTAATCAAATAAGAAATATTACACTTTTCAATGGATATTTATAGCAATTTTGAGTATTATAGCAAGGTCATGAAAACAAATTTCACTTTTTAGAAGGTGTTAAAATGCTACAGAAGCGATAAAAGTTTCGATGAAAGTTATTGGTCGAGGTGGATTCAATGGATATTTACCGCTATTTATAATTTCCAATGTGCCATTTTAAGCCATACAAAAATGACGATTTATGTTAAATTATATAGCAAATATATTATTAATTGCGAATGTAAAATAATCAATAATGAATTTTACTGGTTATTTTAGATTTGATACGGTGATTAATTTGAGTTTTTTTTTTTTTGCTACCAAAACTTTTCGAGATGCTTTTGCATCAGCGGATTTTGAAAACTTTCAGAGAAAAACGCTCTGGAATTTTGTTGAAGACTTGTTGTATGTTTGACCTGTTGGTCACGTCAATTTGGTTGCGGCGAGAGTGGTACTTAATTTATGAAACATAATGATTTTTTTTAATGCTATGTACACGACTAAATTGTGAGGATTTTTGAATATAATAAGACGACCGTTTAGTCAAAGGGTCCGTATGGACAATTTAATTAATATTTTTTCGAACGATTAATGAGTTTGAGTTCGATGTTTGTGATATCGGAGTTTACCTCCTAATCAACCGATCCACAAAGTGAATGTGGTAAAAGTGATTAACTAACTACTAGTATTACGATAGCGCCCTATCTTCTTATCTTTATTCTTAAATAAAAATAAAAACTGAATGAATGAGTATCTGGTAGTTTTTATAGATATATTATACACTGTGAAGATAAGTTTTATTATATATATATATGATATCAATTATTCATGTATCATATCGTAGATAATATGAATGATTGAATTAAGAAGTTATTTTTAATAAGATGCAAAAATAGTCTCAAAATAATTATTTTAAAAATGTTAAATTACTTAAATATAGCAGCAAACAACAATTAAGCTTTGAAACAAAAAGTTAATAATTATAATTTTTTAACTATTTTTGCACATAATACAGACTTTTACGAGTCATAGACAGATCTTAAATTATGTCCGACCCCTCTCAAGCCCGCTGCTGAGTTATACTAAAATGATAAGCAATAATAATCTAGACAACAAAAATCTATTTAACATTCTATTGAATATAAGACGCTACTGATGTTTACTGAATACATCCAACTAAATTTTTGCAGATTGATTACCAAGCAAAAAAAAAATCCCCACAAATAAGGATGTTTTACGATATTATATCTTCCATTTCCACCATTATATTTTGTCGCCGTTTCATTTTATTATAGAAAATATTAGTTTCGTAAATACGCAATATTTCAAAACTACATTTTGGTACATTGTTTTGATTGGTATTTACCATCATTTGATGGAACAAGGATCAACTAATTGATTTATGAAGATATACATACTTTTACATAATTATAATATCAATCTTCACAACGAATATTCATTTATATTTAATCATCAAAAATAATTTGACAGCCATTTATTTACTTGTTACGATATATTAATATAAAATAACTCTTATTTCATCTGTAACGTGAGATTTAAGAAACATTATAAGATGTTCATGATTTCGTGCAACGAAATATGCACATATATAAAACACGATGGTATTTATATTATCAGTTATTTAATATACGCACTTGCATTTTTTATCGCATTTGTGACAACATTTATTCGCCCTTCATAAAAAGGTTAACAGGTTCAAGTATACCGAGATGAAAGAGTAAAAATATATTACCATTATAAATAAAAGGTTTATTTAATTCTTTCTTAAAATGTTTTAATAAATGCCATGAAGTAAAAAAGACATTGCATCACTTTAAGCCATGAAAATAGCTTCCAACGCAAAATAATTGAAAAATAAAATAATTCCGAAACAAAACATTTATTGTTAATAACTTGATTAGGATATTTTAATGCTTTGATTAAAAATTAATATTGCACAATAATACTTACAATGATTAATGCTAATAGCTGAGAGATATATTTAAGTTTTTACGCATAAAATTGAACAATAAACTTAACACGTTATACATGCATTACGGTTATACAAATTTATCATATTAGTGTTGCCTGTGAAAAAAAATATTTGAATAATTCATTCAAATATTATTCTCATATTGTTTCATTTCGATTCGTTTGTTATAATAAGCCGTTACAAAATTGAAGACATTATTACACTGTCGTATGAATCGAATTGAGGAATTGCCCGTATAAAAATCGGATAATTATGATGCTCGATTTTCATATCAATCTCTAATAAGCTCGATTATCATTTTAGATATCGGTTTTTACTTTTTAACTTGCAAACTATTCAAAGGATGTTTTGGTGAAATCTTTTGACTAAATGTAGTGTCAAAGAGATATTTGACTTTTCAATAATAGCAACGATATAAGGGTCTAGTTGAGAAAGTATCTATAATATTACAGAAAAATACAGTTATAAAATAATTGAATATTTACCATATACGATGAAAAGTAGTGGTAAAAAAAAAAGAAAATAATTAATTTCTACACAATTATAAGACGTATTTTATTTTGTTACCAAAACTTGTTGACTTATAAAATATGTATATCTTTTTCTTGAAAATTGGAACATCTACCAATTAAATAGCATTACGAATGTCGAATCCATGTACTAACTCATATTATAAAGGGTAATAGTTTTAATAAATTGCAAACTTCTGATGCAAAAGAAACTCCGATAGCAATTAAGAATTTATCATTATTAAATGATACTGTTATTGTAAATCGTATGATAAAATTAACGTACATTTCCAAATACGCTAAAAATATGTTTTTGATATAAATCATTTATAACACAAATTTTTGTATACATAAGTATACAAAAAATTGTATTATAAATGTCGTGTAATATGGACTTTGTATTAACCAGGCGCTGTAAGCATGCGCAGTAAGTGCAGGTGACCGTGACCTACACCGCAGACAAAGCTCGACAAAGTTATTTCCATTTCACATGAACTTATAAGTTAAAAAATACTTTTTAATTAACAGTTGAAATGGCGCCTTAAAATCGGAAATAATTAATGAAAGCTTTTGGCAATTAAGAGTATATATAAACATTATTAACTATTATTGTTCTTAGACTGATAATTAATGTTTTTTTTTTCATTTTGTCAAAAACGCATATGCATTGTGCGTTTGAATACATAATAATAATTATGAATACAGAGACAAGAATATCAAAACAAACTCTGATTACTTTATTTTCCTGATAAAAATGTGCTGTTTTACCTGGTATTTGTGTAATTTTAAATCGTTTCGTGTTATTAATCAAAAAGAGGTTAATTAAAAAAAGTAATAAACACATCAAAAATAATTTGATTAATAACTAACGCGTGAATGCATTATTCGTAGGTAAAAAAAAGAGAAGAAGAAAACAGACATTGCGTAATGATGTGATGATAACAGCCGTAATGTTATGAATGTTGACGATATGAAATTATGTTTGGTAGGTTCTGTTTCGCTAATTTTGAATAATATCATACATAAGGAAAACAAATGAATGAATAAAAGTTTTCAATATATATGTATTGCTTGACGTATAATAATTGCAAATATCCGATAATATGGCTCCCCTGTTGAAAATATCACTATTTTATTTTTGACGATTATGTATTTAATTAAATGGTAATATATATAGTTTGTCATCTCATTGATTGAAAACTAAAATGACACTTCGACTGTGTGGCATTTTTTTTGCTTGTTTTGTGAATAGTATCATATTTTTCATTGTGACACTATTCATAATAGTTTGTGTATGAAACTTATATGAAATTAATTTATATGCTCTTCAGATCCAAACTATTATCGAAATATATGACATGTTCTTTTATACACTGAAAAGTTTTTTGTAGTTATAACACTGAAGCCGATGTCACTAAATTATTAATCCCTCAAAGCTGTCTTTTCTGATATGTGACACTTATAGAGCGATTGGTAAAAGAAAAAAAATATGTCAACCAAAATGAGCAGTAATTAGCATAGATTATTATTGTGATTTATTATAGAACCGTTATACGGATGAAAATTAATAAAAACCAGAGCGAAAGAATCCATTACCCTGAGTTCACATAACGTGATGAGATTCTTGAAAAAACATAAGTATGCTAAATAATTATCACTCGAGATATAAAATAAAAGCCGCAGTCTCAACTTTCACAGAAAGTGTCGTTATGAATTTTAAAATTGTTTGAAATAATGTTTATAGAACCATGTATGTCTTGAGAGAAATAGTGCATATGGTTTGGTTGGTTGAATCATAACATTCATAAAATTACCAATATACTCTTAGATTTTATTTTGCCAAGGTCTAAGTATCGTAGATTTTATTTTTCCTAAGTATAAGTATCGTAGATAGATTAATTCTGCATACAGAACACTGAGAAACTAGTCTGAAAAGTTGATCAATATTCCTGATATATATCAAGTATAAAAATCAGGTCTTCAAGTAAATCAATTTTTTTCAGTAAAATGATGTGTTAAATATTTTTTTTATTGATTACATTAATTTACCCTATCAAAAATCTACTGATCAAATTCTCGTAAAGATAGAGGTATTTGGACTGAAACTCTTATTTTTCGAAAAGTGGATTTGGCAATATTTGATCAAATTAATTTTTATTAATAATGTTGGCATGTGCCCATCCCTACCATTAAAAATAATTCGGGCATCCAAAAGAAGACGCGAAACGAGATATTTCGCACACAGAGTAAGCGCGTCCAAAGGAACATATCGGCAGTAAAATTCTATCGGCACTCTCTTCACGAACGTTCGCCAGACCTGTCGTGTCGCCTTTCTTTGTAAGGAAAAGTAATTAAACGCGTTGATAAGCAGGAAAAATGCAGTTTAAAAAGTGGAAATCAATTTAATTACGAAAGTTTTCTAATTACGGAAAATAAACACTTTGTCAGTGAAGGTTCTGTTAAAAATATTCATTCGGCTTATTACCAATAAACGTACAATTATATAGTGTCGTTAAAAAACAATTAAATTTAAACATGTTATTTTTTTAACTGGCTTATTTTTTTTGAACTGGAATGAAAATATCCGATAAACAATTCGAAGTTAATAAGCTTTAATTGTATATTTGCGATCTTATTATTTTGAGGTGTACAAAAAAGCGGTTCAACTAGATTCGCGGTCAGTGGGTTTTGCAAGGCGTCGCAATAATTATTGCAAGGAAACGGTATGACAGTGTTGATATAACAAAAAAAATACAACGATCGTTTACTGTTACACATAACATAAAAGTTGCTGGCCTGGTATGCCGCTCCGAATAATAGTGGGACATCACGTTTTGTCGTGTTTGTGAATCTTTAAAATTTTGTCGTTTCAGACGATGTCAGATTTTACGAAACTGGTTATTGAAGTATTGACGTAACATACTTTATGCTAGAATTGAACCATCTTGGCACTGTTTTCATTCGAAAACATTGCAGATTATTGCGAAGATTTAACAAACAACGAGTGTACAACATATGTAGATATGAAATCATATTAATAGCATATAAAACTATTGACATTATTAAGAAATAAAAAATTTCTTTGGTTAAAATTCATTTGAAGAATGGATAAAAAAATATTGATTTCGTTGTTCATAATTTGTGCAGTGAATTGCAGAAATGTATTATCTCAGGATTCTGGCAAAATACATTTAACTAATATAGAATCTAATGCCTTCCGCGCATTACCTCAAAACACACGACATATTTATGATGAAATTGCTCTTGAAAATCGACGAGCGAATCACAGAGAACCGTCAGAAAAAGATAAATTATTCTTCATTGAACCGGGCGCAATGACAAACTCTCATAAGCCTCAGTATTATGAAGAAACAAACGCAGGTGTAACTCCTGAAAAAAGTGGAAGCGAGAACAAAAATTTGGTACGAAAAATTGTCATAACTCAAACACAGCCACCCCAAATTATAAAAAAACACGATATACCGGAAGTTAATAATGAATCCTTAATGGAAGAGGCGCATGTTGAGGATTTGAACATTGACGAAGAGGAATACAAGCCATCGAACCATTTAAGAAATAAGCAAAACCAAATAAAAGCAATACTCGTTAAGATTTTGGAAAAAAGTGACCAGAAACGAAAGTTTGCTGAAGTGCTGCCGATTTTGAAGGTGATGACACCAGTGCAAAGGTTGACGATGGCTTCTCTTGTTAGTAAACAACTCACTTCCGATGCCAGAAATCCTGCTCTCAATTTGGCGCAAGTAAGTAAACTAATACCATTGCTGATATTAAACAAGGAGAATTTTTATTAGGAAGTTTAACGTGTTTTATGGAAATAAATTAAATAACGTTTTTATTTATAAATTAGTTAATTTTATTGCATTTAGAAAATGTATAATATTAGGCAATTTAAAGTATTTTAAGGATTCTTACAAGACGTAATTTATTTAATAAAATCAATATTAACATAAAAAACTAGCTAATTAACTTTAAACTGATTAATTGAAATAAAGTTTGAATTTATTTTAATTGTAATAAGCTTTTCGTATTTTCGTACAATAAAATAATGATTTACTCGATTTACAGTTAAAATTTCAGTTGTACGATGCTTAATTTGTTGTTATAAAATATAACTATTTATTTAAAGCGTGTTTATTTTGCATAATTTAATTTTGGATATAAATGCACGTAAATTAACCACACAACTCTTAAAAAATATAAATAAAAATTTAATTACTTCATAATTATTTCAAAAATTACCAGAATACATATGAAATAAGCGTAAAATATTGTAAAATTGTAAGTATTTCACCGAAAGGATTCATTTTAAAATCATATACGGTCTTTTATTTGTATAAAAATGTGCACTTTTATGTTGTTTTTCTTGTTTAATTTAAATACATATTTTAAGTGTAATAAATTTATGACAAAATGCTTTTATATAGAAAAGAATATAACGTTTAAATTATTTCTGAAAACTGTGATATCGAGCGCAAATTTATCGGTCTATACAAAGCCACCATTGGCAGGAAAGGACGCCGCGCGATCTCATTTCCGCGGTCAAGATTCTCGATAATTACTTTGTTCAGTTGGTCATCTGTCTCTTCAATTATATTTGCATAACTATATAGATATTAAATTTAACGATTAACTTGTCCATTAATGTGAACGCTACTTGTTGATTAATGCTACTCTTTATTCTTGGTCGATGTGCAAATTTAATTGCATTGCATTCGTATTCTATTGTATTATAACATTAAAATAATAGATATGAAAATTGTTCATATCTGAAAAAGTATTCGATTTCCATTTGTATTAAAAGAAAGCTCCGCCAATTTCTTAATTAATCAGTATAAATTCATTTTTTTAAATACAAAACATTCTTTCGAGATGATTAAATCCGATATTTTTTGAAAGAGGTGAGATAATAAATACATTTTAGGTAATACACTATTGTATTCAATATTAATTAATTTTGAAACATAATAAATATTTACAACACAGTTGCCGATTTTAACATATCTCAAAATGCCCTATTATCTATGTTGTAAACATTTATTTTATAATCACTTTTAAGGTGTTAACTGTCACTTCTTGATGGAAAGGCATGATAATTTAAATAATAAAAACACATTTTTTTAGTACTTATTTCTACAATATATTTTTTTATATCTATATGATGATTTTCTGATATCAGTTGATAATGCTCGCGATGAGCGAAACCGGTCCTGATCAAAAAATATATTGTGGAAATAAGTACTAAAAAAATGTGTTTTTATTATTTAAAATTTATTTTATATGAAATATTATATTATTTATGCTATTCACAGTGGCTGAAATAAATTTAAAGGGAGGTGGTGGTACGTATTCCTTTTATTAGGAAAATTAAATGTTTTGCGCTTGACCGCTCGTCGCCATACTTTGTAACTGGCTGACATTTCAAACTTTTTTTCAATGTCAAGTTTAGTAACAATTTCTCATAAGAAAAATATTTGAGATAGCACTTCATAAGTCTCAATTTTTTATATATTTAGTTATATTTCAGGCATTTGATTTTCTATAAAAGATTTTTATTAATCAAAAATTTATATTTTATGATTTTGACGGAAACAAATTTATGTGAAAAGTTTAATAGTATTATAGTTGAAAAAAAACTCATATTTTGTATTTAATTCAATTTTTTTCAATTTTTATGGAACTAAATTAAGCCGTACCTCTCATGAATTCAAAAACTATACCCATAAAGACTAACAAAAATAATTAAATACTTAATTTAATTAAGACTGTTTTTCTATCATTTGCCTAATATTTAGGTAATAGGTTTTAGTAATTGAAAAGACTGCGTCTTAGATGGAGGAAAGCGATGAATATTGAAAGAAAATATTGCATATTTGATAACTGCTATCATACATTTATTAATTGATGGTCATCCTTCATTTGATTATCAATGAACAAGTACAAATTTATCGAGTTTACTTAGATATAACCAATATACAAAATTTTAAAAGCTGACGTACATGTCAGTATAACACTCTGATCGTCAGTATTTTATATATATATCTATATGTAAAATGTTTTGCTTGGAAACATAGTGTTTTAAGGAATTCTTGGTCAAATAGATGGCGTAAATTTAACTTTAAATAGATATAAAAATAATGACAGAAGACGACCATGTAAAAAAAATGCCTGAAAAATATTTTTGCTAGTAAATTTTGATCAAGTGTTTATTCTAAATATTAAATTTGCAGGCGTTGACTCTTTGACAAAATTCTTATGTTGATGTGTCCGTGGTGCAGTGGTCAACGTTGTTGACTTTGGTTACGGAAGTCAAGGGGCCAAATTTTATCGAACAGAAAGTGTTATTAAATAAATTTCTAATCGATTTTTGAATAACTTATAGATATTCTTTTCGAAAAAAGGAAATTTGGTATTACAGTTAAATTACCATCACTAAGCTCTACATTCGAAGCGAAAAAAGTTAAAAGACTTTTCTTATTTTTAATATTCAACTTTTTTTTTTTTAAATATATCATAAATTAAACAGGAGAGAAGAATACATTTTTTAAAAATCGAACTTAATCTGATCCAAGACTATGTTCGCTATCCGAATTGTTTGTAAACTGATCGTCAAATAATTTAACAAATAAGTGATATAGAAAAATCGTTTTAGTTCGTTATCCGAATATGTGTTGAAAAAATCTGTCGTGGTAGTCTTCGTTGTCCGATTTGTTCGCTGTACGAACTGTTCGTTAAACGATCACCCACTGTAATTTGCTTTTATATATCGAAAACGAGTCCTTCAAGATATCTGTTAAAAATATATTCAGCATTTTGAGTGAAACATTTTTACTTACACTTACAAGATTTATGATTTACCATCACACACTGTATTACAATACGCCTGTAAATAGTATTTTTTAATCATGTTATTTTAATACGCTTAAAGTTGTTATTCCTAAATTTAACGGCAAATTTTTAGTTATACGATGAAAGCATTAATACTTAATAGCTAGCACGCGTAGTTACACAATTTTATTTTTTACTATCGTAGAATAATTGAGCTTAAGAAGTTAATCAAAGGTCGTGAAAAGATTTTGAATGGAATCTCTGGGAACTAATCTTCACATAAAAGAAGTCATTATGTACATCGTGTGTATGGAAATATTTTTAGATAAAGCTAATAACACTTTTGGTGATGAAATAGTGGATGTATCTTTGTATTTTAATATATTGGATAACATTATAACCGTATTCGGCAATATTTGAGCATTTGAATAATTTAATACTTTTCCCACCAATTTTTTTAATAATTTCCGCATTAGTTTTAACGATAGTATTTTGGGTGTATTCTAAAAAATTCGGCATTTTTTACATAATATTTTTTAAAACTCGCAAATTTATGGAAAATTGCAACATGTTTATTGACGGCTTAAGCCACTTAAAATGTTTATATGATTAAACACAGAAACAGCTGTAAAACTATTTCAATACATTTATTTTAATCGGTGTTATGAAAGGTTTATGGTACACAATTAACGTCGAATATATATCGAAATATATAAATATGTTTGACAGTGTAAAGGTTTTGTTTTAAATACTTATGACGCTGTGGTGGGATAATTACTACGGAGGAAAAAAAAACAATGTATAATATTTTAGTTCTCCTTGAATACTTATGACATTATTTGTGGTCTGAAAATTACTATGATGAAAAAAAATGTATTTTAGCTCTTCGAAATTTATGTGGTATATAGTTGATAGCTATTTCGGCTTACGCCGTCACCAGAACCAACTAACTAAATAATTTATTTTAAATAATAAAAACACATTTTTTTTAGTACTTATTTCCACAATATATTTTTGATCAGGACCGGTTTCGCTCATCGCGAGCATTATCAACTGATGATCAGTTGATAATGCTCGCGATGAGCGAAACCGGTCCTGATCAAAAATATATTGTGGAAATAAGTACTAAAAAAATGTGTTTTTATTATTTAAAATATCATGCCTTTCCATCAAGAAGTGACAGTTAACACGTTAAAAGTAAATAATTTATAGTTCTGATGAGGGCGTAAGCTAAAAAAGCTATTAACTATATTTGTTAAAAATAATTTTGTAGAACTGAAATACATTTTTATTTTTTCACCGTGTTATAATAGAGTTCTACCAAGTAAATGCCAATTCAATAAATGGGTTAATTAATAATTCATACTACTTTATGTCCGTTAATAAAAATAAAAAGCGTGCCGGAGTATTTTCTTTAATATCTTCGTAATTAAAGTGCAATAAAAAACTTAAAATATTCGCAATGACCCACTATTACAGAGTGGTATTTTGGTGTGGTGTATGTTTATGTGTAGACAGTAAAAATTCACAAATGATTCACACAAATTTTTGCACGCACATGCATAGACAGAATGTGTGAATTTGTGATGCGTTACATACAGATAAACCAAGATACCACTGATTATGTATTGGAATAATCTAATGAAAAACAAAAAAAAATATTTGTTCAGTGTAAGCTCAATCTATTTTAGTTTAAAAAATATTTACACCATATAAAAATAAAAGATAATATCTAATAAAAATATATTTTATGCCAAGTGAATATAATGTAAAAAAATTTCAAATTTGAAAATCGTTTACTTGCATATGCCTGATTTAATTGCATTGTTGAAGATAATTTATGTGTTAATTTAAGAAAAATCAATACAAAAATGACACTCATGCGTAAAATGGTGATATTTCAAGACATTTGTTTGGAAAAACGTGGGAAATAGAGAAGGAAAATAGATTTGCATACACGTACTACTGCATTTTAGTTGCAAAACTTATTTTGAATGCAGTTGACAAAAAATATGAATGGAAATGGTTTCCCACGTGATAATTAAAAATTGTTTTATAGTTGACTAGTTTTTCCCTTTCAAATTTTACGCAAGTTTTAGGCTTTGAGTGGATTGCTAAGCCATTGTTATTGTTTAAAAAATATTATCAATTTTTATTCACACTTACCTCTAGTTTTATCTGATTTATTCGGGATTATTTAGTTGATATACGTTTAACAAGGCATTGTTTTACTATTCGTAGTCAAAT
Source organism: Himalopsyche japonica (assembly GCA_028555115.1). NCBI lineage: Eukaryota > Metazoa > Arthropoda > Insecta > Trichoptera > Rhyacophilidae > Himalopsyche > Himalopsyche japonica. The sequence goes on from JAHFWJ010000128.1 coordinate 1,265,916, forward strand.
GGTATAAATGTGATAGACCGAACGGATACAATTCAAAAATGGATATCTTTACTTCAATTGAGTAGAATCGTTACATTATATAAAATTGTATATATTCAGTACTTAAAAGCTAATAAAAATATTTAACTGGGTCAGTAGTGCAGTGGTAGACGACGTTATTTGCGGTTACGGAACTCTCTTATTCGAATCCCAATTCGGTTAGGTTGATAAAATTTATTATACTCTCGAAAGGTGGATTTCTTTCATAAATAATGGCTGTCTGTCATTTCTTTCCAGTAATAAGCTAACCCTTAATCCATGCATAGTCATATAAGTCTATCTTTGAAAAAAGAAAGACTTATATGGAAAAAGAAAAAAGAAGTGATACTGAGACATGTCCATTTAATGACCATTTGCTCCTCACTGAGGTGGAATCATAAATAAAAAAATATGAAAAACACTAGCATTTCTATTTGCTATTTATTGAAAATAGCCTTCAGAAGAGAGTTTCGCTGATAATATTTAAAGATTTAGATTTAGAGTATTCGGAAAAAGCTTTTTATAATTATATTTCGAAACAATATATTATTTCATTTAATGCCAATATTTTTGTGACATAATAAATACATTTGAAAGTAATGTGAAATATGTCCACAAAAAATGTTTATCTTCGATAAATTTATTTGGTTATTTTAAAACACTGTTGTATTTTACAGGTCAAAGCTATGTTCGGTAATAACCCGAACGTGACAGCAGATCTGATGTTGCCAATTATGCTCGATATCGCGAACATGTTTCGGGCTGCAAAGGACCAACAAAAACTCCAAACCGAAAAAGCCCCGCAAGCCCAACTGCTGAGGCGATCATTCTCCGGCGACGAAGACATGGATCCAATTATTGAACAATCATTCAAAGCACTCGTGCAGCTCGGCGAGCGTGTCGATGAAAGAACTGCCACAACGCAGAAGCCCGTGAAAATCGCCGCCAAATTATCGTCAACTCTGAAAAATACCAGCATGAACTTAGAAAAACACAATGCAAGAGATAACGAGAATAATACAATTGCCGATGACGATTATGACTATGACACAATTTCTACAACAGATACTCCCGTGACTTTTGTATATGCTGCAGAGATAATCAATGGTTCTATAGTTATCCACAATAACTCTTCGTTGCTGGGGAATAATACAGGATATTTATCTGAAGATCTTCCTACTGCTGAAAAACTGAGGGCACTCAATCGGTATATTGATAGAAATGGTAAGAAAAAATTGAAAATATATTTTCGTTTAATCCTCTAACTGCTAACATCTCAACTGTCGAGACGGCTGATTTTACTGTGTTGATAGTTGATCCCCGAAAATATATGAATTAAGACTGGTTAAAGCCTTCTTGTACTCGCTGATTTTTGAGTTAATACATTGCTTGATTTGTCCTGACAAACTCAATAAGATTTTTTCAAACCAATATTCTTAAATAAATTTTTGAAGTCTTGGCGTTGGAATATATAATACTTTAAAATACTTACTAGGGAACGAGTTGAAAAACGAAAAATCTAGAAACACAATGGTAACTTTGATCTGAAAAGCTTTCAAAAAACCATCAGGATTTCATTGTATTGAAATCGCTAAATCACACATATTAATTTTAGCTGAAAATATTATATGAAAATCTTTTGAAAATTCTATAGTTCGTTTGCGGTGATATATGAAATGTATAATGAAGGAGCTGCGCAACGTTTGCAGCATTTAAATCGACTTAGATTTGAGTATAATAAAAATGATGCACCCTAAGTTTGTTTAAAATCAGGAAGAATTGTTTTTAGCCTTATATGAAAGACGTGTGAAGGTTAATAATACACATCTCACTACTTCTTTAAAATAATCACACCTGCTAAAACTATTAATGAAGATTAAAAGCTATTAAACGATTACGTGGTCTGATACTTTATAGTACCTCGTATCTACACATACTATTGACATTGGAAATTTGAATGCTCATATTTTTGGAATAAGAAATGAATCGAGTAGGTAGTAAGGAGTATCAAGGAAAACTACCAAAATTTAGTATTACGTTGCATTACTTTAATATGTTAAATGATCCATAAACTGTTTCATGAAAAAATTATTTCTTTACAGGAAATCTCGTTGTACTAGCCAGACCACCATGGGTTCATGGAGTATCTGGCAATACTATGTCCAGGAGGAAAGTTGGTGAACAAGCTACAGATAGATTATCTCAACGGAGGAAAATTCCACCGCTAAGTCGTCAAACTCTTCTTGAAATGGCCAAGCAAAAATGCGAACTTTTTACGAATTCGCTCTGTCTTGACAGTTTGGATTATCCTGTGTAAGTTCCAAGCTTGTTATGATTTGACACACACATTAGTTATCACTATATTTTAAGGAATAAATTCTTGGTAATAAAGATTAATTTTGTAGGAATTCGAAAACAACATATCAGGTTTTTACTGCATTTACGCTGGCATATTAGTATTCAGTATTTATACACGAACAATAGTAATTTACGTTAGTAATATAAAAAAAAAAATATTAAAATCGTTGAACGAATCAATATATGACTATAAATTAAATGCATGGTTTAACGCACTGTACGTAAATAAGGTAATATCTTTTAAAATATTGAATAAATAAAAACGTCTTAAATTATACGGAAATAAAACTGTAAATTTTTCTTAAACAGGGAAGCAATATCAAATAGTATACGGCGAAACCAAGCGGCTATGGGTGCTCTTTTGGCTGATTTTCCAGAAGTTTCAGCTGACAGCGCCATTGACGGTGTATCGTCAAAGCAAGAAAACATGTACACACCGGAACACTACATGAACAACATAAACAGGTAACTGAAATACATTGGTTGTGATCTTTAAAAGAAGATTTGATTTCTAAAATTATCGATAGATGTCATACAAACACCACCACAATAATTTAAAATTATCGAGTTTCTGTTTCCAAGCAATGACATCTATCAATGAGAAAACGAATTGAATAATTTTATTAAGAAAAAAATATAGCTCACGGCTCAATTTATATTTATAATACATTCTGAGTAATGTTCTTTCACTCACTCTTAACTGTATATGACCGATACGGTGCCAGAGGTTTTCAAATGGTAGACACCTTTTTATTTTGTTACATAAATTAATTCATTTTAAAAGCATGCATTAAAATGTGTTTTTTTATGAAATAAGCAAATGCTTTATTATACCAGAGTTATTTTTAAAAATTTAATTAAGGTTTCACAACTGCTATTTTCACGCTAAATACGCGACTATTTTAATGGCACAGTAATATTGATATTTTTAAAAATAGATTAATTCTTTGAGCAAATTTTTAATTTATTAGATTTGGATGGATTTGGATTTTTAGCGTTTGGAAGCAACACATAAACTGGCCAACGCCTACCGTAAGGAAATCATCAAAGAAAATAAAATTAATATTTTTTCCCATTCATAGGTTTCACTGTCTTGAAATATAATACTTTTTATTCACTTTTGAGTATGGACATTAAAATAATCTTATTATGGATTTGATCATTTATTTTAATTGTAGACGAGAAGATGGCGTCACTTCACCAGTCGGCGCTGCTGGATTTATGTGCCCTAGTACTGTGAAATATGCTAGACCTCAAAAAGCCCGAGCTACTTCCGGCCAATGGAAATATATCGTTAATACAGGGGAACATACACAAACGTTAAGATTAGAGAAGTGTTTGTGAGTAAAATATTTTGTTTGTGTTATCACACTGTTTTGGCATATTTTCTCACTTAAAAGGTGTATGTTATTGTAGATATGGTAAATATAAAGCTATAAAATATTTAATAATCTTATATATTATAATATGATTGATTTGTTTGTGGAGCTTAATGAAAAAAATAAGCTTTAGTGATTTTTTTAATAATTGGCTACACAAAATATTATTCGGTTGTGTTCGCGTTGATTGTCTCATCATATTATAGTATACAATTTAAAGCATTTATAATTTGACGAAATTGTGGGAAGTTTTCAAAAAAAATATTTTAAATTGCTTGGTTTATTAATGTTGACTTGATGAAAAAAGTCACTATTAAACCCTTATAGCCAAGAATTAAATTTCTATTTGAAAAATTACCATTTATATAAATCTTCTAGCCGATAAGCGAATCTATAATATTAGTACCATACCAAAAATACAACATATAAACTACTACTAAAAAAGATACATAATAATCATTAATCTCATTTAATTTACTTGAGATCCAGAAATCGGAATTTTGAAAGTAATAATATTTTTATATACCTGCACCACTACTTCGACAAAATTATTTTTAATTGAATTTTTCAGTTGAACAAGCTTAAAAAAACGATAACCGTGTTACTGTACCTACCACAATAAAAAAAAAATGTTAAAAGAAACACTTTAATTTCATTGTACTTCATTGTAAGGCTGAAGTCATTTGCGAAATATTGTTTTTTACCTTTCTCTATATAATTGAATTATGTTTCTCTAGTAATTGAATTATGTGTAATTGTGTATAGCTGAAAAAATGCAAATTTCGTCAATGATTTTGTGAAAACAATTCCATTATTCTCAAAACAGCGTATAATTTTTTATATTAAATTATGTCGATTGATTTAGGCGACCCCGGGAGCCCTGCACATATTTGACGGACAATTTCAAATCAAAATGTGTCCAAGTTTACAATTACCACCGACTATTGACCTGGGATCAGCACAATGGACTCCACATGGATATATTTAAGGTATCGAAATTGCTTTTTTTGCACTCTCGAATGACTGACAGAAAACGTAGACAGTTATTCGAAATCAGTAGAATAAATGACTTTGCTAACTTTAGCTTAATATACTTCTATTTAAAGTTTCGTCGTTTTTTATATACAATGTCGCATATCACATATACACGCATAGCATTACAATCTTTATTCTGGTTGGCTTAAAAAATGTTAGAGAATTTATAAGGAAAATAGTTTGTGTTGGAATCTTTATATATTTTTGTCGTGTTATGTTATTACACCAAGTTAACGCATTAAATAATAATAAATTTTAGTAACACAAATAAATTAAAAAGAATAAAACACATATTTCGTCCTTTGGCATGTGGCGAATCTAAATAATTTCTGTGGAATAAAAAAACCAACTTGATTCTTTGAATTTATTTTCATGTACGTAAGACAACTATATTTTTTTCAAACTAACACTATTAAAATCATTTCTTTCAGGTACCCACATGTTGCTCTTGTCACATTGAAGGCTATAGCGTTTCTTTCCCGCCACACATACATCGACCCGCAGAAACAACATCAGAACAATTCCCGGGAGAAGATTTATCTCATGATCAAGATGGTAATCCATACGAAAATGTCCAACCATCAATACGTCATTCGATTCGTACTTCAAGCTTTTCAATATCACCACCAGTTGAAACTTTTCCCGCATTAGGGGACAATCAAAACTTCATATCCGGCTCAAACTTTATTCGATCCCAATACAAAGATGATGATCCTGGTATACACGATCTGAAACATTTGTCAGCGTCGAATCAGTTTGATAATATCAACAGTAACTTCCACACAGATATTTTCCAACAACAAGGAACCAACATACGTAACATTAAGAAACCAAACCCAATCAGAGGAGCAACAGTTGGGTCTGGGCTTCCCAGTTTTCTAGAGCCACCGTCAAAGCCGCCGGGACCGATATTGAATACATTCCTGAAAAGCCCCGACGTTCCTACAAAATATAAACCATTTGTTAATTCACACTTCAAGCGAGGCGTTGCTGGAACACAAACTCCTAACAAAAGACCAAATAGACGTCCCATAAGGAAGAAGGCGTCAAATGTAGCTGGAGATCAGCTTGTAGGTGCTTCTAACGTACACGAAAATCCTACAATTATTAATATGGAATCATTTGAAGACATTAATGATTCAATGGAGTTTTATGAAAATTCTTCCCCTAAAATGCCACCGGTAATGACTACAAGGTCATCTACGCCTAAAACTCGACAACTTTCAACGTCTAAATTCACAATTAAAAACGTCTCTCCTACAACTGAACGGTATTATCCAAAATCTACTTCGGTAGATCATGGGACAGCCGTGCTGAAAGATATAGCGTTGAATAGGAGAGTAAATTACAATTACCACCCTATAATTGATTTCTTCGAAGGCGGTTCCAAGAAAGAAACTGACGTCGCCTCGGACAGAATTGATTCAGAATCTCTCTTCCTAGAGGGACAAGATTCCGACTGGCGACCCATGCCTGGCCACGTTGCGTTGCCACTCAAGTCAGGACCACCTTCGACTGCAAGTCCAAACAATAAAATGTAGCTTAAATTAATACTTTAAGTACAATAATCTGTATTAAATGGTGCCTGTTGTAGACACATAAATTATTTAAGTATTTTTTTACTATGGGAAGTAAATATAACGGGTTGGTTTTGGTATGTAATTAACTTCATTCAAAAGTATTTCAAACCAAAGTAGATAAGTATTTTACAAAAGAAGATAGATTTAATTTCTTCCTTTGATAGTATTGTCACTGAAACTGATTATTTAGCCGTGAAATAATCTATAATTCAGTTATTTTTCATCAAAATACATACAATATTAAAAATAAATAAATATCGGGATATATGAAGTAAGTGCATTTTTTAATAACCGTATTTTATTACTTCAAAATATAATAATATTAATACGGAAAACGATAGCGAAGAAAATGTTTTATTATTTTTAGTATATTATTACAAATTATAAGATGTATTAGGAAGCCCTAAGTAATTAATTAAATAAATAAATTCTTGCCAGTCATATTGTAAATACTATTCAATCTTGCCTCAATTACAATTATTTCTAAGAAAAAATAAAAAAAAAAACTACCTAATTATAATTGTAAATATAATAATTTTGACAAAAGACGCTAACTTAGGATGTATATAAATTAATAAGAATAAGAATGTATTATTAATACGATGAAAAAATGTATTTATATTTAATAAAGATGTGGATAAATTATTTAATAAATGTGTTCATTATTGTTCTCTCTTCAATCAGATTTACAGTAATACTATCTTTCCTGGAGCAGTCGTTTTAGTTGAAGAACGCATTAGGAATTGGTTCACTAACGGAGTCAATATTATTTGGTATTGTATACATTTTTTCTTAGTCAGAAAGATCGTATTCTTATAATTGTGGAAAATTTATGGATTTTATGGATACTATGTCTCATGGTCCTCAAACATTAACTGTACTCGGAAAAGTCGATATTTGCAATTATTCAAATACTTGATGCGTTCAGTAAAACTGGACTTGATCATTATAAAACAAAAAGTATATAATTAAAGATAAATTGCTTTAAATGATCTTACAGTCTTCTGGAGAATGTTTTTTTTTTAATTTATCACGATTTGTTATTCTTATTAACGGCATTACGCGCGGAAGCTCTCTATAAAAAATAAATAAACACGACAACTATTGTACCCAAAATAAATAAGCTTGAAGACGCTTCTTCATTTGTCGTTTTAACAAACGTGTATTTTCAATTCACGTCAATTCCAACGGACTACAATAGACTAAGTATATTAAAAAACTGAAATCAATTTTACTCAATCGATTATAAAAACGATACAATTAGCTTCCGGAATAATAAGATAGTATAATTTATTTCAGAAGTGACTCCCAGTCGTTAATTTAATTTAATTTTACAAATGTAGTGTAAAAAAGGTCGCAAATAAATTTAATATACAAGACAATAACAAAAAGAGTTTGGTTACCAGATTTCTCATAGTGGTTAGAAAAAGATAGAAACATGACCAAAAATTGTTTACAAATTACATAACATTGATAAAGATTTTATCAGTGTATTAACATTTACTTTGTTTATCATTTGCTCAATACGAAATAAATGTAAGAGCTGCGTTAATGAATGTGCAGTGGCGAGTACGAAACTCAAAATGGAGTCGTATATATTATGTTAATTTATGAGATTTGTAAGCTACAAACGATAATCTACCACTATCAATGAGTTTACGAATATATGTAAAGTAAGTTGCCATTCGTATCACACGTTTTAGTCGGATTCATCATGCTTTTTTTATTATATCCGACAAAATAACTAGCTGGTTAGTCCGTTCTCTAACCACGAAGCTTTTTACTTTATTTGTGGATGTGATGAAAGAAAACTTCACAGATTTTAGAAACAGATAGAAATAATTTTTAGTTTCAAATTATTAGCTTTGTTAGTCCAAGAAGTTAGAAGAATTATAATGTGAGATGGATTTTTTTAATATAAAAATATGATTATCACCAGAAACATAGGCGGAAATAATTTGAATTTTTATTAGACGATCATTCGATATTGTGAAAAAAAGCGAATTTCAATTTTTAGACAGCTCACCTCATTATACTTCGTGAAAATGAAATATTTGGAATCGTACAAAGTTTTAACAATTCAAATGCAATACAAATAAGATATTCATAAAATTTGATGATGAAACTAAGGTATATTAAATCTTAAATGTTATTTGCTGCTGATTTATTATGCTATAATTTTTCTAATAAAAAATCGTAACAATTTTCATTTGATATTATGCGAATCGTAGATTTTTTTAAAGAAAGTGAATTATGCAAAAAGTATTACAATTTTTGTTACATGACATTCTGAAAAATTTTCTAAATAAAAGACATCAACACAATAAACAAATAAAAAAATGATATAGGTGTAGACATTTTTTGAATTTAAATTTGGCAGTATATAAAAAAAACGAATAACCTCGAAATACGAAAGTGAAATACGAATATTACCAAACTTTTGATAATATAAAATGTGTATACTGAAGGCGGCACGTTCACAAAATAATTATTTATTTTTATAATTTTACGAGCTCATTGAATTGTAAAATTATCAAAAATAGAAAAATATTTATGAAATGCTCTTGATAAAATAATTGAAATTGTGGCGTATTATGATACGAAAACACTTGATTTTATTATAGCTATTAGTAAAATTTTCTTGTATTGCGCTTTTTAATATGCAAATTCCATTTCGTAACTGAGTAGTAATGCTTTAAAGGTTGCATGACTGATGTGTAGATAAGGGTTCGAATTCAAAAATTTACTTTTATTTAAAATCATATGTAGTATTTGCCGCGACGATAACTGAATATATAGTATATGTTATTATATTTTTATTACAATATTCTATTACAATAATGCTGGATTTAATATGTTAATCAGCTAATATTCTGCAATTTATAAGAATGTGAATTTATTTAGTATTTTGATACAAAATAATTTGCGAAACTAAACTTTTTGAGAGTAATTTCAAAAACAGTTTAAATAATATTTATTTCAATTTTGTTGACAGTGTTTAAAAGAAATGAACAGCATGACTTTTAAAAAAGGCATCGATTTAAATATCTATCGGTGATAGCTTACACTTTTTTAGTCCAATATTATATTAGATATCGATTTCATAAGAAAAATAAATAATTTTCAAAGCTCTATAAAACGTTTTTCCGTTTTATTATTGTATGACTATGAGAGTAATAACAATTACAAAATTGAGTCTCTGCAAAAACGTCGTAAGGTTTTTTCGCTTGTTTGCAGAGAATAAATTCTACTACAAATACAATACACAGTTCAGATGGAAAGTTAGACTTTCATAGTTAGTTATGTATAACGTTATACAGCGGGCTTAAGAATTGAATGTTGTTGTCAATTGATAGAATAGGTATCGTAAGAAAAGAAAGGTGCTTTGTGGTTAAGAAAATTTTGTAATAACAATATAAGATAAATTTTATCACGATTTCAGTATTACAAGTGAATGAACGTTATTTCAAATATCAATTTGTGCCTTAGCTGTTTTCACATTTCAATTAAAATCGATTTAAAACAAGCGGATTTTAAATGGAATCGGAAGTTTTGTAACATTGAATCAATCGAAATTGTCTAGAATCGTACTTTCTATATGGAAAGCGCATGGTAACGATTCCTCTTAAAAAATATTCACATTCAGTGGTTTAAAGCCAATCGATAACTTTGATAGAATAATTAAAAAAGCATACCAATATTTTTTATGAGATTGACTGTGTTGATATAGTATGAATGACAGATGGTACAGAAAAGTTTACAAACAGCGTTTTTCAAAAAATAAACATGTATACATATTAAATTAAATCAGAAGCACAAATAGCACTACTTGGCCACGGCGACAAACTATAAATACAAAGTAAGAACTATTTTCTTGTATTCAAATAATAAAAGCAAAATATTAAGCACTCTTTCCGCAATAATATATTTAAAAAATTAGGACTGGTTTCGCTTATCACAAGCATTAACGGTTTTGTGAATATAAAACTCTTCTACCATGTTATAGATAGTTTACATCTTAAATTATATTCTTGTACTCCAAACGATAAAACGAATTTCAAAGATTCTATGAAAAAATTTAAATCAATAAAAAAAGCTCGATTTCTATAGCGACTTATAACTTTTTGTTTCTATGCGATCTTTTAGTTAATAAAAAAATATGTTTCGTTACGATATGCTGCAAAGCATTTCATTAAACACATTATTTTACTTTCTTTTTTTCAGCTACAAATATTCAACATGATTATTTATGATATTTGGTCAACCATAAAAAAATATGTTATAGTAATTTTACTTTATTGAAGTTATCTAATGTTGTCTACTGTTGTAAAGTGTTAAATATACTTTCTTTAGTAACCACTTCGAAAAAATATGATTCAGTGGACTGTTTTCTATTTAATAAGATGTTGGTTTTTATCGATGCAAAATATTTGAATCGAGTTGAAATCGGTAATAAAAACAATTGTTTTTATTTAAAATGGTCTGTGCAAAAACTCGATAATTAAGTTATACGTTTCGGCAACTTCAACTCCATCAATTCTGATTATCAATAAGTAAAATCAAAAAATACCTGAAAAGGAATTCATTTCACATATTTATCTTTTGTTATTGAATTTACAGAAGCTGTTCGGAAAATCGGGCATTTTTCGAGCTGTGAAAGTTTTTTATGGACTCCGAGTTGAATTCAGATGCAAAGCGTGAAATAAAAAATCGAACCATGACCAGACCAGATAATTTTATCTAATTTCAGTTCTCGTATATCTCTAGTTTAAAAGCTTTGCTTTTACGATTATTTGCTAAAGTAAGGAAATCAACTTCAGTACGTAATGATTGGCTAATTTACCTATTTACACCCGGATAAACAACCACTGCCTGATAAATCATTATACCGCTGAATTAGTCCCAATTTAGCAAGAGTGTTCCGAATTATGGAACTTGTACAAACTCATTCGATTATCGAGCTTCGGCGTGCATTTTTAAAAGACATTTACAATGATGCAATATTGGGACATGTCCAAATCGATTTTGCATTACAATTTCAAATACGGCCACTTGTAATATTTTTTGTAATATATGCATTGCGATATGGGAGGATTTCTCAATGCCGTAAAATTATTTTATTTGATATTTATAACAGAGCTGAATTGACTTTGCATACCGTACTAAAGTGGATTATGTTTGATATCATATTGTCATATTTTGAAACAATTTTATTTTTTTAAATTACTCATATAAATAATTTTTTCAATGAATGTGGTTAATTTATTCATTTACTAAAACCAATATGAAGTTTTATCAAATATAAATTGGCAGCGAATAATATGCAAAGAAAACAATTGTCATAGAAAGCGGAAATGTATTGGTCTAGAACGTGTGATTAATGAAGGTTTATGAGAGATATATATATATAAACCTTTAGCATGAAAAAAAGGCGTAAAAATTTTTGCAAACAATATGTTTATTTTATATAAAAGGTTTTTCTTTGATTGTGTACAGCTTAAGTCTGATTATTTTTTATTAAAACAATTTAATACCGTGGTTGCTCCCTATTTGTTACATATTTACTAATAATAATATTTGTCTTAAGAGAAGATGTTCTAGAATAACAGATAGTTACTCAGCCACTTAAACCTTTTCTCATGAGTTGATAATGCTTGCGATGAGCAAAATCGGTACTGATCATAAAATAAATTATTGAAATAACACTAATAATGTGTTTTTATTATAAAATATTTCATGCCTTTCCACCAAAAAGTGACAGTTAACGCATTAAGCGTAAACCTTATTTTTTCGGAGAGATAAAAGACAGATAAACTATGCCATGGCAGGACTTTCTCTCAGCTTAAAGAAACTAATGGTTAATGGTTTGGTATGGTTAATATTTTTTCGAGAAGTATATTGTATACTTTGAAAATTACCTTTGAATCTGCGAAATATACAAGAACACGCCAACTTCTGATTTTTATTTCACGAGAACTGATTTTTTTCCATCAGTTAATCTTTGTTTTTATAAATACGATAATAAAAGAATGAATAAAATAATTGCTCTAAATTAATTGCTTTTGCTTCTCTACATTATAAGGATAAGATGAGTTGGCGAAAATGTGAACATCACACTCATTCATGCTTTTTAAGACACATAAATCAATTAAAAATGAATAATTGATTTTCTTAAGTGCTCGTAAAAGGATTTAGTTAACACCAATCTTTGGATACAGAATGGGAAATAAGGATTAAACCAAATGAAAACAGATCCGCCTCTGGTATCGGGCCAGTTTAATAACACATTATTTGGTAACAAACAAATAGACTGTGGTAATTGTAATACGTTCAACCACCAGATCGATATTCGCGTAATGTAACCAATAAAATGCTCCGGAGGTCGGGCGTCGACAATGCGACTCTCCGAATCGCCGCAACGGCCTGTTGTTACATTCCCTCCTAAAGAAAGTGTGACAAAATCGTAAAAATTACCGCAGCATGGGAAAAAGTTTTGATTTCAGCTATGTAAATGACCGCACTGAAACAGACAGTTGGCTAGTGCCAAAGTATATCTAAAAAAAAAAATATTTTAAGGATGGATTCACTTTTTGGCCCTGAGCACGTACTGCAGATCAATGAGATTTTACCCGAAGACAAAACACAAAGACAATTTATAGTACTCTACTGCTGCGGTTCTTCTCTTTTTATTGTTTATTTATTATAAGTTAATTAAAATATTATATTTAATATCAAACTTTATTATACTAGAATTATTTGAAATACGATAACACTATCAAGTGATAAATAGCTTGTGACATACGATGTGAATAATTTCGAAGACGTTCAATTATTATTTTTTAGTTATAATAGCAATAAAATAAATAAATAGACAATGAAAAAATATTGAATGACGATTATTTTAAGAAACATATATTGCCTAACGGAACTTTATATTGTTTTCGCGTCCTGTTGAATTTGTAATGATTGTGGGTTAATAAATTGATTAGTTCATATGTTACTAAACGTTCATGTGTATATTTAGAAAACAAGAGTGCCAAACGAAAAACAATTTAATTATTCTCTGTGATCTATTGGCAGAAGCTTTATTGAGATCAGACGTGTTATGTATAGTGTCTTAAAAAGTGTGTGTGAAATATTGTTTTTATTAATTCAAATTTAAAATTTGGCGAGTATTTCATGCGAGTTTATTTAATTTTCCCTTTCGAATTACTCTAAATTGACTTAGTAATCTGCATCGACTTACCAGATACAACTAAAAATGTCAGGTACATTGATTTTGTTTTACTGCATTACAAGATATTTTAAATAATTAACATTCCACACAATAAAGATTTAAAATCCTTTCCCATTAATTAAATTGGCAACCTTCGGAAAGTTTTAAAAAATCGAAAATTTGTTTATTAATAATTAAAATGTGAAATGTCTATAATCAAATCGAATCCAAACAATTGTAGATAATTTTCAACAGCTCAGCTTTGAAGAATATATTATTATAAAAATATAATATATGTCAAGATATCTGAAATAATACATAGAAGTTTTTATAAATTGATATTATACAAACTTTTGTTTTCAACAGCCTCAAAAATTTCTATTACTAATTGCTGTTGGGATAATAAATTTGGGAAACACTTTATGTAAAAATAGTATCAATTTGCGAATTCAGACCGAAGAGTTTTTTTATCTTACAGATTTAGCAACGTATCTCGGAATGAAAACGTTTTCAGCAATGTCTTGCAAGTCTATTGTTCTTTAATATTTGTTTTTAAATTAAAAAAAGGCAAAAACTGATTACGTCTGGCTTAGTAGAGCATTAGACCAGCGGCGCGGGTGTGGCGCGGCCAAACAATTTTCAATCTGGTCGTATTTATTTCATCCACTTTGATTACGTTTCGCAACTGTATGAAATGAACATGAATGAAAAATTTTATCAGAACTTAAATCTGTTGCAAGTTTTCAGGAAGTATTTTAATGAGTTTACGAAAATCGTATCACAATAATTTTTCTCAGTTCACAATAAATCTTATTACTTTATATTTGATTGTGAAAAACCATTCCATTTCTTCTATCATTTGATTTAATCGGTGTAATCTATAGAATTCGAAATAATTTAAGTCGAAACATATCATTAAAATATTATTAAATATTAGTTTGCGAAAAAATTTTGCTTAAAAATAATAAATAAATAAAAGTCAACAAAAAATATATAACATATTTTATATTTATAACACACAAATATGTGAGACACAATCTTTTCTATAAGAAATTTCTTCCATACGTAATTATTTATTTAACTGATTTACTTTAAATGTTTTCTTTTTAAATTTTATCAATTATAAAATTGCACGGCCGATTGTTGCATTCTATTATAATCACCATGAAAGTGAATTCTTTCCAATAAAGATATTATCAGTTTGATAGTGCTTCCTGAGAATTGTTAGTGCTTCAAAGAATTAAGAGTGTAAACTTTTAATGTACTATACATTTATTCAAGCTTCGTTTTAAATTAAACAATGGATTTGAATGAGACACCGGGAAGTGACATTATTGCAATTGAAGCGTGTATAGTCAAGTTTTAAAGCTAAGTAAGTCCGGTTTTTATCCAAAAAAATGGTTTTCGTGTCAGTGTGCCGATCCAATTCATTGAAGCATCTGAAATATAGCTAAATAATACTTTTTGTACATTTACAAGCGAAATCTGATTATTTTGAACAATAAATACTATTTGTTGCTTAGTGATAATCCACAGTAATCATAAGTTGTGTCATACATCACACATTTTAAAATGTATATGTTTATACATGTATCCTGTATTTTAGGTCACATATTTTAATAAAGTTTTCGTTTCAACAAAAACATGTGCTTATTTTCTATTCAAATTCAGTTTTTGCTACCCCAAACGATGTTATTGATTCAAGATGAGGGAATAATTTCTAAGCGCATGGCAAAAACTATTTAAAAGAAAAATCACATACCATTTATCAAACTTGTAAAAATTTTATGAACTGAAATACTATATATATATTTATTATATAAACATACTTTGAATTAAACTGCGTCCTTACGAATAATTTTGAATAGTTACATTATTGCACATTGAGAATCTTTCAATTGAAGATGAAATTGATGAATTTCTATACGAACTATGGTTAAATGAAAATACGTTGGGTTATATAACTGGCATTGTTCCCAAGTATATTACAATCATTAACAAAAGCTCTGTTTGAATGTTAGTAATATTTGTAAAGAAAATAACACCAAAGTTGTAGAAAAAATGATATCCTTTTTAAAACAACTTTTGTCATACAATAAATATGAAAATTTTAGTAGCGCATTAAACATAAATAAATCGATTGAATGCGAATTTAAAATGTTATCAATATTTTGTCAGTTCATTTTTGTGAGTCGAAATATCAACTGAATGTACAACAATTCCAGAACTAAAACATAGCTGTTTTAAACCATAACATAAGGTTAAAAAATCAATGACAAGTTGACTTGTTAGTAAAAATGTAAATTACACATTGTAAGCTACATAAATAATTTGCCAAATAAACAGTTACGTGATACGCAAAAATAGAAGTGAGAAAAATGTCATCCTCAAAAAGACATATATTTTTACCTCAGTGGCATCAGTAAGCAGGTTTTTTGCCGTATTTTTGTCTGAGGGACACTGAACCGTGCAGTTACGCTGGATTATTTCCGAATTATAGACAATAGGAAAAAGAGATGAGCAAGATGTTGAAAAGTGATTCAAAGATTAAAACGGTTTTTTTTTTTGATGATACCAAAAACGACACATCAGATGGATGGATCTCCGTGAAACACACACCAGGAAAGAGTAGAAAAATAGAGATTTATGAAATATCAAACTTAAGATAATGTTTCTTGCTTTGAAGATCGATGTTTTTTTTTCATTCGTAAGCTCAAAAAAATATTTATAAAACAACCAAATATTACTTTTGTTTTAACACTTACCTTTAAAAACATACAAGCTAAAACCATTTCTATATTTATTTATCATTGCTTTTCCAAACGAAATAGCTTAAAATATCATATTATTCAATAATTATTTTAAGTTTAATGATTGAAGTGGAGTTTTAGCAGTTTTTCCTATATTTTCTATCACATTTTTTTAATAATGTTAACTTCAAAAGCTTTATGCAAATTGTGTCTTCATGTAATGTAAAAACTTTTAAGGTATAAGCTGCCATTTTTTAATAGAAAGGCATGATGTTTTAAATATTAAAATTACATTTTTAGTAGTCATTTCCAGAAGACCAGATTCGCTCATCGCGAGCATTATCAACTGATGCTAACTATTCATTCACACATTTTACAGTGATGGTTAAAATTGATATGATTTCTCTTAAAGGAAAAAAGCGACGTGTAAAAACACGTGAAATAAAAAAAACAAATATTTTATTTAATAAAATACAATTGTACATTATTTGCTTAGTTTAAAAAAAATGTTTTATGCCCGACAATGTTCGCGTTAAGTTTTGATCACATAAAAGTTACATGCAATATATATATATGTTATATTATATATATTAAGTATTTCTGTTATTTTTCTTCATAAAAATAGTATATTCATCGATCAAGTGAATCTATAAGCTTTAGCCAAGATGAATAGCTAGTCCAGTAATATAGCTTATAAGTTTTCGTCGATTAATTACAAAATAAAGTGAGCCTCCATTTTAAATATTTTTACTAACATGAATCAAAATATTAACTTTTACGATGGAAATGAAATCAAAATTATACCTAGCAATATTTTCTTACAGTAATTAAGTGAGTAATATTATTATTATCTTCTTAAGATTGAAATGATTTTTATCTAGCGATTTTTCTCAGACTAAAAAAAATATTATAAATATCATTTAAAATATTTAGCAGCGCTGCATGTTCACAAAGTTTCTTGGAGCATGTCGGGCAGGTGAAAAATAAAAATGTTGTATCGGCAGAACTGCTTCGTCAGTGACAATAAGCATTGTGTAAAATAACTAAAGATTAAGTCTATGAAAATGAAGTTTTAAACCAATATAAACAATCGCTCTTGGACAGATTCGGTTCAGTCGCGAACGGTCAGCGCTCTCTTGAATATCTCGTGACTTCTTCTGGAAGTGCAACAGACCGTCACATTAGTACAATGTGACTTAGTTTAAGCCATCGCATGGAAATGTTAACCGGTATTCATTCGAAAAAAGAGTTTAATAAATATTCAATGTTGTAAACAATGAAACATAATGGATTCTAGTGCTTATAACTGACTTTAGTGTTGATGTTATGTGAAAAAGTGATTGTGGATATTAAAAATGTGGAAAAACATTGTAAAAGTTTGGGCATTGACGCTTTTAGCGTCAAGTTCTATAGCTACCGATGGAAATAACTGGCAAACTAAATCGTGGAGTTCATTTAACCCGCCCGCATCTACTGACCATGCTAGTAATTTTGAATCGGCATTTAACAATTTTGGTTTTGAAAATACTCAAAATGCAGCTGGAAACAATAAAAAAAATCATATCGTGTTTGTAAATCCCTTTGTTAATACATTTGCAACTAAATCTTACCCTGTAAAGTATTATAAGGCTCCAAACCAATTTAATCAGCGTCCTCAGCCTTTGAAAGTATTTTTGAAACCTCAAACTCATCAAAGACATCCTCGCCCTGTTTATGCGCCAAAATTTGTCCATTCTCATCCAAGTGGTAATAATAATAGAAACCATGTTGTCCATAAACCACATAAAATTATTGTTTCACAACCACAACGTCATAACCCACCCCCGAGCAACTATGGCTCATACCGATCACCACAACAAGTGAGTCAGACGAATAACAAGCCTCATTTAGTACCTGTTTCGGCGGAGTATAAAGCTTTTCATCCATATTTGGCCACTACTGCGAAATTAGAACAATATTATAATGATCCTTATTATAAACATGTTAAAGCAGCGGTTGATGTTAGTGAAAAAAGATTGAAAAATAAGGAACAACCGGCAAAATTACATGATCCCGAAGAAGAAGAATCAGAAAATAATTCTCATGACGAAAGTGAACAGAAATTCAATAAAAATGAAGAACAAGAAAATTTCACTCCACAATACGAAAAATATGTTCCACAAAATTCTCCTGTGTACTATCAACCACCAGAAAAACAAGTTATAGATTACAACAAAATACAAAATAAATTAGTATATCCCCAACCAAACCAACAGCATGTTAAAATACATCCTGAATCATACAGGCCATTGAAAAATCAGATAAGTTCATTAAAATCAAACCAAGGAAAAACTTTCTCGGATGAAAATAGTGATTATCCGACGTCAACACCAGCAAGCGACGATGATAATAGTGAACCAGATGGCCACGACATTTTTGATAGACAAGAATCTGATTTTAATTCAGGAAAGGCGAATTTCAATGGAAATTTTGACAGTTTCTTACGAAATCATCATGCAGATGCTCCAGTAAACTTTGAAAGGCCTAGAGAATATTCTCAAGACAATGATGACGATTCTAATGAAAATGATGATTTTATTCCTGTAAAAATGTATGCTCAAGTTCGTAAAACGGAGACTACAAAACATCTTCCACGAGAAGCAGCTGCCGAAGACGCTGAAACATATGATGATTTTTTGAATGCTCCTCGTCTGAGAGAAGCAATTAAAACATCAAAAGCGCAAACAGTGTACACAGAAGAGGGCTACGAAGATAATGCATACGACCATGCTGGGCATCTTAAACACGCGTCGAATCATGAAGGTCACGGAGGATATATAAAAGGAAAAGAAGCGGCTGCGGGAAAATATAAAGACGGTTCAGGATACAAATATCAAGATGGAGGACGAAAATCGAATGGAAATGATTTAACTAATGGAAAAAAATGGTTCGTTGATGAGGGCAAAGATGATGAATATGAAAATCAAGAGAGTTTTGAGAATAAAGAAGGTGAACACGAATCCAAAACAAATGATCTAGATGAAGCAGGTTCAGAGAAAAAAGGTGTCAAGAAGATTGCGTTCTTACCAAAAATCTCACAAAAATCGAAGGGAAATAGTAACAAGCTTGTAATGACGGCAGATGTAGAGCAAACGATGGTTAAAGACACAGAAGATGGAGGTATAATGGTTAACACACGAAGTAAACACATGTCCATGAATAATGACCCATCAAACATCAATGCGAAACCAAAATACGTACGATTAAGACCAAATTACTATTGGAAGCGTCCTAAAAAGACAAACATACCCGATGAAATATTTAACAAAACAGGTATCAGTTCTCCAAAAAATAAAACGGAATTAAAAACAATATTGAAAGAAAAATATGCATCAAGTCAAAGGAGAACAAAAAGAGAGAGCAATTTTCAAATCCCATTGCCAAATTTTGAAAACACATTCCTTTCTGATGAAGAAATAAAAGATATACCGAACGAAAAATTAGGAGCGCCATCAGTTGATTTAAGGCATATAAAATATCCGTACTATAATAAAAAATATATTCATAAAAATTCTCCGTTACGATATTCCGAAAATTTGGCATACATTCCAAAGAAAACACACAGAGGTTCAGAATTTTACGATTCAAGATCCAATATTCACTGTGACGAAGTTGTTTCTAATGTTGATCCGATACCAGACAGAATCAAAAATAAAATGCCTGACGATGACATGGAAGAAGATGAAAGAGAAAAGAGACAAATAACAGTATTGAATCGTTCAAAGAGAGACAATTTTGAACAAAATAAAGAACAACCTCGATTAAGAGGACTAGGTGATAAAATTGATTGTTTTAAAGAAAAATATTTCGGTTTGAATCCTTTAGATAGTCCTTTCTTTGAGGAAGATGTAATCGATCCTCCTGAGCCAATTCATAACCCATTCCACTTTTATACCCCGGTTATAAGAACTGCTAGTTCTGAAAAATATAAAACTGTGTACAATAAGCCGAATGTTATGATTTTCAGAACTCCAGTTAAGTCTGTAACCCGGTTAGAGCCAATACTATCTTCACCTTCATTTATACAAGCAAGTACTATTGATCAAATAATAGTTCCAACTACGTACAAGCCGTATATTAATTTTAAAAAGACAAAGAAAGTTCAAAAAGTAAATCTCCTCACAAATGAACCCAATAAAGGTTTTTCTAAATTAAAAACGAACAAATTTGCCGAAGATAAAGCATTACGTAATAAAAGTAACAAAATATCGTTAGCCAATGTAATATTTGATAAATATACACTAAGTAAAGATCCACAGATGAGAGTTTATGGTGATATTCTTGGAAATATTAAAGCAAATTTGAATTCAGAACG
This sequence comes from Himalopsyche japonica, assembly GCA_028555115.1. Lineage (NCBI taxonomy): Eukaryota > Metazoa > Arthropoda > Insecta > Trichoptera > Rhyacophilidae > Himalopsyche > Himalopsyche japonica. Next base: position 1,286,606 of record JAHFWJ010000128.1, read on the forward strand.
TAATCTAAAACAATCAGCATCGACAGCAACTTACACTCCTTCATTTATACCTATTCATTTCGAAAATATATCTAATAAAAGAGAAACCAATAATTTTGAGAAAAAAGCACCGGCCGTTGTGTATCAATCGTTTGGCAACAAAGAACAAGTCTACAATCCAAATAAGCACATAAGAATAACTCGAAATAGCCATTTCCATTACCAGCCTTATAAAATAATAACTGGAAACCACATTAATACAAAAAAGTCTTTGAGTCCTATATTAAGACCCTCTCCTACTAGTATTAAACGGCTCAATATAATTTCTCAAGCATCTACTTCAATTGAGTCAACTGTTGATATGAATGGACAGCCAGTTAAAAGAAGTGCTATTGTCAAAGTTTATAAAGATATTGGAAGAAAAGAAAGACAGGTGTTTGATTCTAGAGAAAACGGTGAAGAAACAGATCCTGTAGTGCCAGATGAAAGTATAACAGAAGCGACTATTACAGATGAAAAAACATCAACAAATAGCAGTGACAAGAATGGAAGATTGGATAAAAGACGTGGTGAACCAAGATATGAAAGTAGTGAAGCCACACAGTATAAAAATCACAAAAAGTACTATTCCCCAGTCACTGCCAAAGCATCAATAACTCCAGAAGAACTAAATGTTGAATACTTGCTTAAGTCAACGGAAGACTCTGATCATGGGCTGGATGAAATAAAAATTGACAATAATACAAGTACAACCGATTCGTCACAAAATGTTTTTGTTACTGAAAATATAAATAGTGAAGAAAAAGATACATCTACAAATTCTACTGCAAGTTCAGAAGATGAAACTAAATCAGCTTTTGATACGCCTCATCGATTTCAAGGTTATCGGGAAAAGAGTCGGCAGCAAATATTTGACGTATCCGCTTTTCTTCCAAAGATATTTGTCAGTGGTTTACCAACCCACAACTACAGCAGTAAATATAGCTCGGCTGATCAACCAAAGGGTGAATATATTCTTGCAATTCCTTTGAATAATATTAATGAAACAAATGAAAAAGCGGTTGATAGTGACGTTACTACTCAACGGTACAAAAATAGTGAATCTATTCGGCATACTGTCGAAGTACACCCAAGTGCTACAATTGTTCCAGAAGTAACGATTACGTCCAGAAAACCACCAACTTATGTATCTACAGAATCAATACGACTAAACAAAAAGAGCGTTGAGAGGCCATCAGAAATAAAATCGACTACTTCAAGACCTTACAGACCAAGACAACGTCAGCGTGTTAAATTGAGTACAACAACACGGCGACCAACTACAACACATCTGGATGATGATGAATATTATACAACTAAATCACCTTCAAGAGCTAGAAAACCGAGCAAAAAATCTTCATACAAACGTGATGAAACCACTCCGAGATATATACAAAAAACTACAGTAGAAACTACGACTGAGGCAGTCATTGAATATGAAAATATTGAAAAAATTGAGACAGAAGAGCCTAGTCATTATGAAGGAGACGTAAATTATACCAATGACGAAACAAGAAACATTACAGAAATCCCTGATGAAGAAACTAGTGCTTGGCAGAGTACACCCGAATATGAAAGCCCCACAACGACAACAACATCAACAACCACTGAAAGATACTTTGAGAGAACAACTCGTCCGAGACGAATTAGACGGCCACATGTAAGAAGCAGAGCTCAATTTGATAAAGGACACAATGAAGGTGACTTGGAAAGACATGAAGTAGTTTCACACAAGCCAAGAATTTTAGAAAAAACTTCTAAAAAAAGAAAAACTACTGTTATTACGAATTCGAAACATTATGAAAATAATGGAAGCACCTCAAACAAGCCTAGGCGTAAGCCAAATAAAAAAATCAATAGTTCTTCAAGGCTATCGCCCGACTATGACAATAACGAAGAGCGTAAACAGCCTGTGGAAAAACGGTCAGGTGATGAACATGTAGAAACAAAAGACACAGGCAGAGCTGTGAATACAAAAGGAAATTTCGATGATGACAGTGACAATGAAAGCTCGGATGAATATACTGACGATAGGGATGAAAGTGATGAAAAAAAATCAGAAAAACTTCAACAAACGCCGATAAATGAAGAAAGTAGATTCGAGGAAGACGTTGAAGAGGAAGAAGTCATTCAAGAAAGGCAAACACCATCAGACTATTCAAAAAAGGATTTCGACTTTTATCATGATCCCGATTTAGCAAAAAATGTTAATCGACTGACAGATATCAAAAAAGAAGATCAACACCCAGTTCATTCAGATGTAGAAGTCTTCCGAGCTGATTTTAAGACAAACAGAGGCCCTAAACATGGTGGTAACTATAAAAAAGTACCGTCTGCAAAAAAAATCCGCAAACGACTTGACGAAGCCGGGGAATTAGATGATCTAAATGTTGGGTCAGATTTAGCAGATGAGTCACTACATGGAGGGAATTATCGCACAGCGCGAGAAGAAGAGTCCGAGGCTGTCCAAGATAAAGGAATATCAGCCCGGGTTCTCAATAGCTTTGCGTCACTTTTGCCTATTATAACTACCACTCCAAAACCTCCATTTGAAAAAGATCCTGGCAAAAGGTTTTACTTTTTTGCTAAAATTTAAGCCAGCATAAGTGAATCTACTAGTTTTGACATTGCAATAAAGTGAAAGTAATATTGATATCGAAAAGTATCTATTCGATTATTTATAGATTTTTCTTCAATATTGTTAAAAAGTATTTCTGTTATCCATTGAAATTATTGGAAAAATTTTACATGTAAATAATTATTATTTTTTAGCATATATTTCTTATGAAAACTTCTTTTCTATGTATCGATAAAGAAAACTATACAGTTACAAACAATATTTGTAGCAGATATTTTGCATTTTCCGTTTGAGAGAGCTTTTTTAATATAATAGAGTAGGATTTGAGGTTACGTGATTATTTATGAATTAGATAAAAAAATGATTGACATTTTATTGCCATTATTAAAGAGGCTTAGAATAAGTTAAAAATTAAAATATTGTAAGTGTAAAAGTGTATAATCAATCCTTATATTATAAAAAATCCTACATATTTTTGTTAAGATATTGTAAAAATTCATTTCGAACATTATGCATAGCAACATAAATTATAAAATCGGATCAAATATAGTTTATTTCATAAAAGATTTTAAAAAAATGTCTGCATACAACTACATTAAAATGACATATGTTTACGAACATATTCTATGATTATATTGTACATACGGTTGCTGTGTCAGTTTAAAAAATTGTGTCCTTTAATGATATGAAGAAATTTGTTCCAAATTTATTTGTCAGACTGTATTGTATTTTTGTAATAACAGTATGATTCAAATTTGACAATGTTACATAATAATATAAGTCTTTATGTTCTTTGTTAAATAAACAAACCTGTTTTTATTGTTTTTTTCTTAGTGCATTGTAATAGTTTGACGAACGAATATAAATTCGTCATACTGACACTTTTTTAAACGTGTTTTTTTGCCAAATGCAAAAGATTGGCAGACCGCTAACCATTCGCGGATCTTGTTAGTAATGGGATGTTTTTATAACCGTTTTTATCGACAGATGAAATACGGTTGAATACTTGTTTCAAAGAAAACATTCTTCAACAAAAAAGATAAAATTATGCAACAGTATGAAATATGAATATATCAAGTATCAAAAATTGTTAAGGGTGTAAATCGCAATTCGCAAATTTTTAAAACTATTATTTGGCCTAAAGGATAGTTCCCTTTTTTAATTTTTTTTTTATTGTAAGCCCCTAACGGACTTTTCATGCACAGTCATAAATAATGTATAAAAAAATACAAGGAAATTTTATGAATTAAAATGTAATTTGTTAAGATAGAAGTCTAAATGTTTGTTTTACAAATTTATATTATAAACATATTTGGTATCATATAATTTATTCAAAGATTTCCAGATGTAATGTTTCAAAAATTTCATGATAATAAATATGTATTGTAAAAACTAAATTTTATGAACTGCTTCTCTTGTCTACTACTTCAATATGTTTCCATTAATTTCTGCAAAAATTCCTGTTCCCACTCCTGTTCCTCCAATAATGTATGCCAAAAATAACATTATTATTTGATCGTTGATTTCATGCTTATATTATGCCTCAATCTCAATACTAAGATATTTTTGTGAATTATTATATTGTAATAGTATAATAGTCACGAACTCGAAGTATATTTTTTAAATTATTTATTATATAAGTGTATATTTTGGTATGATTTATCTACTCATTTTGTAGGTTTTTTTTATTTTTCAGCCCACCATTCTGTTCAAAAGATAATAATAAGTTACTCAGTTTAGTTTTAACAATGTTAGTTTCACAAATCAAGCTTTTGTTTTTTTATTAAAAGAGCATATTAATTTGAAGGGCGCTAAAAAGTGTTATAATAATTATTTTTAATTGTTATAGTAATGATAATCATCAATCAAAATAAATAACAATTCCGGTCGATGAAAACTGCAAGGATGTGATGATAAGGTTTTTTTTATTACATTTACGAAACTTTTGAGTTTAAACATTATTAAGCGAATAAATGCTCAAAGAATTGATATCATTAGATGAATGTAATTTTGGTTGTTCAATACTTATGGCATCATATATTTCTAAAAACTTTTTTTCTGCTTCTGTAATATTCTCGACATCGTAAATTCATCGAAAAAAACTCGTGGTTTTCTTTAACAGAACTTATTTCAACCACGAAAACTAAACAAAATCATAAACGTTACCATAGTATCCGCTTTATCTATTCGTTTATATGTATTGCTATGGCAAAGAATGTTTCTCCGCAATACTTTCTCTCACAGGTTTTATCAGGAACTAACACAAACTAAATAGAAGGCAAATGAACCGAAATTGCTTTGCGCTTGAACGGTCGCGGAGTAAAAAAATCGCAAAAAGACAACGGTTTCGATTTGTGTTATTTTTACTTTTTGACATTGCGTTATCAGCAATGTGATGTAATTTTGGTTGAAACTTGTGACGATGATACGCACTCATTTTTTATTTTGTCTATTGCATTTTCGGCAATTGAAAAATAATTTGTTGTTCTACCATCGGAAATTGAGTTACAATACATTATTTGAAAGATATTCAAATAAACTGAACGCATACAATGGTATCGAAACAACAAATATTGTAGAGATCTTCAGAGGAGAATTTGAGATCCCTATCTTTGGAGGTGAATACGACAGAAATTTCTTTATGAAAATTGTTCGGTATTCAGTTGATCGACGTCTTCGATTTGGAGATAATACGGTTAGATAGATAAGGCATAGGTACGAATTGTATCTAGCTAATTACTCTCGATGTGCTTCATTTTTCGAATCAAACGAGTGAGAGGAAGTTTAGACATCGCTCCTTGAAACACAAACCCAAAAAAGTAACGTATCATTCGATGAATGCATTAGATAAACATTCATTTGACATACACAAACACAGACGATGAAAAACTTATCTACTGATTAACACTATCAACGATTTGCATTAATGTTCTTTCTTAAAGAAATCAGGTAAGTACACATTCTCGCGCTGTTTTTCGGTCTGTCTCGTGCTTGGTTGATTTTGTTCTATTGAGTTCATTTTTTATCACTTAAACAATAGGGATTCATGCTTCGTTTAATATTTTGAAACATTTACAAACGCAATACTGTTAAAAAATATTTTAATATTGTGCCAGCTTCTAATGAGGAGCATTCAGAGAAACAAAGAATCGACATCAAGGGTGGGTTAACCAGTCGATCAAAAGTAAAATTTAGTCGATTCTGATTACTATCGTGAACTGAGTAATTTTTATAATTTAATTATTTATAAATTACAACTACAGTTAACAATTACGAGAATGTTTGAATTATATTATTTTAAAAATCAGATAAAATTTTAAAATAATGCTGTTGTGATTGGAAGTCGATCAGCATTAATATTCAAATCAAAAGTAGCCCATCCTTGTTCAAAACTAAAGCGGGGTCACGAGATCTACATAATTTAGGAGCTCAATCGAACCTTTTCAATGCGGATTACATTAGTTAACAAGATTACGTTAAAAAGGCTTGTTACAGCTTGTCAATCTTTTAACTTTTAATCAGATTTTTTAGGTACGGGGAAATTAAATATTTCACATATAAATGCGTTAGAATAGGAAGCCTGGTATCCCAAAACACAATAGGCCTAGCGTTAATGATTAGTGCTAATTTGATCAAATAATCATTAGTCTTTAGATTACATTTGGAATAGATAGAAACATCATTATAGTAACGTTATAATAAATCGACGTACTTGGACAGCATCCAAGTATAATATATTGAGACTTGAACTTTGAATCTCATCATCACCATTAAGGATATTTAGAAATTAAGTTGTCATCAGTACACAATAGTCAAACAATCAGTATAGCTTTTACTTTTGGTATCTAGTAGTGGTAGCCAAATAATTTCAAAAATATAGATAAATTAACAGTATATATACATTTTTTTACAAAACCAGTGTTTTCACATAAAAAATATTTTTTTAAAAAAGGAATATAAAATTTTATATTCATTGAGATATTCACAATTCTCTTATCCAATCTTTAAACATAAAAATCAAACTTTTAATACATTCTTGTAATAAATTAATAAAATAATTCAGGTAAGAATTTATTGTAAGAGATAATGGTGGGTCTAGATATAATAATTTAATAAAGAAGAATTGACTTGAAATGAATAAAAAACTTCACATCGCTGCTATCTATCATACTATAAAGACATTTAATTGGAATTTTATTATGAAAAAAAAAACGAATAAAATATCTGAGATAAGTATTGCTCGTAATTTACACAACAGCTTAGTTATCAATATTTAAAATGACGTAAAAAACCGTTAATCGTCATTAAAGAGTTCATTAAAATAAATCGCATTGAAATTAAACGGCTATAAAATTATTTACAGCAAATCAGTGAAAGTATACTTAAATTTATTAGGTTTATGCTTTTACTGTTGGTATCTGTGCATAAAAAAGAAATTATGAAATTTTCTTTGATTTGCATTGATGAATTTGATCGAATGAAAATAAGAGTAATTTGAAGCTACAAATAAATTTAAAAAAAAAAACACTTAACTATTGTAAATAATGCAGCAGTAGAGTAGGTTCAAATAATTTATCTAGCCTTTAAAAAATATTTTTACATCAGTAAGAAATTGTATTTCACATTGAAATAAAAAGATGTTCGATAATGTATTTTCCTGTCGGAGTGGAATAAAAATATATTTTCTTCACATGGGGATGTAATATTCGAAATGTTACGATGTAGTATATACACCGTTTTTATTATATAACCTTTAGGTAAATGCAAAAGATATTATCCGTTTCGAGAATTAGACAACATTGCATCAACTTATCACATCAAGAATTTTCGCGCCAATTTTATTTATTTCTGAATTGGAATTTCATTTCAAACCTGTTTTTAAACATAGCCTAAAAGAAGCAAATTTACCCCCATGTTCCGGGTGATGAAAATCAAATGAAAAAAAAAACACAAAGAACTACAATGAAGAGATAAATAAACATTACTTGTTATTTCATTACGAATAAAAAATTTTCTTCATTGTATCTTTTGGAGATAAAATAACTTTGATGGATTCCCTCATTTTACAAGAAAATTGGTGTTTATAACACATCTTTAAAACTGAAACAGTTTCCATTTTTTTGAGTTAATTTAGTTGTGTTTTTTACTATTTAAATCGTCTTTATTATTTTTCATTTGCATTCCATATGAAATAAAATATTCGTGACAAAAATTTAAAAATTAAATTTAAACTTCATTTAATATTTACTAAAATAGCTTTAGGTATAAAGCCGTAGTAATTTGTAAAGCTAGGAATTTTAATCAATTACTGTAGGCGGCATGGTAAAATTTATAAAAATTGAAATAGAAAGTGAAATTTTCTTCAGACAATTATGAAAATATGCAAAATTGTTACGGAGAGCACCTACCTATATATCATGTTCACTCAAACGTCACATTGAAGTAAAATTAGTTTTTAATCAAAATGCTTTGAAAATAGATATATTATCAATGTCGTTTATATATATACTTTTCAAATGTTAGCTGTTTCTTAATTCTATTTTGCTATTGTTTTAAAAACTGTGCGCATTGAAATGATGTATGTGTATTTGCATGACACACATTTTTTTCTTTGTTATGCTGCTCAGTTGTATAAGGGTTATCTAACATTTAACCTTAATGAACAGTAAGTGAGGTTTGAGATACAAGGACTGTGGGTTTGGCAATAAATTATGAATGAGTGGTTAGGTCAATTATTTTTATTATTTTATTATGGTCTAGCTAAATTTCTATAGCCAGTGTTGTACCATACAATCGGCAATACCTTCCACTTAAAGCTGATAAACTCTATTTGACTTAACGCATCGAATCCCGGAACCGTGTTTTAACGTGATACAAGATCCAACGTTTGAGTCCCAGTGACGTGTTTTGACGTGATAGACCGGCCCTTTGAAAAAAAACAAGTTAGAGACATTAAACGAGTGTTTTACAGATGATTTTAAAACAATTATTATGTAAATAAAAATATTGGGTGTAAAGAAAATATCACAAATTTGTCAAAAGAATTGCATAATTCACTCAAATTCCAGAGTTTATGTAAATTTAAACAAATCATAATATATTTATCATATATTTTTACTTCGAAAACATCTGAATACTCCAATAGTTTTTATTGACTTTACCTTGATATCATAATAGTCTTTAGTATATCATATTGTACCTATCATTTAAATACATTTAGCCATAAGCTATGAAGGCCGGTTGGCTATCAAATAATAATTATACAGTTATATAACCATGTACCTTATTCAGATCACTACATTCTCACTCCAATGATATTAATATATGTATTTTATTGTCGTTAAGTGGGCTATATGAGAATTTTGATGGATTTTTGTTTGCAAAGAAACACTATATAAATAAATAAATTTAACAAACGTTTTTTTTATTATATATGAATTGCTACAGGTGTTGCTATTTAAAACCACGCAGAAAAAACTTTACGATACAATTTGCAATGGTTGATTTATATATCTATCATTAGAAGGTCAAAAGGCCTACTCTTGAGGGAGGGGCCAGCGATTGGTAGCAATTTAATCTTTGAAGGATATGAGATAATATAAAAGGCATAATATTTTGGCAATCTGTTTCATTTTTGATTTCGGATTTTGGAAACATCCAGTGATAAGAATTTTATTCTTGGATTTTGAAATAGAAATGGGTGCTTTTTTGAAGGTGAGCTTTATACGCTTTGTGTGTTTCAATCGAGAAAATGTGATCGACAAAAGTGTGCTTTGCTAATAGTCAATTTATTTTATGACTTAGTAAAACCCATAATAGTTATAGTGTATCAAAGTACTACAATTTGTATGCATCTCAGAAAACTGAAAGTGATTAAATAATATTACAATAATATTTCAGTAAATTATTTCTCGCATGATTTAATTTTAAAATATTTTGATTCAAAAACAAAACAAGACTAAGTAATTCATGTGAGAGTTATCGTTCTTACAAAAATTTTAGATCAAAGTCTTTGTTTCGGGGTTTTTTTTGTAGCTAAACTAACTTCTAATGTAACGTACGTTAATATTTAATAGAGCTCATAACAAAAAAGTTTTGGATTCATATTAAATTTGATAATTTTTAAAACAATCGATTATATATTGAATGTGACACCTGAGATACCCTGTATCGCGTATGTAATTAAATTATCATTAATGCTAGTGCAGTACTGTTTATTATATTGTATTTAACAAGGGAAGGAGTAAGACCTATTACAAAATTAATGGAGGGGAATATTTAAAAGATTTTTAACTGAGTGAGTGACAGTGGTGAGTCATCTGTCGCATTTGAAATGTTTTTATAAACAATTGATTACAGTTAAAATCATGTAAATGCTATAAATCTTTCAATTGAATTCATCCAATAGAAACACGATGTAGTATTTTTGTATTATTGTTTTTGTTAAAAGATTAATCGTTTTGCAAAATTAAGCTTCATTGCAAAATCAATTCATGAAACTGCATGTTTTCAAACTATATATAAAAGTAAAATACAGCATTCAATAACTCTAATCTCTGAAGACTTATTTCACTATGGCACTTATTAATTACTAAAACATATGAAAATATGAACGCATATATTTTTGCATACTAAATTCGCTAAAAATGATTCTTCATCTTAAAAAAGCTAAATACCTAACGTGGCTAGAAGATGTCTCGTTTCCTCCCAAAATGGGACATCTTATAATCTAATCTGCTAAAAACTAAGAAGATTTCTTCATAATTTTTATTATATTTCACATTTGTTTTTTTTAGAAAAAATACACTGAGAGTAAAATAAAATTATACATATTTACTCAATAAAATTAAAATAAAAGTATTAAAACTCGTGTCTTTTATTTGAATATATTTGAATTAAATGTATATATGGGTTTCACTTTTGTAATCAAAAATGAGACAGTTTACCGTTCCAAGGCATTGCTTGGTGACAACAGATCAGGCAACATTAAAACGAGACGGTTTCAATCAAAACGAAACATATAGTCACTTTATGCATACAAAATAGCCTTCTACGAAATAATGTTTTAAAAGCTGTGAATCGAAAACCAGATAGTGGTAGGGTTTGTTTGTCGTATACATTGTGCAATATTTTTTTTAACGCCGGACTTGCGTCAACTGTTGGCTCATGCTAACATAGATTTTTTAAATTAAAATATTGCAAACTGTCAACGCGGCCTTCGGTTATTTTATTTTAAAACTACATTATTGAGTCACGTACTTGTGGTCAAGAGGTTTCTTGAATTTAAATATCTTATTTTGTTTTATAAACAAGAAGAAAAAATGAACAAATTTCGTATTTGTGGTAAAAAGTTTGAAGATATGTCAAATATTAAAAAAATAAAAATACACATTTCAAGGAATTTTACACAAATATTGAAAAGTATCACTTTTTTCAACGATTAATAATGTCTTATAATTTGTGAAGATAAGTAATGATTTGAAGAAGTATTCATAAATGGAAATGTAATGGAATCTAATAAAAAAATACTTGGAACTATAATGATTATATTTTATATTTTCAGAAAATTTTCGCATTTATGTTGTTGGTAGTTTCTTTTACCGCTGCTTTCGCACGGCCCGATAGTGCTGGACATCCACCGGAAGGTTTCGCATATGGTATGAAAATATTATTATTTATGTTGATTGTCGAATATTCTTAAACATCGAAAATATAATATTCCTTGAACAAAAGCCTACAAAAAATTGTAAGCTTCAATATCATTTTTTCATTAATAATTCATAAAAATATTTGAATATAAATGAAGTTTCTCTTACATTGAAGTATTTCAAAAAACTGCAATTGTTAAACTGTTTAAAAAAAGCTTCAAGAAGTCAATAACAGATGGAAAAATCAATGGCATGTATTGAATTAAGGATCATTTATTCCTATGTTTTAATTTATATTTATTTTCGTAATGCTAACGTAAATGATGACTGATTATTATTATTATTATTATTTTGCTTAGAAAATTTTAAGTTAAATAAGTATGGATTAAATTTGACAAAACACCGAATTGTTTTTTCAGGTGGAATTCCATATGGAAGCATGAGCGGGAATGTGGCAGCATTTTACAATATGCCTCACGACGTCCAGAGCGCACCTATAAAATATGTACAAACAATCCCAACTCACCAACAACATAATTTTGTATACCCAAGCTTTTATAACCATTATTAATATATTAAAATAAAAAAATATTCCCAGATTTTTCTCATTTTGCATAGAGTCATCTATTGATAAATACTATCGATATATATGTTATATATTATACAAAGCAAAGATTTAAACCAAAAAGAATGATTATAAAAAGATCATTTCAAAATGAAATTATTATAAAAAGTTGTGATTTGTTTACAACCATTATTTATAGAAATTCTAAATTCAACGGTGTTCTACAGATCGACATTCAAATTGATCAGTTTTGAAGAGTACCTAAAATGAAAACAGAATTATTTATGATTATTAAAAAAGAAAATTGGTAAACTTAAACATTTAATTATAAATGAAATTTGCTACATAACTCACTCATTCTTTGGAGAGGCTGAAAAAAAGGGAAAAGGATTGATAGCGTACAACAAGAAAAACCTTTTTTTCCTACAGTAACTGTCCAAAAAATGAATTTGCCTTAAGGTTTTCAACACCGTCATTTTAACACGGTCTTAAAGTTTGACATTATTTCTTTGATCTCATGCAAAGAATAGGCGAAATCTGGTGTCGAAGTGAATGTAATTTATAATTTTGTGGAGTTTTTAGTTTTTTCTTCTACTACGGATTCCATGCCCCTTCTTTTATAATATTAACTGTTAGATGTTAACTACTCGTTTTGTCGCAAATCGCGATCACATCGATAACGTGTATTTTTGTGTACATGGATATTATTATATTATTATAGATATATATATAAAAAATATTTTGAGTTTTATTGCATCCGTGTGATAGAATGTCTGAAGTTCCGAAAGGGTTAGCAAAAAACGTGGAGTTATACAAAGTTTCAACAATTTAAGTTAACAGATTTAAAACTCATATTCCCTAATTTTGTTTTTTTCAATTGAAACAAAAAAGGATAAACCTTTTAATTCATGATATCGACTGAAGGCGCTTGATGGAATTTCAATGTCAAATTTGAATCGTTAAAACTGTCGTGTTCTGTGTGATAGAATGCCTGAAGATGCCGAAAGGCGAAACCCAGCTATCGTACAAAGTTTTAATACGTGGAATCACACAAGTATCAACAATTCAAATTGGATAAATCTTTATCAATAATTTGAAGAATCCGATTACGGAATGCGAAAAAACGTATAAATCATACGACAGTATTAAAAATGGTAATTTCTTCTACATATTTTATCGAAGCCATTGAAATTTATTTCAATAATTGTCTTTAATGGAACAAAGAATAAGAATATAAATATTAATGTCTTAAAAAAATCACTACTGCTATTTTGCTATTAGTGCATTAATGATTATGATGTTGATGATTCTATTGTATTATTGAAAATATTCTCTAGTAACCAGGATTTTTAGGATAATAATGCAAGAAATGCCATGATTATAATATAAATATCAAGTAAATAAAAATGATTTTGATATTTACAAACAATAAAACGATACGTCATAAACAAATCGAAATATACTTAACAATATATTAAATAGATATTTCGATGATGATAGAAGTGGAGTTTTAGGAAGAGTAACCAAAACTGATATATCAGATTTTGGCAACCAGTGGGTTAAATATTGTAGCAGTGTGAGAACCTCAAATCTTGCTAAGATCGTAAATGAATAAGTCAATCACCGCACGCGACGGACACGTGACGTGGATTTTGATGCATACTTTACTTATTTTATATACCGGCTTAATTAACTACTTAACCAGGGCTGCGAAGTCGTTGAGTCGGAGGTGTAAATAACGAGACTACTTTTTGATGATTTTGAAAAATATCTCAATGAACAATTTTCTGAATTGGTTGCTTGACATTTAATTTAATGCCCAAAAATAAGAAAGGTAGGAAAAAAACCTGACAAAATTAAACTTTGCTTGGTCAGACTCGACTCCACAGTCCTGCTTGTAACCTAGCAGTAGCAATAGTATCCTTTAAATGATAAAAACAAATTTTTAGAACTATTTCGTCAAAATATTATATTTTATGATCAGGGCTGGTTTTGTCTTGTGACCTATATTCTATTATATTATACAGATAAAACCTTGAACTGACGCCTAATTAGTTTTATAAATTGATTCCTTTCTCCTTTCCGATCCTAAAAACAGGGCGCAGTGAAAGCGATTTTTTAGTTTTATTATAGTATCATTATTTTATTCTTACTAAGTATGACAAAGAGAGGTTGTCTAAAATTATATAAATATGTATAACAATATCATTTAAAAGAAGCTTAATAGGATAAAATAAAAATCACATTAGGAGCTTAACATTTAACAAAGCATTTTTTAGGTTTTTAAATCATATACGTGATATTGCTTCATCCGTTTTCATCGAAACCACTTTATAAGATTTAATAACTAAGCGCTTCATATCCTTGATAGTTGAATGATCGAAGATCCTTGCGATGTATCCGCGATGATTTTAGGTTAATTGCATCCTAATAATATTTTGAAACAATTAGCAAGTGCGTGTCTATGCAGTTTGCTTCATCGCACTCATCACTGAACTTATCGATAATAAAGAATTATGATTCTCGATGCGTTTTACGGCGGCAATGCTAAATGCATTATGCAACTCGATGCACTTTTTTGCGAAGGTTTAATGGCGTGCAGCTAATTGTATTTTTATACGCGCATCGTCAAAACAATCACACATTAGTAATAAATAATAAACGACCGATGTTTTTTTGTTCTGAAGGTTCATGACTGAAGTGCGTATGCATGCTAAAAGAATTAATATTTTTAAAAATAAAGCGATAATTTTTTAAGACTCATTCTGATATTTATTATTTTATATTTTCGGAAGTTTTTTTTTATTTGATGCAACGAAGATATTTTTGATAGATTAAAAATTTTCTTGATTAAATTTAATTATAATGATGTCTTCAGAGTTTAAGAGTTTCATACATATTTTAAAATAGCGTACATTTTTGAAATCAAAACATTAGCTAATCAAATTATATATATGAAAAATTTGCCTGCGCTCTGTTGAGCCCCTCAAGTAAAGCAAAGAAATCAAACATTTTTGGTTTGCGGACCAGAAGATATTTTTATGAGCTACCTGGGATCAATCGTCTAGTATCCCAAAATAATAACGACTGAAGGCCAATTTTCGCTAAATTGAATATTAATCAGTCGGACCGCGGGTTAATTCTTTTTTTAAGTTAAAACATTTATTTACAATATCAGTTGTATACATCTTATAATATCTGCTTTCAAAATACTGCATTGTATCTGCCATTTCAAGAGTCGAGTCATTATCAATCGGGTCCTAATAAATATTTTGGATTATTTAAAATTTCAGTTGCCTACATGCTTGGTAGCTCATATATGAACATAGGATTATGATATATGCTACTTTATTTCTAAAATTTTAGAATCGTGAAATACTCACAAATTTGTATCGTTCTTTATCTTAGTCAATTAATGTTAAAAGAATGGTATAAAAACACGTTGTAGTATTTTTTATTAGGATTCTTTGAATGTCTCATCTTTTTTCACTGAAAGACAAATAAATAAAGTGTATTTTTGTACTATTATATTTTTGTACTGTTATATAAGTATTACATATTGTAAGTAAATGTTGTAATATTGGCTTTGTCGTTGTCGTTTCTCATAAACTATATATTGAATAAGCGAAATTTATTTTTTTGAACTTTACACCCTTTCGTCAAAATCAAATGCTAAAAATTCAGTATGATAAACTTATAAATGGAAACGACTGTTTTTTCGGAAAATGGTTTGCAAATTAAAATAATGATTTATTGTTTTTCATTGATAACGTGGGAAAACGAAATTTTCTCACCGTTAAATATTCTTTTCGATTTGGTTGAAACGAATGCATGTCGGAAAATATTGTCATTTTGGGTGTCAAGGATCGATGCTGTATATTCAACGAACACTGTCTGACAACAAGCACGCAACAGTGGTATCTGATCTTTTGATCGGATAAACATCTAAAAACATTTACGTTGCTATTTTTGAAAATTCGATGAGGATAAAAAGTACCGTAAGCAAATGTGTCCCAAAATAGATAGTGATTATTTGAATTTCAATGCGGTAAAATTAAACATTATCGTAGTCATCTAAAAAATTTACAAAAGGTCAATAACCAATTTGACTTAATTTTATAAATTTTAATTAACGTATTTTTTTAAAAATTAAATAAATTAAAGCGGCATAATTATTTTCTGCTCGAATAACAACGAGCGGTCGACAAATATTTTGATGAAAAAACATCAATTCAATTATGGAATATAAAAACATATTTGTTTTGTTTTATTAAAAAAAAGGCAACAATGTTTGAAGAGAAATTTATGTCATAAAAGATTATATTTTGACCAATATTTTTAGTTAAGGAGTTCGATATGCAGAAAAGTAAATGCTTTGCAAGGTCTTTGTCAAAATAGTTCTTTCAACTTATACAAACAATATCAGTGTCTAAAATAACGACTTAGTAGAGAAGAAAAAGTGTTATGATTATTATATTGTGATTGTAGTAAGAAATACACATATTCATATCATTTAAATTTTATTAAAAAATAAAAGCATAAGCATTCTGATATTTATGCCATGCATAATGAATACTAATAAGCAATTATGTAAATTGAAATAAACGTTTATTAAATAAGAAAGGTATTTTAACAAAATAAGACAAGAATAACTACTTATTTTGGACTTTCCAGATTTCGTTAAAGATATTTATTAACATCGTATCATAAATTGAATTTTTTTACCGCCATACTCTTTTTATTTCACAAATATATTACTATTCGCTTAAATTGAAATTAGCGATACGAAATAAATTTAAATATTCAAATCCAAAATGTGTTCTCTACCAACCAATTAGTTTCATATAGATTCAATAATAGAATTTAATTTTTTATCGCACGAAAAATATTATTATAAGAACGATTTTAATGATTTTTCCATAAATATGATACTTTCAAATCATTCATTTAGTTACATGAGTTTCATTAAATTCATGTACTATAGAATATGGAACTTTTGTAATAAATCTTGAATAACACATTAAACGTATTTCTTTTTTTAACATTAAATACACAATATTAGATCGAACAATATTTGAATAAACCATACGTTAGTGTAACTGTCTAGTTGAGTCGAATATTCAACTTATTAAACTTAGATTAAATACAAAATGTCCATATGTTGATAATGCTCGTGTGAGCGAAACTGGTCCTGATCAAAAAATTTATTGTGGATATAATACTGTAAATGTGTTTTTATTATTTAAAATATCACGTCTTTCCATCAAGGGGTGGACACACCTTTAAAGTGACGAAATGTTCCATTGAAAGTGTTAAATTAATTAAATGTTTGGAATAATGGCAACAAGTAGCATCTCGTCTGAAGATATCTCTCAAAGAGAGGAAACACCTGTCACATTTATTAATACACCAAGTGCAATAACACAGAAATAATTTTAACCAATACAGTATTTGCAACTTTCAATTATTTAATAAATAAATCGCCCATGTAAATTGTTTTAAATGTATCTTTTCAGTCTAACCATAACAGTAATATACATAATAACAGGTGATTGATTTATCTTCATGTCTAACGGATTGTGACTTGATGTGTGTGATAACATTGCTCGTAAGTAATAAAATCTGGTAAAATTGTAATATTGCGTATTGAATGTTCGCTTGATATGAAAATAATAGGCTTTTTATTATCATTTAGTGTTCTGAATTTCTTGAAGTCGAATGATATAATGAAATTTAATAGGTAAAATGATAGCTGGTATTTACACAAGTTAATATACATTTTTTTTTCAATCGAATTCAACTACCGGGAACGAGAGTCTTGCCTGACTTGAAATATATTCATGATTAATATGGCTTTTTAAAAATTGAAGATTTTAATTATGTCGAACTTGTTTGAATAAAAGCTTTGAATAAAATTAAGGTTGAAGAAAGAATATGGTGACAGGTAGAAAAAGGTGATTTATCTGCGACACGATAAACTTGAGGTGTGTGTCTTATTATTGTAAATGCGTGCAATTCTCTCGATGATTTTTGTCGGTAACAGGGACTTTAAAATCCTTACACGTAGACACGTTCAGCTAAATAAACAATATAAGTACAAAATAGATCCTGCTGATCGGAATGCTATCAAAAGGATATGCCAAAAAGAATTAGCATTCATATTTATATTATTGAATATAAAGTATTCAGTTATGTCTAGTTATAAATATTTCAACATAATCAAAAGTCAATTTGTATCTTTACTTTGGTAAGATTCATTGAAAGTCAATTCTGTATACATCAGTGCAACAAATATTTTGTAAAAGTTTATTTATAAAAGATTTAATTTTTAATGTTCGTAGATTCAAAACTGGCAAAATATAAATCAGTTAAACAGATCTAGTTTCAAACCATTATTTTGTTCATTTTTAGTTTCTTCGACTGTAAAAAATACACACCATTATCATAAACTATTCTATGTTTACTGTACCAAGTCTAAGTTATGCCCAATAGTTAGTGGAGTATATGTAGTGCATTTATAAGAAAAACTACTTTTTTCTTAAAAAGGCTTTTTCGGTTCGGTTATTTGGTTACATAAAATTAAGTGTTTTAATATGAAATTTTCTCATACTTCTCTCGATAATTGGATAAATACGATGTGTATACAACCACCTAAAAACTTTATGTCGTCTGGGTATCGCGTAGATGATTATACATTTTCAATTATACGTCAGAAAAATTATATCAAAACCAAAATTTAAAAAAGAATATAATGGGTAAAAAAACGTACAACTTCTTCGGCTGATTAAAGCTTATGATATCGACTGAAGGTTCTTGATAAAATCTCAAAATCAAATATGGATTGTTGAAACATTGTATGATTTCATATGTTTTGTCACTAACGATCCAGGTTTCACCTTTCGGCATCTTCAGATATTCTACCAGACGGATGCAACAGATCTGACGACTGCCAATAGGCCGTTAGTGACAAAGCATGTGGATCGTACAAAATTACAAAAATCCAAATTTGATAAAATGCGATCACCGTGATAAAACTTTCAAAACGTATTTTAACTGCTCGTGCAAATACAAATTCCGCTATTCAAATTCTACCAACGTCAGCAAAAATCTCAAATCTTCATTTTAAAAACTTACGATGTCAAGCAATGTTAAGATTTTTTTATCGATTCTGTGAATTAACCTGTAAAATAATTCATCTAAAAGCAATACCCATTTCTACGACCAATACTAAGCAAGTCATGACATGTTTATTAATGTGTCCAATCTTTTGTTGTATATAGAATTCGCACATAGCAAATAGAAAAATTATGGTGACTCATTTCAAGCCATTTTTTTAGCCAACCGTTTCTTTCATTTTAATTTATAACATTGAAAAAGAAATTTTAAGAAATGATATATATTTATATATTACAAAAACACGTACGCTTTGGAGCATTTTATAATGTTATTGTTTGTGGGATTTATGGTGGTCCTAGGTAAGCAGAGAGCTTTTCGGTTGCATTTAAAGATGTCATAAGATTTTTTGAATTTTCGGCTGCACCGTTTACAGGTATTGGTATATACATAGTCATTATAAACATAAGAATGAAAAAAAATGGCCCCATTTTCTTGACGTCTTAGGGATGTGGATTTTATGATTAGTGATTTATCTATACCTAATTGAAAGAGTGAGATGCTTTATTCGACATTAATATCTTTCTTCTTTCAAATAGATATCCCATAAGTGGAAATGATTGTCCATTCGATTATAAAAATCAATTTAAATCCCAGGTAATTATTGATAAAAATGTTTTTTCTACGCGTCTCCTTTTAATTTATAGGATTTTTTCGTATTGTCAAGGTGTGACAGGAAAGAGCTATGACAAAGAATTGTGATGGTGATGTAGTAGATATTGTGAAGAAAAAACAAGATTTCAAAAAAATGCTAAATGATACTGGATTCTACTGTTTAAGTTTTTTTTTTTTTTGATGGATTTTGTTAAAGGTATAGCTTTGTTTTCGGGCCGGTAGTTAATTTACTTGATCGTGCGAAGCGATAATTTGCGAGAGTGTGTAGTCATTGTTATCGTGTACTTGCATGGGATGTATATTTACATGCAATGTACCCATTTCTAAGTAGCTACCTTAGTAAGTGTTTAGTATTTGGTTCTAGGACGAAGTGCTAAATTGGGTATGTATATAAGAATCCTGCGGTTACTAGCGGTCATCAGTTATTATTTTAACCGTCTACCGAGCGGTTAATCAAAGTTTAACTTTGAAAACAGTAGCAAGTTTATCAAAAGGATGCACAGAAAAGTGAGTAGTTTTTATTGTTATATATAATAAAATTGTTTAAATTTAGTCGTAGTTGTCAGAAACAATTAATTTAAAGTGATTTGGTCTTATCCGATAGTATATAAGTCATTTTGAACTGAAATATTATAAACACTTAAACTTTACTATAAAGGTGTTAACTGTGACTTCTTGATGGAAAGGCATAATATTTTAAATAATAAAAACACATTTTTAGCACTTATTCCCGCGATGTATTTTTTTGATCAGGACCAGTTTTGCTCATCGCTAGCATTATCAACGAATCGGTCCTGATCAAAAAATATGTATTATGGAAATAAATACTAAAAACTGTGTTTTTATTGTTGAAGACGTAAACTTTAATTTGAATGCAAAATACATTTTGCAAACGGAAAACACGTAATTTAACTGTGAAATCAATTAAATTTACCAAAATTTAGTCAGTTGATCGAAAGATAGTGAATTAACCTGAGCAACAAGTTTTAAGAAAATTAGAATAGAGTTAAACCGGAAAATATGAAATCGTATTTAAGTTTCCGATATCTTTTGGTGCTTAAAAATATTAATGATTTATTTCATTGTGAAATGAATATTAAATGCATTGAAATGTTTTTTATCGATCATGAGCATTGATTTGATTCGAAGACTGACAAATAAAACAAGATTTTTATATGAAATTAAATAGTCAGCAGTAAAAATATGAGTATAATAAACAAACACACTTTTGATTACCTCACTATTGAAATATTCGAGTTGTATTTGGACGTCTGTTTTATTATTCCTATTATAATTAAATTAGAGAGTATATTTATATATTTTAATAAACAACAGTTATGTCAAGCGTGACCAAATCAAAAACTTTATTAATTAAACTATATTTTTTCACTTCCATTATGAAAATAAATTATATGTACTTATGTTAAAATTTGCGGACGGCGAGACTGAATCAAAATTAACCAAAATATCCATGAAAAAATTTAAACGTGATTTTATTTTTTATATTCAAAAATTTAAAGATATGCAATAATATAAAATGTTTTTATCTAGCTGCTTCATTTTATTACTGCCATCTTGGTGCTGTTTGCCCTAGCAGAGGCCTTGCCGGCACAACTTCCAGCTAATTCCAAAGCATCCCCAGACCTGAAAACCGCAGAATCATATGGATATGGTTATGCATATCCTGGATATTACGGAGGTTATGGTCTATATGGAGGATATGGTGGATATGGTAGCTACGGAGGGTATTATCCTTATTATGGATATGGATATGGGCACCACAGTGGATATCCATATTATGGGTCATACGGATATTATTGGTAGAAAAATATTCTAAATTTTTTTGTGAATTTTAACCACCCTTTTGAGTTCAGATAATTTTAAATATATAAGATTAAAAAAATGTATATATATAATCTTTCTGTGAAATGCCATAACAATGGTTGAAATTAAATCTTTTATCTTATATTTGATCTGTAATTAATTATATACGTATATAGTATTTTATTGATATTTTTTCTTTTGACTTAAAATCATAAATTTATATGTGAAATATACAACTATTCATAAATTCTACTCGATTCTGATTGATAATAAATATTTTTGGTACAGTAATGCTCTGCGAAGTAAGTCGAGATTGATCTTTTAAACTGTTTTTACCTTTTATGCACAGATGCTGCGCTATTTTTTTGTTTAAATAATTGAATAAAGTAAATCAGAATTTATACTATTGTAAGCAGTAATACATAATTAAACATAATATGTAGATAGCTTGACGATTTAGAATAATTCTAGTTTTATTGGTATTTGATATTAATATTTAGTTTATTTTGTAATATTAAAAGAAAAAATAAAGTAACTAAAACATTTTATTTAGTGTTTTTGTTTTTTTTTTGGTTATATGTGTTATTATTTCCATTACTTTTATAATAGACTGATCTTTTAACATTTGGGCTGATTAGAAGTAAGAATTTGTTTGAATGAACAATCATTACTTCTTAAAAGTCATGGATTTACAAAGATAAAGTGAAAATATTCAGACATAAAAATCCGTTTCTTTTGATTCGTGGGTATTAAATTTTATTTAAAGATTTATTTGGTGGTTTGATTGAGATGAACTGATTATTTAAAAATCAATGAAAATACACGTCTATTAATGAGTTTGTGGAAAAGTTTAATAAAGAATATGCCAATATAACGAGACGTTTCACAAATTCTGTTTAATTATTTTCACCATTTCGAAATATGAAACTTCGAAATTGTATACATGTTACACATAGTCATGAAAAGAAGATCAATTAGCATATATAAATTATTTAAATATTAAACTATTTTTTTTTATGAATCATACATATTGATAAATAATACTAATGAATCGAATTGAGTCATTTGACATTATGTTTTGCTTTGATAATGCCTAATGCTTATTTTTTCAAAGTAAAACATGTGTCACAGAGATCGTATCTTTTCAGATGTTTTTCTGGCTCTCAAGGTATATCAGCGTTCTGATTTAACCTGCTGACTGCCAATGTCTTAATTCTTGAGACGGCTGACTGAAAGTGTGTTTATAGTTGGTGCTCAAGACTAATGTTGACGTTGTTAAAATTTTCTTCAGGCATTCAATCAGACGAATGAAATAGAACTGACACATAGTAAGCGTTTTGCATTGGCTACATAATATATAAACTAAATTACACAGAATAATATAGACCGTAAGGCTATGAACTAAATATATATATCTGAAATGAATTAAATAGCTATTGATTTGAATATATTGTTAATCAATGATAAGTTTATGTTACCATACGTAAAACCAATGAGTGTTTTTTAAAAATTTTACAGTAAAAAATGTACTTTTACTATTTGTCAATTATATTGTATCCGTGTGATACATTATATTAATAATTAATCGAAACCCTGATGAGAGACAAAGCACGTGGAGATGTTTGATGTTTAAAAATACATTTTTTTTATAAGTATGTAATTAGTGAACAATTATTTTATGATGATCTGATGATCTAAAATCACTAATTAACATAACTCTCAATATGTGAATTATTTATTTTGAGCCATGACCAAAATAAACATCGCCATTGGAATGATGAATATTAACATTTTATTGATTTATTATTTCTTTTTGTCGAAACATTTGTAAGTACAAAACAGGTATTATATATTATAATTCGTAAAAATATGAACATGACGGAAATGTAAACAAACGATTTTTTTAAAATTAATTAATAATGTTAATGAATTCATTTGATTTATTGCCCATCCCTCCTGGCATATATTCAAAAGCATTTGCTGGTAATCCTTCAGTTTTATTAGGAAAATAAAATTAATATTATTGTATAGAAGACTTTATATATTTATATTAAAATATAATGAAATACTTTACAGACAATAAATCAAATGACGAATACATGTAGCGATTTCATAATACGAACAAAAAATGTTAAAATAGTTGCGTTTTGTAGACACTTGATATGTTCAATAAAATGTCAAAGCTATTTAAAACTCGTATGCGTCAGTTTGATTTTTTTTCAAAATGAATTTTATTGTAAATTTATTCAAAATGACAAACAGGTTAATACAAAGATGTCATAATAATTCAATATGAGAAGGATCTCAATGGAAGATACCTAATTATTTATATTAACTGTAAACACCAAAAAATAGTCATCTCGTCAATCTAATACACATTCTAGCGATTACCCGCCATATGTGGCATTGTCACTCAAAGAAAAAAGTGCGTTGTTATTTTGTTTATTAGAATGATTATAGATATACAATATTTTTATATTATTTTCCGTCTGGTACTTACACCAATAAATCAGAAACTTTTATGACGCGTCAACAGGCCACATAAAGTTGTCTATGTGAGAAGCATATCAACATAGTTCAGTGTATCAGTTAATAGTGCCTGCCATGAGGAAAACCGGTCCAGATCTAATAATTGTACTCATTTAAAAACTATTGAAAGCGTTTGCACAACAATCCACCAAAACTTCAAAGCGTTTAGATTAACAGTTTAGAAACGAATACTGGACAAACAAACAAAAAATCATTTTTGTATTTAATTGTTATGTTAGCAATAGCAAATAATTCGAATTAGGTGAGTATCATATATGAGTACTTAAAGTAAATCAGTCAGAAAATTAAATTTTGTTTAATAACAATCGATGATTTGCAAACTGTAATCAGAAATTCATAACCTCAAAATGTGGCACTTTTACACAGGTGTTACCCAGGTGCCTATTAAAAATAAGTTTTTGTTCGATAAAAAGTTTATTCCAAAATCAAATTAAATTTATGAACAATTTACAGTACGAAAAAGTAATTTTCAAAGTGTACATAACACGGTTGATAGTTTTGTAAGAGTTTTTTTAATGGCTAAAAACATTTCAAATGTGTTGTCATGTACTTGAAGTAATCTAGAAACTTTCGCATGAGTGGAAAAAGATATTTTAATAGCTTTAAACATTTTTTTTATCTTTAATATAGCAATAAATAAAGAGCATGCAAACAAACATTCATTTATTTATGTCCACAATTCGTGGTTTTAGTAGGTATTTTAGTAGAAATTTCGAATTTTCTTTAGTATAAACATGTCTATGAATTGTCAAGGAATTGAGAGTATATATTTTTCACAAAGCATTTCACCGATACATTTTGATTGGTAGCATTATAAATTGATATATCTCGTTTTTCATTTTATCTCGAGATTCTTTCTAATCTATAAATTTCTAATATATCAAAATAAAGATTTCTTCTATATTTTTATATTCATTGTGCCCTAGCTTCAAATCGTTATAATGATAATATGCCTTTATTTATATATATGTACCTTTAGGGTATGATGGCATTTGCCGTATTTTGTCAGTAATTAAATATTTTTTTGTATTATCAACAAAATTGACTGTTTTTTTTAATTAGTTTAGTACCGGTTAGTGATTCAATTATTTAATTATATTTTTAAGGAAACCCAATTTTCAAATTGGAAGCACTGAAGTGTATATTATTTTTATACAAAAAATAACACAATAAGTCTTGATTCTCATGATTATTTCCTTGGAACACTGCAAACATGTGAAATTTAAAAAAATGGTCAAATGCGTGCTGATTCTCAAATTCATATACAACTATAAACTTTATTAAGATTCCAAAATTAGCCACAAAATGTTTACAAATTAATAGCATGGCTACTGAAATCCTAAGACGTTATCAAAGTATCATAATTAAAAAAACGTAAATTAATGAATAAAACATAATGACCATGAAAATTAACTTTTGACAAGCTGATAAATTATTCATATTAATGATGTTTACGATAAAAATATGTGAAATGGTATTTAGCAGTGAAAATATTAAATGCCCATGTATATATTCATATGTTTCTGCGTTCATCATGAAATTTTAGGAAAATAATATACCTATTATGTAATTTTCAATGTCTTTTAGGCACGATTTGAAAGACGTGTTTGTATTATTAAAAAATAATTATCATACAAAATTTTTAACTGATTCGTCAGAATCATGAAATTCGCGTACTACAATGTATCTATATTGGGTTAAAATAAGTAAATATTCAAAAAACCAGAAACCAGAATAGAAACCAGAGAAAGAAGCCTTTGGTGTAGAATGTGTTAATTTGTTAACTAGCGTTGTAGAAAAGTAACAATAAAAAAATATGGCTTTTTTATGAATAAAATAAATACTGAAATGATGTTTCTAAATATATCAGCAACATTATAATCAATTTAATTATTAACCTAGCAATAAATGCGGCACAATGTAGAAGAACTGTTTTTAATCTCAGAAAAGATTAGATATTTCAGCGACATATTTCAATATCATATGATTGTATACTTTGCTAAAAGATATTTATATGCCTCTAACGCTACTGAGAAATAAATAGCTTTTATAGGTAAAAATTAGTCTCCTCAACGCCACATAATCTAGCTTTTTCATACTCGGAGAGAGATTTTACTGCTCGGTAACGATTAAGTCCCATAAAAAATATTCTTTAAACGATTCATTAAATCACTGTATGCAAATTAAGATATGAACCAAGGGTTTGATTCTCATATACACTTGCTTTTTAGTGTAAAAAAAGAATAATTATGCAGAGTTAAAAATGAAAACAATATATTATAGCGGGACATCTATTATAACAATAAAATTATTCGTGTTCATGTTCATTTGTAAAGCAAAAAAATAAAAATAAATAAATAAGCAATCCTATTTTTGTAAGAAAAATAATTAAGAACTGTTTTTCAACTCCAGAAATTGTAATCGCGTATGCAAATATTTTTCGAATATAATGAATTATAAGTTGCCAAACACTCGTATTAGCATAATCGTTCTTTAAAAAGAATACCAAAAAAACGGAGGCGGAAAAATTTTTTGAAAGAAATCAATGCAAAAATTAAAAATATCACCTTCCAAATATCGATTTCAAATCTCAAAGATTTATAAAACGCGTTTTTCAAGTTTATCAAAAGAGTGATTATTAGATAACAATTTACGATCCGGGATGGATGATATAAGTGTGTTACCTATATGACAATTTATGTAAAAAATCAACTATTTCTAGTGACATTTTTTAACGATATAAAAACACCATTGAACTCCGACATTTAACAAATTTTGAGAGCGAATTAACACATACGTTTCTATCAAATAACTTATAAATCGATCGAAATATTTAAACCTCGGATATATTTTTTGCCTTGGATTTGGATATCACTGAACAAGTTTTGCCTACTGAAATCTTTTTTAAAGGTCAATGCCTTGAAGAGATTTATAGAATTCAAATAATATTATTTCATCTTTTAATGTGCTATAAACATGTCATTCATTGGACGTATTTACATATTATATACACATTATGATTAATCCTTTAACGAGATGGCTTCGCTCTATTAATAGAACGGTCATTTATGCAATAATTTTTAGATATTTTAACACAATCACAAATCCAAAAAAGGTTTTGCCACTGTTCCGATCGAACAAATTAAAGCATGACGTGACGTAAAATTATTTGCTCATCATATTATTTAAACAAAATAAGTTTGGATAGTGTCTTTTTTTGTCTAAAATTTATGAAAACAGCAACAAAATTTGACGACTATCCTTAACCGCTACAACTCCTATGTCGAGCCTGACTCGACATCGTATATCTTACGCCAACTCCTATGTCGAGTCTGACTCGACATTTGACGGCACATTTAAAAAATGAAATTACGATTATTTACGACCTTTTTTTCTTTCAAAAACCATTTAATGATGTTGTACAGGGTTTATTTTGTCCGATTACAACATTAGGTATAATAAAACATTAATATTATAATGGCAATAAAGCAATCAAAGCCGCAATGTCTAAGTGTGAATGCCGAACGTAAACAAACAATCTTTACACGTGCAGCTGTTCCCATTATCCTAGATCCATAAAGGATACCCAGTCTGCAGTTGTACCGCATCTGTGTTTCCGAAAATATATACTAGTAGTAACACTGATAAATTACAAAATAATAAGTATTTTGAGCTATGTTTTGTATTATGTAAGTCAGATGTGATAAAAAAAAACATACGTAAAAGCAATATTGTGTGATGTCAGAATGACGAGTAGCTGGTCTCGTAATATTTTCGATTGAAATATTTCATTTTTTTTCTTTGTTTTACATTATTAATTCTATAATAATAAAGATGCCACGAATCACAAAAAGAATTGCCACAACCAATAATGAGTTTGAAAGTAGTGAAGATGAATATATGTCTCAAGTTGAAAATGAAAATTAAATTTAATTGAAATTAAGTGAATTAAAGTGATTAATTGAAAATTAAGTGGTAAAATTACCACGGAAGGGCTAATAAGACCAGAACTGTGTTTTACTGGCCGGATTGTGATTCATTTCTACAAACAATTGCAAGATTCAATTCCGGATGCCACAGGATATTATATATTTACAATCAGATTAAATGTTACCTGAGTGGTACAATAATGACCAATCGTAAATGATTACCGAAACAAACTTAGAAACCAAAATTGGTTGTTGGACAAAAAACTGCGTACAGGAAAGGAAATACATTTGTATTAGCGTGGCGTGATAAAAGGGTTGTTACTATGTTCAGCACAAAGCATACTTCTGCTTCTAAGTCAGTAAGGAGACGACCAGGATGACATAGATAAACCAAGTTTTATTTTTGATCACAATATCAATATGGGCGGTGTGGATGTCGCGGACCAATATGCGACATCGTATTGCTTCATACGAAAGACGTTGAAATGGTAGAAAAAACTATTTTTCTGTGGCTTAGAAACCTCTATAGTTAACTCGTATATATTGTACAAAGAATATACTATCAAAGCAAATCTAAAACAAATATCCCATAGAAAATTTTGAAAGGTTGTAAATCTAATTGGAGACGTTTGTGCACCTACATCAAAACCAGGGCATCTTTCTACATGTGACGCTGAACAGCGCTTGAATGGACGCCATTTCATATTTTTGCAAAAAAAAAACAAGGATTGCATCGTATGTTTTGACAGAAAGGTTCCAGGAGGAAGAAAAGAGACTACATACTTCTGCGACACTTGTGAGAGGAAACCTGACCTTCACCCAGGGTAATGTTTTAAAAATATCATACTTTAAAATGTTTTAAATAGTCGATATTTTTTAAAATATCATACTCTGAAATGTTAATTATATCATGCATATCACCCATTTGATTCAATGACATTTGAATATTATGAAAATATTAAAATTAATTGAGGAGTTGCTACAGGGTTTTTTAGATACAAACTTACACATTAGATTAAAAAATTTCTTCAGAGACAAAAAAGTGGGCGGTAATAATAAAAAGGTTGACGACCACTGCTCTAAATAGTAATCCATGAGAATTTATCGATATTATCTGCTTGAAAGAATTTTTCAAAGACTTTCAAGCGGACAATATCGAAATAAAATTTTGAAAAAAAATTAAAATTTTTACATCGCCCTATATAACAGCTTCGGCACCCCAGGGCGCCGCGGCGTACAGTTGGGGAACTCTGATATAGTATTATCCAAGGATAACATGGTACAGAAGAGTTCCAGGAGGAAAAAAGAGGCCACAGACTTTTGTAAAACTTGTAAGAGGAAACCAAACCTTCAGCCAGAGGAATATTTTAAAAAATATCACACTTTCAAATGTTTTAAATAGTACATATTATTTTTAAAATACCATATTTTGAAATGATTTTTTTTATTTGATAGGTTGAATCTTTGCAAACATGAAATAATTAAAAAATATGTTATTAATTAATTATAGCGTGTTTAGCGTCCATTTGATTCAATGACGGTCGAATATTACGAAAATCTTAAAATTAATTGAGAGTTGCTACAACGCTTTTTTACTTTTTTTACGGAGTGCAAAGGGTTAAAATTAAAAAAAAATGTGGAAAATTTTTTGAGAATTGGGTTAATCTACTTAAAAAAGAGATACGTTCCCAAAACCTCTTGTAAATAAACCAAGATATATATAGCATGATTACTTGTAAAATATTTTCTCAGTTTAAATACCTTTGGTTTAGTATACCTGTTAGTTATTAATTAAAGATTTTGTACATAAAACATTGTTTGCAATTTATTTTGTATCAGTTAATAATGCTCGTGATGGGTGAGACGGGCTCTGATCATAAATATATTGTGTAAAATATTTTTTAATTATTTAAAATATAATGCCTTCACCAAAAGGTGGCAGGTCGTACGTCAACAATATTTATTATACTTATAAAATATGTTTTTACACATTCAATAGAATTAATTAAAAAGCCAATATGGCATTGAGTTGAAACGATTCAATAAAATGATTGTTATATATTATAGATACATCAATTTAGTAGTCACTGATTAGCTTTTTGATATTAATGAAATGTCATTTATTTTTATATTGTTAAAACCATTTATAATCAAAGTTTTTATTTTTAAATCTTGTTCCGTTTTTCAAGCCGTGTACTTATGGAAAGAAAATTGTATTGCAAACATATATCCATGTTCATGTTGCCCATCAGCGTACGTATTCAACGGGGGACTTATGTTCTGTCATTATCAAAAATATACAATATTTACAAAACAGTAATGGTGAATTAAAGAAATGTCAAAGGCCTGAAGAAAAATTTATATAGTAGATGCCGTTAAAAATTTGTTTAAAAAATCTTAAAAGATTGTCACGTTGTGTAAGTTCTATTTTCAAAAAATTGATGATTTTTTATATCAGCAAATAAACTATTCAGAAAATTTATTACTTCGGGAGTACTGGTTTGCAATTCGAGGGGACAAAATGTAAATCATTATGAGTAATCATGCCATAAAAGTGGGTTTCGGCGCAATGAAGTCTCGCTTTTTTGTCATGTCGGTCCACCTGTATTCATTCAATGATTTTATTATACAATCCCACGCGTTTCTCACAGTGTCTACATAAAATGACCTTGCATAAAATATGAAGATGTGAAAATAAAAAAAACTTTAATGTTTGTATTGGTCACTTATTAATAAGCATCGTGAAATATCCAAATTTATTGGCAATAACTACTGCATATACGACTGTGATTTTAAAGTCATTTTCCTCCGTCTTTTATGTAGACACGTGTTGGGCAGACAAAAATATTATGGAAACTTAGTCTATAGTTACATTAAGAAAATTCAAGAAAAGTTTTTTTTTAATTTCCGTTTCAATTAGTTTACTGAGTTTTAAGTGTTTTTTATTATAGTTTTTTTTCATATAATTTAAATGATGTTCTAAAATATAAGATTAATCTTGCTTAGAAAAATAATTTAGGTTATTCATTCAACATACAACTAATAATATTATTCAATATTAATCTTATAGATATGACAACAGCAAATTAAAATAATGTATTGCTATGATATGCAGAATAATTAATATATATATTTTATTTTTGACAAACCATTCATTTTAATTAAACACAATTTTTAATATTTATAATCTTTTTTTTTTAATATATGTTTAATTAACACTGTGAAAAACTAGCAATGTATTTAAAGGTACACAATACATTGTATCGTGTACCTTTTCTACACAGCTATTTAAAGATAAGTAAATGTAGTTTTAAAAATCGTTATGACGATGCCGTGAGTCGAAATAGCTATCAACTATATCTTATAAAAAAAAATTGTAGAACTAAAGTATATTGCTTTTTTTTTCACCTTGTTATTATGGAGTTCTATCTAGTAAATGCCAATTCAATCGATACATTTACATACGTAAAATTTTAGGCGAAATATCATTTAACCTACAAAAATAAAAGCAATATAGAAAAAAAAAATATTTGTTTTGTGATATTACTGAACTGGAAAACTAAGTTGCTGTTTTGAAATATTTATAAAACAAGCCAGTTTTGTCGCAAGATCCGTATTGAAAAAAAAAATAGATTGCAAATTTCCAACATTCAAAAGTAAAATTTCAGCGACATCTACTTAAAATTTTACGATAAAAAACCGATAATGAAAATGAAAACGAGTCGCTGGATCGATAAAATTGACATTAATTTATGGGAATGGTCAGAATATTTTAGTAAATCATGAACACCTACTTGGTTAATTAT
Source organism: Himalopsyche japonica (assembly GCA_028555115.1). Classification (NCBI taxonomy): domain Eukaryota; kingdom Metazoa; phylum Arthropoda; class Insecta; order Trichoptera; family Rhyacophilidae; genus Himalopsyche; species Himalopsyche japonica. The sequence continues at coordinate 1,318,312 of JAHFWJ010000128.1, forward strand.
TATACATACAAAAAGCTCAACTTTAATGATGTCAACTGTATATGCGAATCCTATTACGCCATTTATAAATAAAAGTTATGCACATTGTTTATTTTTTAATTATTGAATTACTAATTTCCGTTGAATATTATTAACATTTAGATTACGTCCGTAAATGACTGGGTTATTATAATTAATGACGTGTAGATTAATTTTATGAAAAAATACCAATTAACCATAGTCATAAATAAAGTCACTAGTTATTCTTTAAAATAATTGTGGATAAACTTTATAAATTCCTTGTGTTGATTAAACTGACAAAATAGCGTGCATAAAACAATATTGGTGACGTATGGATATTACATTATTATATTATATCATCAGACTAATAAGTCCAAAAAGACTAAAAAAATCACACATTGGTTGTGACAGTAATAATAAAGTAAACAAAGAAGATCCCTTTACGATGTTGTCGATATATTTACAGTCAATTAATACTTTAGATGTCGAAGACAAAATTAACAATTTGAAATTGATTAAGCTGTCAGTGTTGATTTTCCTTTACTCAAGTAAAAAAAAAATTGCAAGTATGTCTGTCTAATAAATTAAAAAACCATGACGTTTTCTGTATGGCTATATAAAAATTTAACGACTTTTTAATCACTTAATTTTGTGAAAAATTACTCAGCAGGACAGTTCAAAGATTCAAAGGCTAAGTTTGTTTATGTGCCTGTTTTAAATTGTATTTATGCTGAGTGTTAAAAATAATTCAAATATACATAATTTTATATGAATAAGTAAATAAATTAATAATTTTACTCTTGTTAATTTAATGCGATTTGGTTCTGCTAAAATAAAATGGCAATTACAAAATGTCAAAACGAAAATTTCCTCACTTACAATATCAACTAGTTTCCTATTAATGCTTTAAATATATGTTTGTTTATTAAATAGTGGCACTTATTAAATGATCATATATCATGATTTTTAGTATTTTATTCATGAGTTTTGTGCCCATTGTTGATTCAGTATTGATCCATAGAAAAATATGTATATTCAATATACTAGAATTGTTTTGAATTATTTATTGTCAAAGAATATGATTATCTGTTTTAATGTTTTGCTGTGCGACAGGTTTATATTTTTTCAGCTTTTCCCAGACAACGATATATTTTTTTGACTAAAATAAAGAAATATGTATTGAAGCAGCCCAGTGTTGAAGATGCTCTGTCTTAACTCAGGTCGTCTTTCTTTAATTCACTTTCCGTGATGTATGACCCCTTGCGGAGCATTTGTTTTCTAAGTTATTCTAACCCTACGCATCAGTCACAAACGATAGTATTCTGATCAGTCCCGTGCGGTAGCGACATCTTCCGCTCATATTATATAACATAATATAAAATTTCACCACAATTTTTAAAAATATGCGAATAACATCATTAAAAAGTATTTATTTCCAAAAAACCATAGGACATTCGTCCGGTAAAACAAGAAGCTCTCAAAATGTGGACCCTTAACATAATCGTAATAATTCACAGCGTTATTCAACATGTGGGACATATAAAGCAGTAAATTACAATATATAGGTAGCCAAAATATATGTTTATTTTTTAAATAAAATTGATACTACAATTATAAAAATATACTCCCAATTCAATCAATTTATGTACGTATGTGTAAAAATGTCTTATACATGAGCCTGTTTTAATAGTATTATCCAGGCGTTGTCTTATTGTAGACAATTTCACAAATAATGGATAATGAATTTAAGTACAATTTTAATATTTTGTCAAAATTTGATGATTGAGAAGACAATCTTATACAATATGTATGTGCCACTCAATTCCTCTCCTTCGCGAAAAGTTTCAGCTGAATTGTGAAAATTTCATGTCTACTCTGCAATTACACCGAACCTCAATCATATGTTGTCTTGATCGCACCAAATCTTAATCATACCGCTTCTCAATCACGTGCTCTGTCTCACACATACAGACATTGTTCACATCATACAATTGTAAACCAACGAAAAATGGCACGAACTGATTGATAAGACGGCTGTATGAACTGAACTGAGAGCACTCAGGTGATGAAAATATGATTTATGGATTGAGCTGTAAGACCTGCTTCAAAAGTCTAAGTAGAAGCGAAAATGTAATGCAGCACTAATAATCATCCAATGAGCCACGGTTTGACTACCACTGGGTTAGACAAATGAACAATATGAACTGTATTGGACCTCGATGTGTGGTTATATCGGCTTACAATGAAAATTTTCTGGATTGAAAACTTTAACACTAATAACAATGGTGGGTGATTGTCAAATATTGAAATGTTGTATTAGTCATTCACACATTCGTTGGGAATATTATTAACAAGTACAAATACAAATTTAAGGAAAAAAGAAAACCAGAAAAGGAGCTGGGAAAAGGAATCCTTTGGCTACTCTACTGTAAGTGGATGCATATCCAAGTGGTCAATAATTTTATGTATTTTACTTAAAATATATAATACAAATATACTGGTCACCATGGGAATGTTGTCGGTTAAAAAATAGTCGTCGATAAAAAATGGCGCCAAGAGAAAAAAAGTAATATCATAATCAATGTCATTCTTTATCAGATTAAAAACTATGAATCATGATCAGATAATCAGCAAAATATTATATTATATTTAGCATCGGCAATGACCATCCCACAAATGGTTCAAAAATATATTCGGTGCATAACTTAGATATTATCTCAATTTTAAAGGAAACCCGATCGAAACGACGATAAAATTTTAACGGCTCATCATATAAAGTTGTCGTTTATCTAAAAATCGTATATTCGGTGATAAAATTTGCAATAAATAATATTTTAATGATGTTTTTTGGCGTGACTCATCTTAAAAAATCGTTAATAGTACACAACTTTTGGATATAATGTAGAGTTGGAAAAATAAATGTAAGCTAATTAATGAATCAATTGATTAAGTATAAAACGATTTATCTTTACTCCCTTACCGTCAATTTAAATTTAGCATGTAATACAGGGGTTCGCAAACTTTTTCTGTTTCCGGCACCCTTAAAATATCAGACTTTTTTTGCGGTGCACCAAATCAAAACATTGATTATCTCATGGCAAACCGTATGTTACTTCATATTTTATAAAGTAAAAATATTAACAATATTTAGCAAAGGAACATTTTCACGGCGCCCCAATAGAACAGCCACGGCGCATAGTTTGAGCAACTCTGATGTAACAGATTTGTTAGTATTCTTGAAAATTCAAGTTGTAACAATGACTTGACAGTTGTCTTTTTGCTTTCATAGTATTAAAAGCCCACTGAATGATTTCTGCTCAAATAACAAAAGAATTCCATATTCATATTTATTAAACGAAATGACTTGAAATGTAAAGAAAAACGTGATTTCTAGATGAAGCCATAAAATGTTGCATTCTAAAATGTCTTGTTTTTTTTTTTTTGTAAATTTTCACACTTTTAAGTGTACTATATCAGTACATAAAATTTCGACTTTAATAATTTTTAACCCATTGTTCTTTACTAGTAATGAACAATAGATTGATGTTAGTATAGTATTATTTTTAAAGGGCAATATACAGAATGTATATATATGGACCAAATATTGTTTGCACTTTTGATTGAGGATTATATTATACACCCAAAATTGAAATTGAGGCACCTGTAAATATGATGAGTGGGCAACAATTATTAGCATTTCGGGTTATGGTGTGGCAGATATATGAGTATTTCAAAAGAAATAAAAGAAATATCAGCGTCTCTTATTATTACTGTTTGCCATTTAAAATTCAAAATTACCCATCACGACTCGCAAATGCTGCATAATGAGATATCGTTTCGAAACAATGTCAGATGAAACCGTAAACGACAATAATTGTTTATTTTCAAAGATAAATTATTATCGATTACCTCATGTGTAATGTGTAGCATCCGTTGTTTCATAGGAATTCGTTGCAATAAAATATGAAAACCAAAAGCGATCAAGTGTAACGATTATGTCTTTATAAAGAAATAATTATGTAAAGTATTTTGATTATTACTATAATTTTTAATTATAGAAACTATGCATCGGTGCGATCTGCGAATATCGATAAATGAACATTTATATTAAAAAAATATAAGTAGTTTGTCAACGAACGAGCCATTCTTTTACCTTTATAGATATACCAATTTTAGTATTTCACGATGGATACGTTCCAACAAAATCCGTGATAGTTTATATAGAAAATCGAATATTGGTTCCCAAAATTTAAAAAACAGTGTTATTTCAAAAAAACTATAATCTTATTATAGGAAATCGTCTAGAAAAGAGAATAATAAAAATTCAATAAATAAATTCTAATAACATTATTATTTCAATATTAAAAAAAATGATCCCATAAATTTTTAATTAAATCTTTTTGTACATACATAAATACTATTCATTGCTTGATAATTTATGCCCACTTTATAAGAAGTGAACAAAAATGGCTGCCATCGCTAGATATTATTTGATACTTTACGTTAGAAGCTAACAAAGTTTTATCTTTTTTATTATATCAACATCATTTGAATCTTTATTTATTAGAAAATCGAAAATCTTCATCGGCATTTTTTGTTTCGCAAGTGCTTTATATCATTCTTTATATCCAGCCGTACACATATGCAGGTCTTGTTGGAATTTCAAGGCTCGTTCTAGCTAATATTCATTATATAGTTCGAACAAACTGTGTTAGATCAAATAAATCGTGTAAATTATTTTTTTTAATAGTGTTATTTTGAAGCCGTGTAAAAATAACGTGTGAAATGAGAATTCAGTGTATATATAAAAAAATCGTTTAGAGTTAAAACCATTGAACTATTTCGTCAAAAGCTATCAGATTGTTGTTAAATAAAGTGTGTTGTTCTCTTTAGATCATTAGTCACACGAATCTGATAAATTGTTTCAAATGAATTAACAGGTTGTAACTCAAGTTGTTCTACGCCGGTGTAACGTAAAATATCGTAAGTAGTCTGTCTTATAGAATATTTTATAAGTCAAACTAGAATAGACACAGTTTCATAAGATTTCATAAATTAAATAAATAATTATCATTTTGATTGACAATACGTATGCCTCTTTGCAACATAACAACTTTACTCGTTCATGATTTGAATGATGAAATGATTTTTTAAATTAATATTCATATGTTATTGGATAAGGAAAACAAGTGTTTTTAATCGTCGGAGTCTCCTGGAACGGTATTGGTGCTGCAGCATTAGATTGGTGACAACAGTGTCACAAAACAAGGTTATTAGCAATGCGTTAAACGTATTATTATGTCATATGAGTTTAAATTCAAGACAACTACTTTTTCTTTCTTGAAACTATGTAGTAGCGACGCGAAGAGCCTTTTAATTGTTTTAAAAAATAAAAATAATAGTGAAAATAGCGAATTAAAAAATTATCCAATCATTGGACTGCATTTCGTGACCTACTTGTGTACATTTATTAATCGAGATAAAATTTGAATCGTTAGTATTTCTGAGTCGTATTTTAGGGGAGGGGTTGAGAAACTCTAGCTGGGCAAGCACACAGGAAGTCCACAAAAAACTGATGATAATTAAAGTTTACTTAGAAAATTAATGTTAATACATGATTAAAATTCCTAATGACTTTAATCTTTTTGGCATTACAAAAAGTCAATAAATTTTTGAAGATAATTAAATAATTAAAACGGAATTTCAAATTACTACATTATCATTTCAACAATGATCTTATTATCACAAGTGACTGAGCGGCTTAGCATGATTTTCACATTAGCCATGAACGGTTTGACCAACTTAAAAAAAGTTAAACTAAAATATATTAAACAAGGTTCATAACAGTATACCAAAAGGAAAACGGAATGTTCGATTACTTTGAAATTTATGAGTTTTTACGTTTGAAATGTACGTAGACATATTAGGACAAATTTACACTGTATTTTGAGCTTCTTGTACAAAATCATTACTTCTTGATCTGAAAATATTTTAATATTCTTGTCTTCAAATATTTTACCGGGATTAATCTATGTTATTATTTGCTAGATACGAAATAATCATCAAATATAGCGTAGATAAGGCAACTGGCTAGCCAAATATTCAACGTTTTTTTCATCTTTCTACCATAAGTTTCGCTGAAGAAATGAAAAATTGAGTCACTATACAGATATTGACGAAAAACTTATAATTTTACCAAAACACTTGTTAGAAAACAATACGCTTCATGTAATGAGCAAACGTGATGAAAGAATATAAAATTATTTTCAATGATCAAAAGAAATGAATACACATACTTTAAGTTTTTTTTCCACATATAATATATGTTAAGGTAACTTAACGTAACGTAACGTATGATAATCTCATTTAATAAAAAAGTATTTAATTTTCACGATTTTATAAATTAGAAGAAAAATAAAACCCATATGCTATACAATTATGTTTGATTAAAAGATCCTTCAAATTTAAAATTATCTTGACAGATTCCTATAGAATTAATTCATAAAATTAAAGTTTATTGTTTAATTTTGAATGTAAATCTTCACAAAATTTTACTAAAGTGTGCATTATAATTACTTAATTATGCGTTTGAATGCTAAATGTTTTTTTATTGGACCAATAAATTTGTTTAAATGTGTTTATAATTAGTGAAATAGCATGATGTCTTTCTTATCAAATATAAATATGACATAAATACCACAAAGGACGTTTTATATTATACGACTAGGATGCCAAATATATGTATTCAATAATCATACTGCATTAAGATTTACAAAAGTTTTAAATAACCATTTCTTAAAAGAAAGGATCACATCTGATTAGTCAATCCTTTTTTAGGCATTTGTCGTGGACCGAGAGAAGGGTTTGAAGAGTTGTAACATTTTTTTACATCGACTTTTCAACTATTTATTTGAATCTATTAAAAGGTATTTATTGGATTGTTTGATATTTTTAATTAATTTATAAATCTTCTCATACACCTTCAATTCACAAATGTAACGCTGAGAGCAAAACTAAACTATTTGTTAGTGTTTTCAAAACTTATTTTTTGACTTATCCTCTACTGTGATGATCATTACGATCCTTTTGTTTTGTACAACGATACAGACAAACAATGTCTAGTAAAAAAGTTTATACCGTGAATATTACATGAGTTCTTTCAATAAATAAAATTTATGTTTTTTCAAAATGTGATTTATGAAGTAAAAGTATTTTTCAGTTGTTCTTTCAACTGAAAAATACTCTTACTTCATAAATTACGTTAGAAATATTTAATCACTGTCGCTACAGTATATTTTCACTATATTGCTGACTAGCAACACTTGACGAAAAGGCAGCAATGGTTATTAATGGGTACATTTAGCAAAACTCGAATTGACCATGTGATTTTGATGTGCTTAAAAACGAAAATAATATCATAGATAATATAAATTGAAACGCTCATAAAAATCTGTCTATCAATTCAAAAATTTCAAAATGAGCACAGAAAATTCTTCAATCACAAAGAATCTTTATATTGCTTTTGTAAAGTGGTAAATTATTTGTTTGTCAGTGTTTTTAAATATGTTCAATTAATGATTTGAATAAATGCGGCTTTTTATAGATTTTTACTTTTTTGGCATAAAAAACTGAAAAATCATTAGTAGCATGAAATTTTGCATGTATGTTAATATGGATATAATGAATTTAACAAAGCAGATATTACAATACGATCAATAAAGATAGTGAAAAAACACCACACTGCATTCACATGCTGACCTTCTATTGAAAAAAAAAACTAATTTTTGCTTAACATCTCACTAACATTTCAAAAAGTGCACAATTATAAAAAGCATTCAACAAAATAAAATTAATACTTTTAAAACTATTGTGACGGCAGGCGAAACGACATTACGTTCACGGCAAACGGCTGGGTTGAAGGCTCCTTATTCGTCACCTCCCGGGTCAACTGTAAAACCTTTATAAATTTACTGGTGGTCATATTCACAATTACTTAGTATAATAAAGAAGGGAATTGATGTGACGGTGCTTCAAGTCAGTTTGTTGGAACATTACTTCTTTGGCCAAGAATTTTGTGAAAGGCTTCAGAATTTGTCGACTGTGATATTATTATTATTATAATAACAGAGCAGAATTTTCTTCGCAGAAATTAAAAATACTAAACATATGGGTAGATTATTTTTGTAGCTATCGTAAATTACCTGTGATAAGATGAAAACCTAAATCAAAGCTTCGTATTTAAAAAAATCGTAAAAAGTTATTTGAAAATTACTGTAAACAAAAAGCCAGTCATTGAATAGATATTCTTTCAAAATTACCAGTATTATGACGAGGACCGCTTTAAAAAACGGAATATAGATTATTTGTTTCTTTTCTATCTCTTTTTTAATTATTCAAAGCGAAAATTTAACTATGAAAATAATTTCAAATGTATTTATAAAACAATCGCTCCTCTTCCAGTTATTTTTTTTAAATAAGGTCAAGTTTTCTGTTTTTTAGTTCATTTCAAGTGTTTATCAGTTAAAATTCTAATACGAAATAAATAAAATTTGAATTGTTAAAACTTCGTACGATTCTGCATGTTTTGTTACTAATTACCTGAGTTTTGTCTTTAGGCAAATTCGGGTATTCTAACACACGAATGCAACTGACGATTTTTAAATTCCTGATGAACGGGTGATATTGAAATTCTATCAAGCAACTTTAATCAATAAAAAAAATTATATAAAATATATTATTTGATAAAAATTTAGCAAAAAAGCTCACCTCAGATGAAATGTTTTTTTTTTAATATTAAAAAATATCAAATATGAATCACAAATTCAAAATAAATCACGTTGATTCAAAAATATAGATCATATTTGAGAAAAATAAAGCAATTTTATACCGTATTAACGGGCTTATCGATATTTTCTTTCAAAAGTGAGGAAGCTTTCTCTAAGAAGGTTAAAAATAAATAGAAGTCTTATAGAATGTTCATATGCAACTAAGTAAATAAATAATCAAGTATTTTCCATGACAAGCTGTTCTCAAACAATTCCCTCAGTGACAGTGTTACATAATTTGAACTTTATAAACATATTGATACAATTTTGAACCATTTTTATACTTAATGCAGCTCTGAAGTTAACTCACAAGGCTGCGGCAATTGAAGAGTATTTTATTCATGTCAGCCGAAGTAAAGTCCAGACGATTTTCGTGTCCTGTGCTTACTCAACTATATATAAAAGATGCACGAAAGAACAAATATCTCATATTTTATCACCAGTTTTACATCTTATGAAGTTGTATTAAAATTTAAAAAAATATCTGAAGGTTCACATACGATGTATTTTCTCAATAAAAAATATCTGTGATTCATTTTGGAGTAAACACATTTTTTACAACAGTTATAAAGATGAACTTTAATCAAAATGTCAATTATAATTACCTTGTCAATGTTTCTTCACAAAATTCGTTTAAAAGTAATTATTTTTATTACTCTCATGATCATTAAGATTGAAAACTAATTTAAACTCTTCATTGCACAACGGTTACAAACCCTCACATTTAAAACACATGTAAAATTGAAACGATGAAATGTCATAAACGAAAAACAACAAATAAACTCGTATAAAATAATTCAAAATTAATTATATATTGTTTAGTAACCTCGCGCTGACTACAGATAAACGATGCATAAAAAAATCTCGAGGAAATAATCATTTTATGAATCAATTGGCAAAAAATAGTTGAAATTAGTATAATAATATGACGTTATCAAAAATTTCACCTCACTTTAGAAGTAGAGATTTTTGAAGAGACAATATCTAGTTGTAATAGAATTTATAAATATATTGATCAGAAATAACTGTCGGGAAAAATATACTATATACTTAAAGTGACCATACGTCCCGTTTTGAACGGGACCGTCCCGTTTTTAGGTAGCCTGTCCCGTTGTCCCCAAGTACAGCATCGGGACGTTGAAATGTCCCGTTTTCAAAAAGAGGGCAACACAAGCCAAGAATTCCATTCTTATTTAAAAGCAAACTTAGTTATACTGAAGAAAATTTGTTCATCAGAAAAATATAAAACATAATTTTTTTCACATTTATATTATTATTCTTCTTATTTTCTTTATCAACATTCCTTTTCTTATTTTTAATACATAAAAACTATGAAAAAATACGTGTTTCCTTGAATATACATACTATTACGTAAAAATTGGTAGATGTCCCGTTATGAGGACAAAAATAAATGGTCACATTATATATACTGCCCTGATGTTAGGGCATCATTAATAACGTCAAATGTTGCAATATGTTAATTAATGATATCTCTCGACATTCATAATATATAATTCCCATTGAAGTATGCATAGTTTTTTGAAACATAATCACGCTCAATCTGTTTAGGAGTTTTACGATGACGTTGTTTTTATTTCATTTTTCAAGGTGTGATATTTTAATTTGAAACTAGAATTCTTCTAACACAGTGTAAAAACAGCAACGTATTTTAATCCTACAAATTTTATAGGGTATATGGTTGATAGCTAATTTGGCTTACGCCCTCATCAGAACTAGTTCATGATTAACTTCAGAAGAGTTCAAATAGTTTTGATGATTACGTAAGCCAAAATAGCTATCAACTATATACCTAATAAGTTTTGTAGAATTAAAATTATATGCTATTTTTTTACCGTGTTATAATGGAGTTCTACCAAGAAAATGCCAATTCAGGCAATAAAATTGTTCTTTTTAAAATCTGATCCCAATGTCATGCTGTTTAGTAAAATGATATTCAATATATATCTTGCATTTCATTTTTGGGAAAAGATAATTTCCAGAAAATGTTAATTATTTTTTTAGTTGACTTGGAAAAATCATGATATTTTTTTCCCTGAATTTTGTAAAATTTTTAAAGACAGAAATGCGACACAAATAAAAAGATTTACTTAGATTGTAGATAATACAGACATTAGCAAAAATAATATTTCTCATAACCCTTTGGCTGCGACAAAAAAATATACGTCTGTACCCAGCACGCCAGCTATAAAGTTTAACAAAAAAAAAGTGAGTTTTCGATTATTATTTTTTAAACTAAATTTTTTATTGTTATCTCATAAAAAAGCAGGTTTTCTTGAAGAATTTAGAAGAAAGAAAATTTATTTTGGTAACCCTGAAACTATTAGCATCCGTCAAGTGACAGTTCGGACACTCGAAAAAATTGCGTAAAATCGATGTAGAAATCCTTTACAGCTTTGGTAAAATGTTTTTAAGCCTTTATTATAGATATCAGTGTGTGTCCTGTCAAAGAAACATTTTAATAGAAGGAATATTTTTGGAGTGGATAAACTATCAAGTGAGAAATTTTGTAAATTCAGATGCAATACGAGTTTTATTTGATGTTCTGTTAGATTTTTGGTATGCATTAGTGAGATTGAGGCGAGGAAAAAAGATTGTAATTAATATAAAACTTTCAAATGATTTATCAAAAATTCGTTTTTGTGTACAGACCAAATTGATTTATACATTTTTAAACGTTTCAGAGGATATCGTGCATAAAAAAAATCATATAATCTCAATATAAAATAACAATAAAAATAAAATCAATTTCATTATCATGTACAATGATTAACTTTTATGGTGTCAACCGTCACTTCTTGGTTGAAAGGCATTATAATTGAAATAATTAATACACATTTTGTGTACTCTATATTACATTAAACGACTGGGACAGTTTTACCTCACCCTGATATGTATTTCATAATATACATAATATTTGATTTCAAGCACGGTAAAATTTTATACAAATAATATTGTTGATTGAATTTACTAGGTAGAATTTCAGTACAACACGATGTAAAAATAGCAATGTATTTTATTTAAACAAAATTTTGTTGCCCTGAAATACTTTGCTATTTTTTCACCGTGTCAATAATATTGTTTTTTTATCTGGTCGTAGTACTCGCGATGAGCGAAATCAGTCCTGATTGTAAAATTTATATTGTAGAAATGGTACTAAACATTTTTTTCAAAACATGTTCTTATTATATAAAATATTCGATATTATTTTATTTTTTAATAATAAGTAAAATACTTCTAAGTGTCGCTGCAGTAGGTGAACAACTGGTGATTTTTTTTGGCGGAAAATCATTGTCGTGTCTGATAATATTATAACGCTATATATATTCAATGAGCATCTTCGAGGATATGACTGCTCAATAAATACTTGATCTGGTGCCATAATCACTCGGTTCAGATCACATTGGAGTTCATTGAAATTATACGGTTCGATCGCTATTATTATAATCCGTTACAACTTCAATTCGTTCGCGAATCCAAGGTCTTCTTGTTTTGACCATGCAGTTAGTGAAACCACTTATTCGTAATTGCTACATATATAGTATATATTTTGTTACCGCATAAAAGCAACAAAAAAAGTGCAAAAATTTGTTTTTTTGGATCTTCTTTTTTTTAACTGGATTTGGCCCACCCAACATAATCGATAGGGCAGCCATTTACTATGAATGCTTAGTTACAAAGCAGGATATACCACTTTAAAACGACACAGTACACAAACTTATCACGACTGTCTGTAATATTCACGAAGTATTATAGAATAATATGCGTTGGAAGTCATATGAATATTTTTATTTTAAATTAGTTATTAGTAAAAATTAATGACGTGTTGCAGTTTATTAGCGTATATTAATGTCAATAAGATCATTTTACCGCATAAATAAAAAAAATCACTCTTTTGTTGGAAAAGTTAACAAAGAGCTGAAAACATTTTTTCACATTTTCACATTTACACTTAGATTAAAGTTTTATCTAGTGATGTGACTTTTTATATGTTTGATCTGGCTGTTGTGAGTATTATAAATCAGACCAAAAAAAAGAAATTAATCCTTATTCAAAAATCAATAGTATACAAAAGGGGTCAACTCACTTCTTCAATTCGTCTTTAAAAATGTAAAATGATAAAATATGTAAGCCTATATATAATCACGTCAGTCAAAAATTTATCGCTTTTATGACGATATTCCATCGCATAAAGAATTTTAGAATTTTATTTTTATTAAGTTCTTCGTATTGTGACTCAAATAATGAGACAAAAAATTTGCGACATTATTTTCTGTTCATGTTTCATTTTACCGACAAATTTTGTGAGGACTGAGCAGTCTAGTATATCGTAAGTATACCGGAATAAAATGTATAAGGAATATCTTCTCAATTAATATTGGATTTTCCTGTGTTAGGAAAACTTTAACTTTTTTCTTAAAAAAAACTAACTTGTCAGTTTTGACGACAAATTTATTTTTCGTAATACCTTTGTATGTAAACAACATGGGTGGACAACCTTTTGACTACTTCGAGTGACTCGCTTTTGAAATTTTTGGCGCTGGTTTACTTACAAGTAAGTGGGTTCAATTTTAAACTTATTTACTAAAACCAGTTAATAACAAATATAAAAATAGTTTAAAAATGAGGTTCTCCTTTATTTCAGTTTATTTATACAAGTAATATGTTTATTACAAACTTTACAATTCTTACATATTATTTATGATATCGGCTGAAGATGCTTGATGGAATTTCAATATCTAATTTGAATTGTCAGTTCTGTTGTATCCGTGTGATAGAATGCCTGAATATGCCAAAAGGTGAAACCCGGGTTCAACAACTCAAATTTCTTACATATTAACTATTTAAGTAGCATCAGTCGACGCACCAGCATTTCAAAGAATACCTTATGACGAATGGACAACACTATGTTGAATTATATAATTCATATAATAAGGAATCGAAAATGATTCAACTTTGTAAAATTATTATGGAAAAAATTGTGCTTTATTAAATTAAAAAAAAATTAAAAAACCGAAAAAATTAATTTACATCTCCAACCATCAAACAGGAACTAGGAATGGCTACGTGGTCGACGCTTTGGCCACTCCCGGTGTACGGCAACATCTATGCATTTGCTCGTCAAATCAAAATTTCTCGTATGTTTATATTATCTACCGATAGCATGTGTTTATGCTAACTGCATTACTACTGTGTAATTTACATTCTTTTAGTAATTCTTTTCTCATACTTATTACTAGTGTAGAATATTTCAAGGAGCGAAAGCACGTGTTTGATGCATACAATATGCACAAAAAATTATCTTTTCAGGAAACTGAGATGATACTAACTTCATAAAGTCTGCAATAGAACTGGGTTTTGTTATTTTTTTATCATTTGTTATTAATTTTGTTATTTTAAGTTTAGTTTCAAAGTCACGCACACGGCAATAACACGATTAATGGATCAACTACATAATGTATTTTGAAAAATGCGTTATTAGTAGCAGACAGAATATATACATACCTGCACTGGGATCATAAATATTCTGTTATTATCAAATAAATTAAATAGCTATGCAAACACTTAAGCTCAGGGTTGACGAGTATTACGAGATATGGCCATGTAAATTTCGAGGGACTTAAAGCAACTAAACTCTGATTTTAATTTACTATATAATTTCAACTGACATACGTGAGGAATGTTTTTGAACTTTACTAATGACTTTTAATTTAAATACCCCTAATCGAGAACTAGTTTCGTTTTATTTCAACGAAATTTCAGTCTTGTCAAAAGTTTATAAAACTTTTTTTTGGAAAAAATTTCGATTTTTTTCCAAAAAAAAAATTGCCATATCGAATTTTGACTACAAACTAATCTAATTGATCGGATAAAACTTCAATGTGGTGCAAATAATTTATTCATTAAATTATTCACAAAAATATTGGTAAACATATTTTTCATAACATTTTGTGAAATTGTGCTTTTGTTGGTTTCTTGTAGAAGATCCTAAAACAAGGAAAATGCAGTACAACACCGTGGAATATCGGACGATTTTAATAATAACGTTTAGGTAATACGTATCATTACTGGATTGAAAAATAAACGGAATATTAATATTTAATGACTGATTTTCATTACTTACATTTATTATTTTTCATATAAAATATAGCGATATTAAAAAAAATGTTTATCCATATTCCATGAAAATTTTACAATCTTGACCTTTGTTTTAATCAATATAATTTTGGTATTGAATATATTTTACTTACATAAATCGTGAAATGAATCTTATCGTTTAAAATGCCCTTGTTAATCTGCCCAAAATTTTCATTTTTTTTCTTCTTATTAAACAAAAGAATCTTTTTTTTCAGACGATTGCGAGAACAACGATTTATTTATTTTTAAATCAAATAATGACAATCTCACGGTTGATGACATTTGCAAATTGCTAATTTTGACTGAAACTATAACACATTATAATATCAAGGCTGTTTATATGGAATGTATTTATAATATGCAAGAATTGCGAAAAAAGATTGCGAAGAAACAATAATTCAGTTAATTGTCAACCTATCTCTCTTCATATTAGCTCTTGAGACAAAAATTACAGTAAAATAACTCATGAAATAACTGTTTTAAAATAATTCGTGTAACGACCATTTTTGACAACCAACATCTTAAAATAGTTTTACTGTAAATAAGAATGTTGTTAGCATGGCAAATAGACTAGAAATAAATTTGGTTATTGATTAAAAACCTTCTTAAAATGTATGTACCGAAATTTTTCTCATGAAATCGACTTGGAAAGAAGATGATTATTAATTTTGGATATAAAGTGATTAATATAATAAAATAAATATTTTAATGAAAATGACTATTGGTTGGAATGGAATAAAAATGTTTACTAAGCACATTAATATTTTAAATTAAGTACAATATCTATATTATAGCTCTACTTACGTTTTGACTAATTACTGGTGAATTGTTTTAAAAACAGTTTTTAGAATATTGAAATAATAAAAATAACGTATAACGTAAATCTAGAATCCCTGTTCTGTTCTGACGAAATACTAAATCGGAAGTACACATCAAGGCGATTGTATATATTGTGATAATGGAGATATCTAAAATAAATGTTCATTTTTTTTATCTCAATTGTAAATATATATTATATATTAAACCAAAAAATTAAGAATCACTATTTTATTTAAATTAAGGATCACCATTTTATTTAAATTTAGCCAAATAAGTGGCCATAAAAAGCCCCGGTAACCGTCAATAAATGAATAAAATTCATCTAAACTTGATTAATCTTTTCGTTGAGTGCATAACTATTTTTTTGCAAACGAGTAATAATTTAACATGATTTATTATACGAACACATCAATCGTGATAAATATTTATGAAAAAGTATTGTGTTGTATTTCGAAAGACAAAAATAAGTTTTTTTCTTACTGAAAAACTTAGAGCATGCTAATAAGTTTAAAAATTGATCATAAAGAAAAGTAGGTATATGTCACAAATGTGCTTTTTTATAACAAAAATATTTTACACTTTAAAGTTTAATAAAAAATATGATACTGGTAGCGTAGAAGCATTAATATATTAGAGGTCTGCGTATTCGTTATTTACGACTCAGATCGATACGATCAGTTTTATCAAATCATTTGACAAGATATTCACAAAATACTTGCTTTTATTTAATCAATTTTAAGCAAAATCAAAAGTTTTAAACTTAATTAATCGAGTACGAAATACAATATTCATAAACACACTGTGATTGTAATTTAAAGATTAGAACAAAATCTTTGATTATTTTAAATGTTATCTTTGTGCCATATCATTTATCATTTTAGCTGTGCACACTACAACACGACGGGAGGTCTGTCTGATTTAAAGCAAAAAAAGACAATGCTTAACGCTCTCGTTTTCAAGCGAGGTGTCGTCTCAAAGTGTACAAAACAACCCATTTCCGCGTGAGAACGCCTGTGTTCTAACACCAGTAATTGAACAGTAATACGCAGTTTTATATTGTCTTCAGTGGCGCCATGCCAAAATGTATAATATCTGCAATAATCCTCGTATTAATAAAACGAGAAGTTTGTAGTTTAGTTTGACTCTTTACTAGCACTGTTTTTTTACACGTGTATATTTTGATGTGTACAAAAGCACGACCAGTAATAAATAATTTCCTATACATAGGATTTTCACGTTCTGTAATAATAAAAAGTTATCCACCACACTATTTGGCAAATAATATTTTGTAGTAAACACCTTGAAATTACTTCCTGCTCATTGTTTGAACATTATTTTTTTCACTAGAATCTAGTAATTAATTTGTAAAGTGAAGTAAAAAAAAACTGAAGCAGTTTTTATAATTTTATTTTAGTTCGGTTATGTGGGACATAGTGTACTAATTATATTCTCTAGGATAACTCTTATTATAAAGAATGTAAATGTATTAATAATTGATTTATAATATTTTAAAATCTATGAATCATCATTCATTTTAAATGTCAAATATTAATAGTGAATTCATTGTTGATAAAGAATAATTTATTAAACAATATGAAATATTTTTTATCCTTACATAACGATGATATAAAAACATAACAAAGAAGTTTTATCTACGCCTGTATCAAAACGTGTAAAGTAATTTGATATTATGTGTATCCATGCTTAAGCATACAATTATTATTATTTCGACTTTTTGCGAGCCATTTAATTTTTCGGTTTGGCTATCAGCCTATTTTGGCTTCGCTAAATCGCCTAATTATTTACACCATTGATGGAGAGATATTATTATACAAAAAATGACGTTGTAATTTTGACCATCGTTCGGTATTCAAAAAGATCACAAGAAAAATGTTCTTAATTATTCGTACACAATTCTACTTATTATAAGTCAATCACGATTTCGATAGTAAGCTTACAATACCTTAGAGCAATGCGCCACATGCTTTGAATTAAAAGGTTAACTTCTTAATAAATATAATTTCAATTTGAATGAATTTACGCACCTTGTTTTTATGATTAACATACAACAACGTGATATTCATTCAAGTGCACCAAATAGATATTATATGTTATTTTTTAATATAAAATGTACATGTGTAGCAAAAGAAAAAAATAAATGTAAAATAATCGAATTGATATTTTTTAAAAAATCATTGTCAGTTTTGATATTTGACACAAAGAATAATTTTAAATATTTATTTTAAAAGGTCTATGTAATATTTTATACCAAAACACAGGGTTATTAGAATCCAAGAGTGCTTATAAAATTAAGAAAAAATAGAAAAAAACAACAATTATTTTTCGATGAAAAAATTGTCACTAATTCATTTTTTTATTATTTATATCCTAAATTCTTGGGTTCTTAAATTACCTTAAAGTCTTTATTACATAATTGGTTAAACATATTCATTCCAAAATGACTGATTGTTTTACTTGTCTAATATTTATGAAGCATGACACTCGTAGGAGATTGTCGTATCTAAATCTAATGTCTTTTTTTTGACATATATGTGTATTGATTTCTCAGTGATATATGATATTTAAAAGAAAAATTACATCAATTTAATTCAAGGAAACAGCCGGAAAGTATGTTAACTTTAAAACGAAATGAAAGCCAATTTAATCATTAAAGAATTCCCAAAAACACATTGTCTGTTCTAATAACATTTTAAGTCGATTTGAATTTTACATAGATACATCATTTCTTTGAATTGTATGGTACTTTATAAAAATAATCAATAATTGAAACTATTTTTTTATAATAAACACCTTGAACCACTCATAACATGAAACGGCTGTGGCATTTTAGATAGCCAATGATTGATTAAAAACAGACACTCCTAAATCCGTATTCTTTAGATAATTAATTATACTCATTATAATTTTGTTAAAAAAATAATTTAAAATTACGTGTTTTGTACAAAATTATTGGTGTTTAAACAAATGTATTCAAAATAACTTTGTAATTCCAATTTTGAAAAACCAAAAAATATTTATTCATTACTTAAAAGAAAATATCATGACTTAAAATAAAACCGCTATTTATATGACGTGCTTTAATTGTATAATTAGAAACTATGTTGCTGAACTCAAGGTTGTATGTAAAATTCATACATATTAAGATTTATGCTAAATATTGAAAATTTATTCAGTCAGTTCTGAACAACCGGTGGCGCTTTGAACTTTCAGTATTTTTTATATTAAGAAAAAACGTGTGATTCACTAACGTGAACAAATACAATCACCCAGATGTTATTCGTTGCATAGTTCACTCATTTTTTATGTAATATATTTTGTGCGCTGTTACATACAATGTTAAAGTACACAATCTGACCACAGGTGGTATGAATAATATTAAAATATTTTCCAGTGTATTATAAAAAAATCTTTTTTTTCTCTAATGAATACCGAGAAAACACAATAAATGGCTAAATAAACGAATGAAAACTACAACTTGACAAGACCACTGAACAATTTATGTATATTTGAGCCTTCTGTGGAAACGCTGGCAATACAAAAAGATGTAACTCATAGACTTGCGAGTCTTTGTCTTTCTTATGATATGACAGTTACGACACACGTGCAGAATGGGAAGGCAATTTTATATTTATATATTGGGATAAAAATGTTACGAGACAGTGGTAACGGTTGAATGGAGCGGTTTTTTTTCGACAAAATCTGATAGCAAAAAAGATGATAACTGTTTGACAAAAGGGTTGATTGGGTGGAATTTTTGACGAGATATATATAATGTGTAAATCGAGAAAACCAATAAATTCACCATGAAGTTGGAATCATTTAACATTTATTTTATATTCGGTTGGCTTGGACTTATAGATGATGGCAGTATATTGTGATATCAATGTCTGTCATACCCAAATACATTAAAATTTAATTGATAACATATATTCATGAACTGCAGTCTGGGGATAAAAAAACGCCAACGTCTCCAGAAGGAGTCAACAAAAGCACGTCGTGGAGTCGTTAAAAAATACGGCTAAAAAAGTTTCATTTTGTTCGGTTTTTGTCCACCTGTCTTTTAATGTGCATTAAATTTAAAATCAACCCAATAATCTGGCAAATTTTTCATTGAGATATTTTTTATAATCGTCTAATCGAAAAAGTAGTCTGGGTTGCTCGTTTTCCTCTCCAAAGCCCTGGTTTTTCACAGAAAAAACAAGGTTATTTTTTTCCGTTTTATATTGTAATTAAAATTTACATTTTAAAAATGAGTCATTTTTAATCGAATAAATCTTTTAAAATTTTAACTAAATAATATTATATAATTTAGATAATATTCTACGATTTTAATAAAGTTACTTTAAAAAAAAACAATTTTATAGAATAAAGTTACGTATCACTGTTTATTAAAATAGTGCTGTTCTATACACAGTAGAGCGGAATATCTATTTTTATTAAAAAAATATTTGTGTTGTAAATCTGCATCAATAGAGTAAAACAACACTTACAACAAAAATCATCATCTATGTTTATTCATATCATGGGATATATTGCTTTATTTTTTATTTATACTTAATAAAAAGTTTCACGATTTTCGTTTATGCATCACTATTATTATTGAAATTATCACCCAATTGCATGATACTTCTATTGAACAAAACAAACATTATTTGATAAACGGGAAACTATCATTTAAATTGTAAATATCTTTTTTTTATATGGGATGAAATTATTATAAAATATTTTTAAAAAAACCTGATACTATCAAGCATTTAATGATTCCAAAAATGAAATAAAATCTAAAATCAGGTGTTTTCTTTACAACTCTTAGATAAATTGTACCAGGAAATAGAATATTTAGTGATTATGGTAATTTTATTAGTCGAGTATTAAGATTGCAATGACGATCGTAATCTAAAATAATCATCATTTTCTATTTGTTCTGGTATTTTGCCTAGTTCTTGGAAACAAATTAAGAATACGCAGTAAAACATTGAATGAGGGAAAGTGAACGAAAAAAATAAATGATTCTTTAAATCCACTTTATTTATATATATTGTAAAAAATGTACAGTATGAAGTTCAACAGTACGTGTTCATCGTTATTACGTTATTCTTTTCAATGCCACCATTGGCTAAATCCATAAATTATAAGTACAGTAATATTTGGAGTATATGTAAATAATGATTTTTTTCTTTTATAAACAAATTTTATAACTAGTACAATGATAGCAATAAATATGCGTTACACACAAGCACATTTAAAATTGATTTACATAATATATCTATATATATAAAAAAAAATTGAATGTGTGTTCGTTTGTTCGTTTGTATTATAATATTTGTATAAATGAATGTTTGTCTGCATGTGTTTTCTTTGTATATTGCTATATGAATAATGCTATAGATGTGTTTGAAATTTTCAAAATATATTCTTTCTACCTTCAAAAAAGTTTCTGGATTATTACAACCCCATGACAACACATATGAAAAGTTTTTCATTCATTAAAATAGCTCTTACGAAACTGTTAACCATGTCACACTTTGAGAAGGACATTTTGCGTATTGTTCATATACTAAATTTTATTTTGGAATAAACTATTCACGGAATGAAAACTTTTTTGAAAGTACTCACAGTTCGATTACTTTGAATCTATTGAAGAACTACTGGGATTTTAAATAGGTACCTAAATACCATCTTTGCGAAACTATCACACGTCGATGCTATGATTTTCTAATGACATTTTGCAAAACATCGATTGTTCATAAACTAAATTCGATTTTCGAATAAACTCTGTAACTGAATAAGTTTTTTTAACGTGGCTAGTAGTACAGTTCTAATAGTTCATTTTGTTTGAGTGGCATTTCAAAGCATGCCGGGTACTCGCCGGTACGAAATATAAGTCGTAAACAGGACCTGATTTACCTATATTCTAAAAAGTTAAAGCCTAACGCTTAAAGATTCTAGAGCCCACCAGTCGAAATATATTTTTTTCCAACCGAATATTTTACCTATAATGAATACCATCTGAAGGTATAAGATAAAATCTTTTTTTCTTATACTAGATGTACATGAGGGTAATTGAAGAAAAAAAGCGCTTTGTATGATTATATTTCAATAGTTTTACTTTCTTGCTAACCTTGAAAATGAAATTTTCATTGATGAAAATTTGTACATTACCCGATGTTATGTCATTCGCTTCCTGAGTCTCGCCTTTTGACATTCTTAGGCATTCCAATACACGGAAACTATAGAATTCTGCAACTGAAAATACATATTGATGAGGTTATAAACTATTTTGATGTGATAAAGAATAGAAAAATATATGTATATTTAAAATAGTAAATATTCATTCTCCGATAATGCTATATAATTTATAATCAATACTTCTAGTGTTATTATCATATTGTTTTATGTGTCTTGTGTATAGCTTCGATAACATTTCCATTTCAAATTTCGTCTATTAATAATATTTGATGTTAAGAGTTTCACGTGTAAAATAGTCTAGGGCCGCCCTTCATCTAAATGTGGCCCTGGTCGAAGATATGATTCTATCATTTAAATTTTGTAATATAAATACACCCCGCGGAAGTTTATCTGAATTTAAAATGTATATCGTTCAATCGATATTTTTTAATTTATTTTTAGAATTCCATTGCACTGTTAACTTTACTATTCAAACTTATCTCAGTTGTAATTCTAAATGTATTTACACTATCGTTGGTGAAATTATTTTAAAGTTTAAGGATTTTCGTGATCCGAGTTCGTATTACACGCTAAAAAAATAAATCGATGTTAAAATAATTTTTCAATTCGCATTTTTATAATTTTTTAAACTCAATTATGAAGCTTGACAAAATCTATAATGAATTTTAAATATTTTCCCCGACAATCAAGGATCCAAAAAAAAATCTTTTATAAATTCAATGCCTCATTGAAAATATCTAACATCAATTTTTTATTAATTGGGTAGATAATTTAAATATTATATGTACGCTTATTAAAGCACAACAGATGGCTTAATTGCAAAAATTATAAACTGGTATCATTTAATTAACCTTTTTACTACCATGGGTCCAATATACCGATACACTATGCGTATCCCAAAATGCAATATTTTCATGAAACAATCATGGAAAATTAATTGCAAATATTCTCTTGAAGAATTCTAGAAAAATTTATTTCTTTTAAAATTAAGTATTTTTTGCTTTTTATGTTAAACAATTTCATAAGTTTTTAAAACAAATCAGTGTAATTTAAAAATAGTCCTTTTTTGGTAACAATCAAATTCTATATTATTATTTCAGTATTGAGTTTGTAATAGTTTTTTTTGCATTCTTTAAGCCGTATTTTAAGACATCTTATTGAATTAAATATTAATTTTATAAAATTTACTTTATAGCAAAAAATAAACATAATAGTTTAAAATACAAAATGCTATTGGTGGCATTTAAAAAAAACAATTCTGATCACATATTATAGGTTATTCATTATAAAAAATTGTCTGAGGTGAAAAGGTTAATAATATTAAATATACAATTATCTTCACGTCGTAATTATTCAAAACCACTTTAAAAGTTGAATGTAAGTGAAGCATAATTATTCTTCGACATATTTATTAAAAAAATAAAAATAAGAAACATTAATTTGATTATTTTTTGTTATAAATTTATTATATTCGATATTTAGAACAATGAATACTTCCGATTTTATGAATGCCTAAGTGCATCTGGTAATGTAACGCTTTTCTGTGGCGGCGTGTTTCGTCTAAAATGGCAGATAGCCGATACCAGTTATTTTATACGTAACCTTTGACGCGTATATAAACATAGCGCCGAATCATCTCTCATGGATTCTACATGTGAACCTCTAGAAGTTCAAAGTGCTTTTAGTTGTGTGTTTCTAACGACTGTGTTTTTTGAATCCAATGTGGTAGAGAAGTTATTATAACAAGAGTGCATTTTGACAGTTGGCGTAGGGGATAACTCACAGTGCTGCCAAGTACATAACATTAAAATGAAGAAGGTGAGACATGACTGTGACTTAGTTTAGTGTGAAGTGTATAATAAATGGGTCAGTTTAGTAGGGTAACCACTTTTATATTGGATCAAGTACAATGTGACCATACTCATCCCTACTACATGATAATTAGCATTATTTCAATGCCAACGAAGATAAGAAATGTTTTGTTCTTTATTAAAGTGAATGCCTGACTAAATATTTATCAATAATTTGACCGTTTTATAACTAAAAAACTTTTCAAATTACTTCATTATAACATATAAAATAAACACGCAAGTATTATTTAATACAATGAAAATGAAAACAATATTAACTCAGCATGATTATGGCGAAATGATTAATGATATAAGCGGAATCTTTGACATCGGATGAAATCTTTTGTAATTTTAATAAAAAAATATTTTCAAGTGTTTTTTTGGTAGCTAAGTACTTTTACTTGCAAAAAACAAGCAATGAAATATATTACATAACATTCAAATATTTCTGAATGTTTCTTAACAGTACACTGAGGCAACAGTCCTTACAACTTCATATTCAGATACTCAATCTTTACAAGCAAACAGAACAAAAACCGTCATTTTCTCTTTGGAAGACATAAAATGTATGCATAATGTAGGTGGAAAGTAGGTAAAGATGATGTCACAACAAGCACAGGTGCTATTAAATTCCTTTTATGTAATCAACAAACGGTAATGGATTATATTTATTCAAACAGATGTAAAATATTTTTCTTGAACATGTTTCTAAAAAAATAATATTTATTTATTGATAAGTTTTAAAGCCTTCACTTACTTGACTTACTTACCTGACTATTTTTGAGGTAGACAAAAAACTACTTATACTCGATACATAACCGTTGAAATAAGGTTAGAAAATGTTTGTATAATTCTTCAAAATAATATTCTAATAAAATATATTAATTGGGACAATATTAATAATTCTCTGTCACTGATAATACAGATTTTTTCATTCGGTATCTTCAAGTATTCTAGTACATGTATGAGCTCGTAATGATATTGATAGTCACTTGGTCTTAAATAAAATTGATTTGTTTGTCTACAAATTAAAACTTGCATATCATAATAATTTTCTGTACATATAAACAATATAAAAATACTATCTTTTGAGTTGACTTCGTAAATAAAAATGTACAATTTTCCATCTAAGTCTTAAAGTTTTGCAATCCAAGGAAACTGAAAATTTATCAAAATATTCAAAATAGGCACTTTTTAATATTCAATGTCGGAGTCGTCAAAATGATTTTAGTAATTGTAGACACGTGTAGATATTAATAGTCAATCAAGTTAATTAGCGTATTGACTTGAATTTAAATATTTATTCCTTTAAAATATTGAATGATATTAAAATAACCTTTTAATTATTGTTATAACAATTTTAAAATCAACGTTTGAAAAAGTATTGTCATTTAAGATATTTTCTAATCATTACAACTAAGATTCACAATACAGTAAAACGTAATTAAGCTTCCTTATAAATTGTCTTATAGAATTATTAGCTTTCCACATAAACCTAGTAAAATAATTATTATAGCTGTGGATTTGTTAGAAAAAAACGACACCGACTAAAAAATGTTTTGATTTCCTAGTTAAGTTTTCTTCGTACCTTTCTTATTTATGTACATTAAATTAAAGATTAACCAACCAATCTGGTAAATTGTTATTGAAATATTTTTTAAAATTGTCTTATCTAAAAAGTAACCGGAGTCGATCGTTTCCCGCGACTCCCACTCCGACCATAACACCGCGAATTCATAACACTACGACTCTACAGACCTGATAATTGCATATATCTTTAAAAAAGGTTATCTTCGCTATCCATTAGTTGACATTATATAATATCAATTAATAATTTTCATCGATCATCGGTGCTTGATTGTGATAAAATACTGCATATAATAAAATAACTATAATTAACGTTGAAAATTTATTTCGCATTCATTATCCTTTCGATGCAAAATCAATAACTAATTTATTATCAAGATGAAAAATTAGCTTCATATATTACATGAATAAATATGTAAATTGTTCGTTTATTTATAGAAATATATTAATAGTGTTTACTTAGACTTTACTTGTATGCTTTCATGACTCATTTGATTAAGTAGAGGCAATAATTCAAGGTCATACCATTCTCTAGAACATCGCATTTTCAAATAACATTCTAAATTTTGACATGCATCTTTTGAATTCTGTAATTAATTGGCGCCATTTCGTGCTAATAGTTCGATTCTCAAAAAGTCGTCGATATCTTTATTCAGTTGATATCACTTGTTATATAATGGTACCACACAATTTCGAAAACATTTGAATCATACAGAATTTTAATTAATTCATTAAACGTGGTCACATGTAAAATTTTTGGTTGAAATAATGATACTTCATTGCTGGTATATAAATCAGTCTTGGACAGAAACAAATATCTGTCTTCGATTCTTCGCCGTTCAGTTTAAATATAAATTAATAATTTAATGATTATTAACTTGGTGTAATTACTTTCATTTTCTACCCGTCATGCCGAATGTGCAATAAAAAATAATCATATTTCTTGTTAGTACTACTTATTTGAGCTTTATAGCAATCAGTCAATAAGATTTATGCAATTATTTTCTTCGAAAGCTTCTTGCTACCGACGCGTGAAAGAAAATATACTTTATTTGATATTTTTTGACGGATTACTTGAATTCAATCAAATTGACTATATTTCTTTTAGACTGACATTATCAAGATTCAAAAATCAATGATTGAATAATTCATAAGCAACAACTGCATAATGAAAACGAAATTGTTTATCGTAAGTCGAAAATGAAACAAATGCATGCAAATATCTATGCCTTTTTTTAAAATACCATCTCAAACTGAGGCAATCCAAATCAATATTTATTTCTGTCACTACTTGTTGACATTACATTTTATTTCATTTTAAAAACATTTAAAAGCATAATTTTTACATCTTATAAACTTTATGAGTGAATACATACAATACGTAAATAAATTTGTTCTCAAAAAACAAAAGATTTGAAATGACAGGGTCAAATTTTCAAAAATTTTAATATCACATATCGGTATGAATCACTCTATCTGGTAGCTAAATGCTGTACTGTATAAAACTTGTTTCTACATCACAAAAAAAACTCGTAGCACGTGTAATACTATTATGAAACTAATGCCAATGACAGTAACATATATCAGTTACGATTACCCCATTTTGCACATGCTTTTCTCAAGGCAACATTATTTATCTGTTGAACGTATGAAAAATTAACTCACCAACAATATGTTACAAAACGTGAATTATATATATATATATTATATATATATTATAAACAACAAAAACACATTTTTTAGTACTCATTTCGACAATATATTTTTTGATTAGGACCGGTTTTGCTCATCGCGAGAATATCAACTGATAAAATACAATTTATAAAAAAGTCTATATATACAAAATATTTGAGTTAAGCCTGCTGTAAAATCTGCTGGAGCACCTACTTATACCTACGGAGCATTATCAACTGATCGCGATGAGCGAAACCGGTTCTGATCAAAAATTGTATTGTAATAAAAAATGTGTTTTATTGTTTAAAATTCTCTACTTTATTGAATGCTGACATACTTCTTACGGACATGAGTGAGTTCAGGCAAATGTTGTTTTCTGAGTCTTAAAACATAACCAACGTTTTTTAAAATTTGTGAATTAAATAATTTCATATTTTCTGTGATGTCTTCTATATGAAAAAAAATTCATGGCCACAAGTAGACATAAAAATATTCAAAAAAACTTTCTAATTTATTTGTATACATTAATATGAAACCTTATGAATATTCTTATACTTTTTAATACGGTTATACAGTGGAACCTCGACCAACCGTTCTCGCATAATACGTTTTCCTGGCTGAAACGCTTATTTTTTATAGTCCCGTCAAACTCCCATAAGAACAATTTTAAATAATCCCGTATTGACCGTTTTCCAATTCCCCGATTCCCCGATTTCCTCGATAAACCGTCTAAATATTTTGGTCCTGTCACAAATATTATCCCGATTGACCGTTTGTATTGCATATTTCTCCCTATCTCGGCAAGCAAGTTTAACACAACCGAGTGCAGGTGTTATGTCTAGACACGTTGGAATCCGCTGTACATGTTAGACGTAAAGCATTGAACGCATGTGATATTTTTTGGGTTGAAATCCACCACACGCGTATTATTGTTTATGATGCAAATACGTTTGCAGTTGTTTAAAATTCAAAGTAATAATGATTCCCGTACATACAAACTTTAAGTCACAAATTTAGTAACAAGTCTTTGTTCCGATTAAAGTGCCAAATAACAAAGAAGCAAACTTACATAAAGGACTTTTTTAAAAAAATAATTTTATATACAGCATGTACAAGTAACTAATAAATAAATGTTTTATACGATTTAACTTGTTTATTATTATTTGAAGCTTTCCCGCATTCACC
Organism: Himalopsyche japonica; assembly: GCA_028555115.1. Lineage (NCBI taxonomy): Eukaryota > Metazoa > Arthropoda > Insecta > Trichoptera > Rhyacophilidae > Himalopsyche > Himalopsyche japonica. The sequence goes on from JAHFWJ010000128.1 coordinate 1,346,618, forward strand.
GTTTCCCGCATGTACCGTTATTTTTTCAGGGTCCCTTGGAAAACGTAAAATCGAGGTTTCACTGTATATATTAACGATACATATTATGACTTTTATTTTCAATACTGGTTCAAAAATTAATTAAATAATTTCTAAAATGTTTATATATTTTACTCTCATAATTAAAACACACTGTTTCAAGGCCATTTAAAGTTTTCAAACATAAAAGTTCTTCCTTAAATAAATACATGATATCGTAAAAAGATATGAGAATATTAGCCTTCACTTAATTAAGCGTGTATAAGATTTGGAAGTATTTATAAAAAGCTGTTTAATTATATATTTTGTGGGTTAACAGTCGCATTTGAAAAGGTAATAAATACTTCTTCAGTCTTGAACAGACAATGTCGAGTCGTTTTTTCTTAAAATCTATTATTAAATATAACTTTTTTTTTTTATAGAACCTTACATCAGCATAGAAGAAAACATTAACATTGTGTGTATAACAACATAACTTATACCTTTGTAAAGATTTTTTATATTTTTTAATTTTATCTACAATATTATCGTGCACGTCGTTGGTCAAAATTCTAAACTAATTCAAAAAGTTATGGATTTTTTTTTTAAATCTTTTTGAAAAAAAAAATGGCATAAAAGTGTGCATTATTTCTTTTTGTAAATTTCATGTAAAAATTAGACAATAAAAAATAATATTTAACTGTTAAACGATAATTTTTAACTATTAAAAATAGCCGATAATACTGTTTATACATAATTTGGAATTTGGTATTTTATTAAATAAAGTTTAGTTTTATATTTTCGAGGAAAAATATCAATTATAACAACAATTTTTCAATGCTATCTTAACAGAACTTACTTTAAAAAATTGCATAATGCTGAGAGCTGAGTTGTTTCATTTTTTTTTTTTTGATCTTTGAAGATTGACATATTGAAAAAATATTGAGGGTAATCGTTCGTCGTTAGATTCGAATATGTATTAAGGAAAATTATTCGATATTTCAATACTGCTTTGAAGATGGCTATAGTTAATATTATGCACCGTACAACATAGGCTGAAATAATTTTAGTTGAGGAAAACGTCACCGTTTGACATTTGATTAAAGATCAGTATTCCTTTTTTGAAAATACATAATGTGAAAAACAAGTCGCTACGTTAAAATATAAATATGCCGCCGCTCTAAGAGACCGGAGGCGAGCGTCGGTTATGAAGGACAACTACAAATTGTTTCATTTAACACGACTATCGTACTCATTATTTTTTAATTTTTATTTTGTTTCAAATAAAAAAGATTTCGAAGGAAATAGCATATAAATTGTCAGTAATTATCGCAATCTTTTATTTCTTTTTAAAATTCAATCAAAAATGGGTAACAGAAATAATCCAGTTTTTATGACATTTAAGAAATCATTGTGTTAAAATTTTGTTTGTTATGTTCTTCTTAAGCAAATAAACATATCATGAAGGTCGTTAAAAACAACCAGTATTAATTCTATTACTTGCGTATATTAATTTTGAATTTATAATACTGTTAACCCTGATACGTGCTAATTTCAACAATTATAATTTGTTGCATTACTTATTGACGATATCATACTTGACGTTCTTAAAATAATTCGATAAAATTTACAACCCCATCTGCATCACAGTATAAATCTAGTTGAATGAATTTGCCAAATGTTAAAAAAATTGAGCGTAAGTTATGTTATTTTAACGTTTTAAATTTTGTACCTAAAATCATAAGTCAGCCGGATTTATTAATATTTTCATTTTAATGTAAATCCTTGATCTGAAAAATGTAAAAGAAACACGTAGGCATATAATAGACTGCTTAATTATGCGAATAATAAATACATCTTAAAAGAAAAATTCACATTTGGTTAGTGTGAACCAAACGTGTTTAAAAATCTAACGATAGACTCATTTTTTGATGATCAACCAAGAAATGGGAATATGTGTTTACATTGCGTTTTTAAAAGTGTTGTATTCATCTCATAAACATAAAAAACTAACTTAAACCTTGTGAACTGATAACTATGAAAAGATAAGCTATTAAGATCATATCATCATATTGTAAACTTCATAAAAACCGAATGATATTTTTGACTATTATCAACCCTATGATTTACATGTGACGAAGAAACCTATTAAAGCTCTCATAGCCAACTATGGATGGTATAATGTATCAGAAAGATTGACAGGAAATAGTCTATCGATAGAAAAAAGATAATAAATATTTTAATTTAAATAATATATCGTTTAATGTTCCAATAGTTTTTATTGGCCATTAATTGTATACAAATTTTAATTTTAACATTTTCAAATATTTTATAATTAAGACAAGCTGAAATAAAAGTAAAGAATATATATTCATGTCATCTAACGATTTCTAGATGTGATCAATAATTTCTTGAAAGATTGCAGTACAAAAACTTGCTTACAATTATTTCGTGCTTATTTATTAAAAAGATATTGGAATATTTGTTTTTTTTTTTTAAGCATTTTATTGAAATTCAGCTTTTTCTTTGGTAGAAATAATATAAAAAGAATTGATTCTAAAAAAAATATTATGCATAAATTAACTACAAAGTTTGTATTTTTTTGTTCTAGATTGGCGTTCTGTTTCTATTCATGGCCATGTTGGCTTTGTGTAGCTGTCAACTCTTCAATGATATACCAGTCAGTCGAGGAAAAATAAATTTCGCCAAAACAATTAACTATGATAGTGAAAAATTAAATATTAGACCGAAAGGCAAGCCTCCAGGTCAAGGACCTCAAGACAATGGTTATCTTCCACCGGTTGGTCCAACTAAGCTACCGATAAAAGTTACACCACCACCGCCACCCAAAACAACTCCTAAGCCGACATTTAAGCCCACACCACCACCACAATTGAGAACGACAAAAAATCTTGAGTATTTGCCACCAGTTACCAAGCCGAAAACAACTGTACGACCAACCACGCGTCCTACAACAAGACCTACGCCACCAAAAATAATTCAAACAACTAAGAAACCTACACCACCACCAACCCCGGCAAAGCCCAAAACACCCCCACCAGTAAAAACAACGCCCAAGCCGAGAACAAATCCACCGACATATCTTCCACCGGTGAAACCGACGAAGCCAGGATACCTTCCTCCGCCGACGATAACTTTCAGACCGTCGTCTAAAAATCCCACGTCCACGAACGGACCTACATATTTGCCACCGACGACCACCAGACCACCTTATCGACCGCCCGCGAGCTACATGCCAACCATGGGAACGTATCCACCAACGAGGTATTACCAATATTCGACATATTCTACGACAACCAGGAAGCCTATGCCACCTCCGTCTACTCTAAGACCACTTACCACTACTACGCGCCCTACAACAGGGTATTATTACGACAAACCACTAAATAATTTCCTCATCGAAGATCTGAGAGCGCCTGCATTCAACTTTTAAGAGTGTCGATGCCGCCAACGCGTCTTAATAGTGGCCAATATAATTTTAAAAAATATTCCTCCACTACGCCTTTGTATCAGAGTTGATTGTATTTTTGTCATTAAGAAGAGTATTGTTTCACATTTTTTTTGCAAATGTGAAACATGTATACGTAATTAAGTTTTTTGGATTTCTTCAATACAATTCCAATAAAATGAATCTTCCTTAACAGTTTTGACTTCATCGCGGAAAACTATAATATCATTAAAAAATTTAATAATTAAAAAAACGATATTATTTCTTGCTTTTTAAAAAATATCAATAAAAATATTTATTACAGAAATTAATATTTTGAAGGTTGTTATTTATCTATCCGAAAATGTCGAATGCCGAATTAAAATAAAAACTTTCGAAATATATGTTATGTGAATATTTTTTACTTACCAGCCCTTGACGAAGAGCGATTGAGGAAAATCAAAATCTGGATTTTCTTTCTACTGTCGTAATTATGAAAGCTAAAACATTTCCTGTGTATTTAATATGTCAAAGTAATAACAGTGGAACTCTAATATGTGACTTTTTAAATTATTGACACTCTTTTTATATCCACAAAATTGAAGCTTCAATCAATTTAAAAAAATAATATTTTATAGAATGATTTGCAATAACCATCCAAAAAAACAAATTTGAAAAAAAACACAAAAAATATTTTCAGTAATGTATGCTCATTTTTTTTTTTGTTATTTTGATTGTTGTAAAATAACTCTTCCACAAAAAACTAAAAGTTCACCAATTATTTTTGTAATATTGTAGAATGGGCATTTACAAGGCGGACGCGGTTCACTAATTTGGATTATTGAACGATGGGAACATAATCCTTTCAGCACGATCAATAGACAAGATTCAAATAACCAATCTTTTTTTTTATAATTTAATGAATTGCTGTCGGAAGTAATATTTAACTAAGCAGTCAAAAAAATGTGAAGATTAAGCTTTTTAACCTTTTATTAAGCGAGCTATGCTTTTGTTTGATTATTTTTTATTACTATTACACCAACAGCAAAAAAATATTCAATTGGTAAATGTGGTTTTTAACTTCACATGTAAAAAAATCTCAGCAGAATGATTCTTTACTACAATTATAATCAATCATAAAATCGTTTACTCCCAATTTGGATCAATACCTTTTTTGGGTATATCTATTGGCATTTGGATTTTCAATATATTGACGTTGGTTTCAGGTTGTAATTATTATATGGCGTTCGTTTTATTCGTTGTAAACAAATGATAATAACAAAGTTGCTAAATGAATTCACCAACTAAAGATATCAAAATAATAATTAACATTAATATAAAAAAAAAACACGTAAATGACAATATTATGATAATAACGCAATTTTTTGTTGAAATTTTAAGATGCAACTCAAGAAATGAAAATGAAATTAACCTTTCTACACTTCCTTGTTTGTGCAGTAAAAGTATATATTACTATTTATTTCGAAACTTTTTTACATTAAATTAGTGTGTACCCGTTATGAGAAGCAATGCCACTTAAAGAGAGGAAGTGTTTTAATTTCGTTGACTGAAATGCTTTTGAATACACAATACAATTGTTTTTCTGTACAGTCCGTACACGAAAAATAAATCATCTATATCATCATATCTATAATCAAACATGATAAAGTTATATTCACCTCACCATACAGAATTTCACAATGTCGAAAAAATGACGATAAGTTTCAGCGTGTTGAGCATATGACTCATTAGATATATTATTTTGGGAAGCCGGCGATGACTACTGATATCAGCTAACCTTAAGTTCAGCCGCTTTCATTGGCGATCAGGTGGTTCGTATGCTTTAAACCGACAACTCGCTTCAAGACAAGAACGTTTAGCATAGCCTTTTACCAAAAAACCACCCGATAGCCTGCAGAAGAGCCAACGTATACACTTGACTAATGACTTGCCATGACTAAGTTGACCCATAAATATAAAACCTTTCCGAAAGAATTGTGTGGTTACTATATGTTTCGATTAATGAGCATATCATAAGACCACGAAACAAAACAGAATCTATCTAAACATATTTATTTTTTAGACATTGTCGTAGTTTCTTATTAATTTTAATTTCATTGATTTGGTCTTAGAAAATAGTGCAACTATATGTTATTAGAGAAGACAGTGGCTTTTTTAAAAGTCATCTTAGTACGGCAAAATAAAGTACAAATTCAAAACATGTATATTGTTACAAAAGCCATAAAACAAATGTGTTATAGCTAGAAATGTAGAATGGTTTTTAGTTTATATTATGTCTAAATATTTTTGTTTTGGCTATAAATAACAGGCTTCTGAACACATCTTTTCTAGATACCATAAGAATTCAAGTCATGGTAGTATGATTATAGGAGAACAATAAGATAGATCTTCACTCATTGAGGTATAGAGACATTACACATTACCATCATTTTAGCACAAATGCATAGGAAATATCTCTCGGGTAATTGCTTTTGAGATATTCCTACTAATCATTTGATTGCATTTTACGCTGATGTTTTGGTTGATAGACCCTGATGAATGCCGTAAATAAACTATTAAATATTTTCTAAAAGCAAGAAATAATTCTAGAAAAGATCATAAGTAATCCAAAAAAGCACTAGAATTTATTGAACAAAAAATAAATGTACAGATTAAATAAATTATATGATTTAATACTGAAGGAAAAATTATTCATACACACTATCACCACGTATGATTTTTTTTTAAAAGCTTGTAGACAATTCCTTTCCGCCAAATAAAAAAAGGTATAAAACGACATCTATTGATAAACAGGTATATTCTATTTAAATTTAGAAATAGATAGCATGCAACAAGCGTTTCATAGATCCAATTATGCCTAGTTGAATTTTCGAAAGCCAGATATCGGCATGGAAAAAGTTTTTTTTTTTTTTAGTAAATATTATGGAATTTCATTATTAAAAATTTTGATATAATTTTTTAGGTTTACTATTCTATCAATAAATTCAGTGATTTTATACGGACCAATAAACTTTATAAAAAAATTATTTTATAAAATCCTAAATGTTCAAAACAAAAAAATATATAAAGTCTACGTGGTATTATCTATTAAATACTCAGTCTACATAAATTCATTATATTAATTCCAATATTAAAATTTTACTCATCGCCAAATTTCTTGTCACTCAGATGTTTTAATATACAGATGAATCCGATTATCAAACATGAAAACTTGATCATTTGTTATAGTAAATTTCATGTTCAATCAGTACCCTCAGTTTGAATCTTAAATTAAATTATAAAGTATAGATAAAAAAAATTGAATTCTTCAAACATAAACTGACGTGAAGTCCAGTCTCAGTTTTGTTGCACCCGTGTAATAGGATGCCAGAAGATACCGGAAGGTGAAACCCCGGTCGATAGTGACAAAAATGTGGAATCATACAAAATCTCAATAATACAGATTTGATTCATATAAATAAATATAATATATAAATTAATAAATAATTTACATATATAAGCATATAGATATAAAGCATTTTCAGTCGATATCATAAAAAATATATATCATATGCAATCTAATTCATAATAGTTTATATGATCTGTTAAGTAAATTTTGAAAAATTTTCAATTATTCTATGAAGTTTCAGTATTCTCTGATGTAAATTTTTCAAAATAATAATCTTTATGAATCTATAAAAATGATTTATTTACAAGATTCGCGCGACATGCAGAAGAGATTAAAAATATTTACTGCATAAAAATGAAAATATTCAAAAAATATGCAAACTTTTAAGAAAGAAGTTAACCGGTTTTTTTTTCTTTGCCCATGAAATCGTCATATTGTTTTGAAAGTCATGACCTCTCTATTTTTGAGTAGCATTTAAAAATTTGAAATATATAGATTTAACAAAAGATACACATTATAAATCTTACAAGTCATTTAAAAATCAATTTTATTTTTTAACCGTTATATTTTAACGGTATTTTTAAGCTTCTATAATATATTTATTTAAAAATCGATGACACCAGGTTTTAAATATTTTTTCCATATTACTATAAGTGGAAAGCTTTGAAATAATTGACATTTGATATCAAAACAACCTTAACCCGTTCCTTGATGAAGAATATTTAAGCACTGAATTAGAAAGCTATTTCAAAAATAAATTCAATGTTCTTGGTATAAAGCAAACTAATAGAGATTATCTGGTTTATTGATATGTTTATAATGTCTCATCACAAAAGTTTTAGAACTGCCCACACTCTTATATTTTTGAGTATTGACAATAATCACACTGAAATATGCCGCCTCAATAATTGACAACTAAATAGTCAGAGGGACAATAAATCATGTATTTTAAGAATATTTGTCGACGAAGTAAAAATCTTGATATATCGTTTTTTTTATATCAAACGTATGAGGTGTCAAGATACATGACGCGCTTACGTCAGAGCTCTTCAAGTCTCCTTCATCCCTTACGTTTTAATTTATTTATTGTATATTTTTTTGTAATTGCCTACAGAAACCAATCGCTGCAGAGCTGAGCAATCCACAGTGAATCCGGTGCACAAATTATAACCATGTTCAAATACCCTCAAACTATACTCATACACGTAAACATATTCACAAAACGCACACAATACACAAGGAAGTGAACTTGGGAATATCTCTTTCAGATACTGAGGTTGAGCATATTGGGTTATCAATATTTGGGCTAACTGATAATGATGAGGTTAAGTTACGAGCTATTTGTCCCGGAATCGTCATAGAAAAAGTTGGCAAACCTTTCCCCAAGAACGATAGCAGATGACTATATCATACATAACTGATGAGTATATTGTACTGTGGATGATTCTTAACGAAAAATTAATGATAGTGATAAAAACACATTTTTAGTACTTAAAATGACATGGCTTTCGACCGATAAGTGACAGTTAGCACCTAAAAAGGGGTATTAAATATTGTAGATATTATGTTTAAATGTACTTTTTATTAAAAAATATATTTGTTTCAACAAGTCTCGACATCATCAAAATAAAGACATATTGAGTTATCGATTTAATAAATAATATAGTCCGTTGAATATTTGAAACTGTTTATAAATAATTCTATCACTGCATTTCTTATTATAGCTTATAATAGGCGCTTTGAACTGTTGTTCTGGAGTTCCCCACTTATGACCAAAGCTCGGACATATTGAATAAAAATATTTTCAAGTGAATACGGAACTAGGCGTAGGAATTCCTTGAATTTGTTATCTTTTGAGATGTATCGTAATAATTATATACAATCGAATCAAATTATCAGATGCATTTTTTTCGCTCTTATGATGTCAGTGGATAATTGCCGATAAAATTTTTAAATCTTGATCGAGGCGAGAAAAGAATTACTCGAAACATTTTCGCAAAATTACTCTTTAATACAATTAAGGAAAAAATACTTTTTAATCTTGATTGAGGAGTCATGTTCTTTTTATACTATAAACATGACTTATTACGTATCTGATTATTATTTTCTTGATTATAAACATCATATAATAATTACATATTACTTACTATACACTTTTTCTTATATGACTGGTTTATTTTGGAGAGCAAAATTTTTCTTTAGATATTCATTTTATGTTTTATCAAAGTTCTGAAAAAGAAAATTAGTTTATGTGTTTCTCATAAACAACCAGTAGCTTTTATGATTTTTAATACACATAAGAATATATATATATATATAAGATCGTGCTTTACAAATAGACAGAAAAGCACTGTATCAGCTTGATTTAATGATTAAGAGCGTAATACAAAACTCGGTGAAAAAATAGCAATGTATTTTAGTTCTAAAAAATTATCACTATATCAAACTGTATCGAATTGCATGTGAAACAATACTAATAATAATACTTAGTTCTAAAATCAGAGTATGAAAAACAGCTTCCTTTATTTTTAATCCTACTTCAAAAGCCTCTTCACATTAACAGACAAATTATTTTAATGAAAAATGAGTATGAAGACACTCTTTTAGACTCATCTTAGCTAAAAGTGTCTAAAGTGGCCAAACAAAATAATCGATTTCGAAAAGAGAATTGAAAGGGGAGGTAGAAATTATAATATATAATTCATTCAATTTTATTACACACGTGTGATAGAATTCCAAAGATGACAAAAAGCGTAACGCGGGTGGTGAGTGACAAAGCATGTGGAGGTGCCTACAATTTCAACAGTTAAATTTTACATTAATCATTATTATCATACCAATATAAAGCATGTGATAAATAATTCATAATTCATCATCAAACACTTTTATACATTTTATCTACATTTTCATTACGATCCCGCATACACTCAGAGCTACACATCTTAAAAATTCTATGAAAAACGATTTTAGTTTTGAAAAAACAATTTTACGAATTTCAGCGTGTATTTGAATGCCCAAACTGAAGTGTGAAAAAAAAATTTAATAACCTCAAATCGTGTAAATTTCATAATAATAGGTGTCGAATAATTAATTCATAACAAGAACTTGATACAATAAAGCGTATCTTTTGATTATGCACGATTGCAACTATGTGCTACTTCGGCATCAAATGGATTTATACATAATATTATATTTTACAAATTTTAGACTATTTCACTCCCACTTGGTAATAATACAGCGATGTTGCAACCGAACAATAATCGTTTATGTCTATATGACAAAGATATTAATCTTGGAAGTTCCAGTTTTGGTCACAAAACGTCATTTACATAAAACACTTCATTTCATCACAAACCCAGGTATACATTTAAACTTATTTCTCTCTTTGAACCATATATAAATGTGAGAAGAGATAAAATTTCAAAGGTCAGTGTGCGATGTTTACACCGTGATAAAATATATTGAAAAGAATTTGAAAAGCTTGATAATTGACATCAATTTATTTAAGAAAAATAAATTAATGCCATTTTACTTGAATATCTGATGATGTAAGTCATCTAAAATTTGAATTGTTAAAACTTTGTACGATTCCAAATGTTTTTTCAGTAACAACACGTGTTTTATCTTTCGGTATATTCGGACGTTATATCACACGGATGCAACAGAACTGACACAAAATAAGCAATAAGCATCGGATATATACAAAAGAAATTCATTATAAAGGAAAAAAAAACATTTTATAATTAATTTCTCTTGTATAATATATAGCCTAAGCTAACTATTTATTATATGTCATTTCCGTTGCGTCCGAAAGAATGCTCGAAAGTGCCAAAAGGCGAAACCCGAGTCGTTAGTAACAAAATATGTGGAATCGTAATAAGCTTAGAAAATTCAAACTTCATATTGAAATTCCATCGAACACCTTTAGTCGATAGCATAAATCACGAATTAAAATCATTAGTTACCTTAGTGACAGAATCTATGATTTATTCGATGCGTTTGACACGAGTTTCTACATATTATATAATAATTATAATTATTAAAATTTTATTGATAATGCTGTTTTGTATAATATTTTATAAACCATGTCTGCTACCAATGTGCTGTATATGGAGATCTAATGGAGCGTGCCAATCGATGCTATTGAATGAAATGTATTCATTACTAGTGATTTTCAGTATTTCAAAATTATTCATCCGCCTGACTACTTGTAGGGGAATTCACCAGTCTTCTTTTTACGGGAACTGTCCATATTTATTTAAATTATTAATTAACATATTTTCCCTAGAAATTTTTTCTAATATGTTTATGATTAATAAATATTGCTAGATATTATTGATGAATTGTTTCAATAGCAACAAGCATAAGGATTAAGAAATGCTTGACAAAAAGAGGAAAACCATAGTAAATTCTAATGCTTAGTGAGGACATATACAAGGTAATGGGTGTTCAGCCATGTGTCACTCCAAAAAACTGTATCATATGTGAATATTCCATCTTGTGTCTTGTATCCGGGTGTCGAAGGCTCTTGCGCGTCTTCATTACTCGGCTGAGAAATTACGGGCTCGAATCTCGTAGAAGAAATATTCATGCGTTAATTTTTCAACCGATTTATGAATTTGTAATCCAATCTCCGTATTAGCTTCGAAAAGGCGAATGCCTAATTATAAACTATTTTTATTTATTTTCCATTCAAGGTTATCAATAGAATTAAGGCGACTGATGTAAATTAATTCACGACGAGAAACTTCTGTTAACTGCTTTTAAAATTCATTCATTTTCTCTATATTGGGAATGGAATTTGTAAAAAACCTACGAATTTTTCAATCAAAAGTACGCGATAAACATCTACAATATATTTAAATTATTACTATTATTTTATACTATAAAAGATTATTCTTGGTATTAAACAATTGTTTCAATACGATTTAAAGCGATTGTTATGAAACCGGATTAACCAAAGGTGTGTGGGTGATACCACGAAATCTTTTTTCTTCGTTCAGATGTAGTTTATTATAGTCGAAGGTTTACGAAGAAATTTCATTGATTTCTCTTGCAAAATTTAGGGTTTCGTCAAAATTGTACATAATTATTTGATCTTCAGATTTTGCTGTAAAAACACGTTTTTTTAATTGCGTCATTTCGACATTACTCACCTCGAATATCGGCCTCTAGAGTTTATTGCACAAAGCATTTTAAAGACGATTTTTTAAAACCTGTTTTTTCGAATTCAAAGGCTGTTTAATATGTTTGTATCCCGTGAAAACAACTAAGCTTCATTTTGAGATCTATTTCAAATAATTTATTAAACGAATTTGAATTTTTATTACTTCATCCTTTGAAGAATTTCGGATTATATTTCTTACAGGTAAAAAATAAATTGTTCGTTGAATTAAAGCACGATGGTATCTTTGCATCACATTTTTAAGCCATTGTATCAGAATAAATTTTATATCCATAAATCACGTTTTACTGTGGAAAGAGACATTTTAAAATATGCGACCTGCCATTATTGCAATAATTAATCATTTTTTTTTAATGATGAATATTATTTTCATACAAAACATGTTTTTTCCAGATGTTATAATATGAAATATTATGACATTTTTGTAATAAACAGATACATTAAAAATTGATTTCTGCGTAAGTGCACAAAGTTCAATTTGTCGAAATTAAATTATGCAATATTTTCCCAATTTAGCCCCACAAATTTCTTGATAGGTGAATGATCTAAACTATAATTTATTCACTCAGAAGTTCGAAACACTAAATTTAATTTTTTTCATCCAATAATGAAATATTCAGCCCTGCTTGATATTGACTGTATGTAATAAATATTGTTTAATTTTAATTTAAAAAAAAATGCAATCGAATAATTGTGATAAAAAAACACATTCCGTCCGGAAGACATTTTTTTTTATAATTTTACTATCCTCAATTACGTGTTAATTAGTTTCATATAAAAGTTACATACTAACAAGAAATGACCGTGGTAATGCCCAACTTCAGAAAAGAAAATTAAAAGATCAAAAAGTCAAATAGCTGAATAGAAAAAACAGCAATATTTAAATCGATTTTTTAGTAGGAAATTTCATTGATTTTTATTTTTATATTTTAAAAGTTATATTGGAATCTTCGTGTATAAACTTAGCTCAGTTGAAAGTTGACTGTTGCGATACAAAATTTGATGATGATCTTATTGTATGGAAACCGAAATCACGGGGGTTCGATGGTATGGTATATGTTGCACACCTCTTTTTTTTGATTGATGACTGGAACTTGTCAAATATATTTGGAACTATAATAGAAATAAGGTTCAGTTTTATTTGCTGTCTAGGTATTTTTGTAATATAAATATGGATATGTTAAGTTTTAAGCCATTTTACTTAAGATAAAATGAAATAAAAATGTGGTTATATGTACAAAAACAAAAGAACTAATATTTACCTATATCCAGAAAGTCTAACATGGTATGAAAAAAAGAATCAATATCATAAAAAAATATTCCATAACTTCAACGCTGGTCATGTGAAAGTTTTGTTGTTGATTTAGTAACAATTAATTTAACAAAGGACCTGTTATATGTTGAATGATTTTCCAAACCTTTTTGAAGTAATCGATTGCATTATTGTTAAATGAATTTATATTTTGATTGAGTAAAGCTGTGCTCCGCAAACGGTGTGCCACGGCTCAAAACTGGGCCGCCAGACGATTATCAGTGTACCGCGGCTTACTTTTATCACAACACAATCACAAGCGATTAGAAATAATTATTTCTTCGATGGAATAAAATTTTATTTGTAAATTAATATTATACACACAATATAATGTGAATATATGAAGCAAAAATGATTGATAAAGTCAATAATACAGAAGGAATGAGTCATTTTTGACAAATGCGTCAATGGTGAATCATTCGCATTTTATAAATATTTAGCTGCTGTGTATCTTGAAATTTAAGAAAAAACTTTGGTGTACCGTGGATGACAAAAGGTTGCGAAGAACTGGAGAAAAGTTACATTTTAATGCCACTTTTTCATCGTATTTTTGATTTTCACGCAATAAGAAAGCATTTTATTAATCTCAGCATTAGATGTGAATCTTTTGCTTAATTTTTTTTGTGTAACAAACAAGTGATTTACCTTCCATTCTTCATATCTAATTTCTCACAATCAACCTAGCCTACCCTTAACACAATTTGATCGACAATATGTTTTAATGCACTACTCTGACCATTTTAAGTATAGCTAAACAGAACGGTTACCTAATGTCAAATATGACTAATATAGAGTATCAACATAGAGAATAAAGAGGTCCATATAAAAACTTATTAAGAAAAAATTAAATAATTCTTATTAATAAAAGTTGTATTACTATTGAGCTGTATGGAAGATTCTCATTTGCGAGAAAACGTCATGGAAAGTTTGAAGTATATAAAATAAAACATTTTCGCTGTAAACTTACACTACATGACGAATCATCATATATCACACTACCAAAGTCAATTAAAAAATGAGCAATTTTCATTCAAAATCCAATAGAAGTTTTCCCAAAGTTTCGGTAAATCCAAAATATTACACATCAATGTCTCAGTAAATAAACTGTGTGGTATTTAATACGTAGCATATGATTCACATTAAAAAGAAATATTAAAAATTATCTTAGAAGAGTCACTTAGAAGTCGATCTACAAACATTGGTATTGCCTAAGTTTCGATGATGACCAACGAAATTTTCATATCAATGCTCCAAAAGAGATCGATAATGCAAATTCATTCAAAAGTCATGGTTTCTCAATAAACGTGATCTTTCGTTCTAGGTAGTATAATATGTCTTTGAGAATTTTATTAGCTTTAACAGAAAAGATATTTAATAATGGCGTTTTTTTTATTTGAATGTGAAATAAATTCAAGTACGCCTCGCCCTTTTTTACATGATTAATAATAGATGAAAAATTTTAAATTGAAATGTTAAAATAACTGTTGTAACACTACCTGCATGAGTTTGTCGGTCATCGAGAAATCTTGCATTATCCGTATGGTTTTTCAATATACTTGAATATTAAAAAAATATACTAAGCCTTTAATTTAATACACTGGATTGTTAAATATGGATAGTGAAAGAAATAATAACTCTTGTCCGTCTCACAACCAGTCGCATTGGTAAATATCATAAAATTCATGGACGGTTAATTTATTGAAATGATATTCAGCTTTATGAAGCTTTATTTCAATGTATCATCATACATTGGTATATCATAGATACATTTATGTATATACTGTATGATTTTTTCACAATATTAAAAAGTGAACAAAGTTATTAAATTTTATATGTCTCTTCGGTCAGGATAACACAAACATATTCAGTTTGATTATTTTTTTTGAGTCGTTAGATTCGTTGGTCAAAAAATATAATCAAGGAAATCTAAAACAATTTTTGCTTTCAAATACAATATTTTAATTTCATTATCTACGACATCTTCAATAGCTATAATATCAATAAGCCGTTATTTCCATTTTTATTATTTCATATTCAAGTAACATATTATAAGGAAAATTATTTTATAACTGATATTATATGTGTAACACTTGTCAGAGAAACATGGCTAACGTTTTTATTGTTATAATTTGCATTCAAATAAAATATTGTCTTATTATAGGCTTTTTAATATCGTTGTATTCAGGCGCTTAAAAAAATATTTAAAGATTCGCTATTAAGATCGATCAAAATTTTCTAATCTTATTCTATTATTCTAATTATTTCTCTATTGTTAAGGCTATTATAAAAACAGTTAAATTTTTTAGATCCTTCTTTGCATTGGCGGCATAGAAATAATTATAAGCAACCTAATCTAATTTAAAACAAAATGTAGATTCTTGACATTGCATGACATTTGGAAAATTGTTTAAGAGATGGATCGTTGTCTTGCATAATGCAAATATACAACCACTCTCCTGTTGCATATGGATGACCGAGACACAGTAGATTAGAATTTTTATAAGAAGAAATATTAGTATGATGACCTTTTAAATTAAATTTTTTGAATAAATTTGATAGGAAAAGGAAACTAGTTTAGTTATATTTTTTATTTGATACAAGAATGCTTATTTTCCATTTGACCATTAAATTATATCAAGGTGCTGTAACAAATTCGTAGACATATGTAAATTTTACACGATCGAGTTTTGTGGTCATTTAGAATAGTTTAAAATAGCAAAAACACTTTTTTTTTAAGTAAATTACTTTTCATTTACTTTGAAAAAAACCAAGCCGGATTTGTTAGATAGTAAGAGTTTACTTGTAAACAAAAGAAATTGTAATGTCTGTCTTCAGATACCAAATAAAAAAGAAAATATCAGACCTATTTTCCTTTTTTTCAAGCTGCAACTTTTACTTAAAAATATCAAAAAGAAACATAGCCCGTAATTCACATATTTGCACTTATGAACTTTATTAAATACATAATTAATGAGGAATATCAAGAGTACTGAAATGCAATATTGTTAAAAATAATTAATAAAGAAAGATTATTTATAGTATTTCTCATAAATGGGATGGAAGATACTTAAAAATATATAAATAATCACAATTTGCATAAACAATTCGCGGAGGCTAACGTGGTTTTTATTAAGGTAAACGTCATAATAAGCGACGATTAAACTATATTTTAACTGTGAAGAAGGCTGTCTGCGAATAAATATTTTACGATTAAATTTCTTATCTCTTTTTAAATTATATATTTTTGGATAATCTTGATTATTCAAGCTCTAAGAAATATGAAACGAATTTTGGTAATTTACAAAATCAATTTACTAGTAAATACTTCTAAAATCTACCGAATTATAAAAAAAATCGTGATATCGCCATTTGTCTTTCGGATAATATGCTGTCGAAAGTTACTCACTCGTAAAGCATTTTGACTATAAATAAAGTGTTAATAACAAATAGGACTGGAAGAATGTGTCTATGAAATTAAGAGTTGTTAGCTAAGTATAGACATATGCATTAATCAATTTCATGCTGAAGTTCATTGTGAGATTTCAACTGGTGAACTTAATACCTTATTTTAAAACACAATATCTCACCAAAGATAAGTTCATAATTAGTAACACCATTAGATTGGTTTTTAAAAATACCGTCTCACAGAAAATTTTTGACGTACTTTTACGCGTTGAAAGTAATTGATTCGAAAATATATCCCTTAATGAATGTACAATTTAAAACTATATTAGATTTTAATTATGTTGATCATTAAGCATGGAATGTATTCTCTTCCAATTCCATAACTAAAGTTCAGTTTTCTCGAAAATTAATTTCGTTTTATTCAGTAAAAGAAAAATTGACTGATAGTAAAATGATATTTACCAAGCACTTTATTTGTGCCTAGACAAGTTTTTTTTTTATTTAACAATACCTCGAACAATAAACATGTTCAAATAATAAATATTTTTATCATAAGAAATAATTTTCATATTAATTGTAATGAATATGTTTTTTAAATGGCTATAAAGAGCGAGAATTGTAGACACTGGAAGCTCTCCTTAACACTCCAATCTTAAAAATTGTTTGAGTGATTGACTTAAATGTTTTACCACAAGCTTTTTATTGGGAGCAAACATGCATTTAAAAAAACGTGGAAATCAGTGATACATATTATAATTTAAGCCAGCAGTAGTTAAAAATTTATTTCGCAGTGATAGTTGTAATGGATTTAATATCGTTTGCCTCTTCCATATTTATGACGCCTCTATTTTATCTGTACGCATAAAAGTACACATATATGTCCATAAAATTGTCGTCGGAGGTCACTTGCGCACATTAACGTCGGATGTGTAGTTTATGTATTCTTACAGGATTTTAAGGACATGCCATTTCCATATTTGTAGTATATACAAATGTTCAGCGATATGACAAGTACTTTTTATTGATAAATAATGAATTTAAATTTGGAATTAAAATTGAATTCTTCTTAAAAATCATCAGCTTTAGATGAATCGTTCTTAAATTGTTTTCCGATAGTTAATATGTAATTTTCAAAACTACTTACGTGTTTAATCGGTTGCCCATATAGTGATTTAAAAGACGAATAACTGGCTTTTAATTGACAATAAACTATGTATTATAGCCATGCAAAATTCTTGATTAAATAATTTATTGATTTACGTTTGACCTTACATGTGTTTTACTTCCTAATAAAATAAAAATTTTCGCGCAATTATTTTTTATGTAAAAAAGTATTTAAGTTCATGGTAAAGTTTACTAATAGTTTTTAGTGATTAGCAAATAACAAATTTGAATAAATAATTATATCAATAAAAGTTTCGCCAATTTTACACACTTAACTGCAGGAAGTAAATCGTGAGAGATTATATTTTCAAAAATCTTATTAATCTATTAAATTTTATCATATTGGAATAAAAACGAAGTCTCACTATTGAAAAAGTATTTTTTACAGATTTTTAAATCAGAATGAAACGTTATAACACACAATCCTTTTTTACGCGATATATTGGTTCCAAATAGTTGCGTATAAAACATTACTTTCATTTGATTTGAAAAATTGGTGCCGAAAATTTTAAATTATATATAAATATCGCATAAAAGGTATCAAAAATTTAATTTGTGCCTATTTTTCGTATACATATAAAACATAATTTCTTTTTTAATGAAAAAAATACAATGAGAAACAGATACATTTATGAACATGCATAATTGTATTCATTCATGGGAGTTATTCGCTGCTATCACTGTCAAGTTGCAAACATATTCGTTCCCGATTTATGAACAAACGTATTGAATTTTGTTAGAAATAATTTTATGAGAAGCTTTTTCTTCTAAATTTTTGATCTGAAAAATAATTTCATTTATCTGAATCATCATTTCTTCTGTCAAAAGCTGCCGTCCAAAAAAAAAAACACTTAAATCAAATTCGCATGAAAAAGTACTGAATGTATTGTATAATTACTAACTTGAGTAGTTAATTTCCAAATTCCGTTGAATTTTCCGTTTTCAATTTCTGGAACAATATTCATAAACATTGAAATATATATATTTTACAATGTGACCATTTTGCAATGCCCGCGGTAAGAAGCCCTTAACTGCCAGGTATATTCGTGGACCAAAAATAAGCAATATTGTTTGATGTAGAACGTGGTAAATGTTGTAGAACAGTGGCTCTCACGTGAAATTTCACTGTAGCCGCATTATAAACATTAGCTGTTCTATGAAAATGTCTCGTTGCCGCAAGAATTGTGATAAAAATAGTTTCAATATTTATTTTTTATATAATTCATTACATGGAAAGAAAGAAAGTTGTAGGTAACATCGACAAAATTAATAAAGCAAATGTTGCTTTATAAATTTTGTCGATGTCAATTCTTTATATTGACTTGGTTCATGGTCAACGTATAACTTCGACCACAGTTTTTGAACAGTTTTATTATTGAAACGGTCTTTTACTTAAACTCGACAAAATTCTGGATAAGTCATGTTTATTCAATCAATTTTATAATAACAATAATTTTACAAATTCATTTGTAAAAACACATTTTTTATCCATCAATATTTACTATAAAACTGTTTGGTGAGCCCAGGAAAATCCTCTGGTGGCCACACATGAGAACCATTGTTATAGAAAGATCATTTCCACAAGGTGTAAGACCGAGTTTCTCTAGTCTAGGAGCTATGAAAACAACAATTATGGACCTCTCAGTAATCCGTATTTCATATCGTACATCCACATATGCCGCGATTAATTTTACGGTGAAGAACCTGGAAAACGATAGAAACGTAGTAGAGACGGTATTCATTCAAAAATTCTGAGTTATAGTGTTAACACTGTTCCATATTTCCAATCACCTAATGGCTAATGAGTGTCGTTCCCCAAGGTACAAAATTTCATTACTGGACAAAATCATAATTTGAATTTGATTCATAAGATTTCATACGAAATGATTCAAACACCGGAATTTATTTCTCATATTCAATAAGATTTTTTATGCCACACGAAAAGTCTTTAATAATTGAAAGAATGCAAAATATTATGTGTAGACCCCGCCACTTTCAATTTTCACAAATCAACTTTTTTTCTACTGGTTCATTGATAGTCCACGATACCATAAGAACATATTTTACCAGCCACATTGCTTTATTTTTAGAATTTAATTAAAAATTTGAGTGTATTTTCATTTAAAATAGAAGAAGAGTAGTTTTAGTTACATGGAAAGCAGTATCAAAAGAAGATCGTATAGTATTTATTTTATCTACCTTTAGTGACCAATTAACAGTACACCTTATTATCTTTCACCAGTTTTATATGTTCATATAACATGTTATGTCGTTGATACCAAACAACTTCCTTATATTTCAGAACAAAAATATATTTTTCTCTATTGAGATAATAAATTTACAAATGGAATCGTACAAAGTTTCAACAGTTAAAATTGCATCTAGAAGCTTTGATCGATATCATAAATTATAATGTATTTCAATTTTTTTTTTTTGGAATATACGATTGACGTAAACAGATCTTTATCATTTCATAGTTGTGTTTTTAATATTGTGGCTTGCAGACTCACCTTAATATAAATGATAAACAAATTTTGCTTAATAAAATATTTAGACGTATATTTTATCTATCCATAACAAAAATCTACCGGAAGTAATAAAAATAACGGGCCTCTGAAATTTTATTGCAAACCAAATATCAATTTTCATATGAATATTAACTAAACATAAATAAGAACATTGATTTATCGTCAATTTTTTTTTTATAACACATTCCTTTAAGTAACGTTATCATAGAACCATCATCAGAAGATTTTATATGAAAATCTCACGTCACTAATTTCAGTTACCTTAGATATTACCAAAAAAATAAATTAATGATGAATTCCATTTAAAAATTAAGAACATCAATAAGCCTTAGGCTATATAAAAGAAATAAAAATTTACATATTGAGTTTGTATGTTCATGGTTATTGTTTACATCGAAAATGAAATATTTAAAACACGTACAAAAAAGCGAATATCAAGGATTTGCGTGGGAATAAGATTAAAATTTTGTGAACCAAATAAATACATTCTGTAATATTTTAAAATAACTATTTTATAGAGACGCTACTAATTATTTTTTTTCAGATGTTTTAAATATCAGGTTTTTTTCTTGTTTAAAGAATAATGTTTTTATAATGTAATGGCTGGGCGTCCGGCTTATTGAATAAACGATAGAAGTTAATATTTGCAGGAATATATAAATAATATTCACCTATATCTTATTTTGATCAGCCATACATAAATTTCTTTTACAATAAAAATATCAAAACTTTTATAAAAAACATATCAAACTAAATATGTTTTTAATTGGCAAAATATTGATATTTCGGCTGATTTCTATTTATGGTAAGGATATTATTAGTCTAGAAACAGCGATGATCACACGATGCTATCAATATTTCTTCCGCTGACAAACAATACGGTTTTTCACTCGATTTACAGGTTTTTCAGCAATGTAAAAGTTTTATAAGTAATAACTAAAGATTTTAATATCCGTATCAATTCGAGTAAACCCGAAATCTCAGTATATTCATTACCGGTATTAATAATAAATCAAAATTTAAATGGTAATAAAACTTATTTTTCGCTTAAAAAAATGGTAGCATAACCATTTTTTTTTTGCCTCATTCTTTCACGCATTGGTTCTTGATAAAAATACACCTGCTATCAAACACGCAATTTTAGCTGAAAAATGTTTTGATTATTCATAAAGTTGTGTGTCTAAGTGCTCATCTAACATTGAAGATGTTTTCTGAATAGGTATTTAATGTGTATTGCAATGCCGATCTATCGCAATAAATGTGTTTTTTTTTTAAGTTTTTCCTATTTTGTAATTCCAGTATTGCAATTTTTAACAGTTATACTCATTCTTTTGGCTTTGCAATTCTTCGTAATGTAAACGGATCAAATCATTTAATTATATATGTATTCACACATTTTTGATTAAATTATGTAATAAATTTGTGTATGTGTGTTTCTTACTTTTTCTAAGAATAGCATTATTATTACAGATGAAGGCATGAAAGTCTACGAAAAATCTTTATTTGTCCTGCCCATTTCTAATTAAGAACTGGCTGTTATATATTAAAATGGATGGTAAATTGACAGTTTTTTTTAAATCTTGTTAATACGTACCGTTTTCAGACGTCGGTGGAGATAGTTGAACTATTGCAGACTTGAAATTTTGAATGAAAATCCGTCCATCATCCAAAAAAAAATTTTCAATTCTTTTGAATTTATGAATTGAAACCACTGACCGCACAATCTAGAAGGATTTGAAATATTGCTATGAGTCTAGTTAGTATATTTATCTGAAGAATAATTCGTTTATAATCAATGAATCAAGATGCATAACAAATAGACGTGATGTTTTCTTAATTAGATCTTATTCTTAGAAAATATTGCACATAAAGATGTTCATATTCAAAAATATTCAACGGCATTCATTGTATGTTCAATTTAATAAAAACTCAGTAGAGGCCTTAAAAAACTCATATTAATTTTTCTTAATTGATAAAAGCCAACGATGAATATTCAAATGTGTCTTCCAAACTTGACCTTTCTTGAATAATGTTTAAAAACTGGAAAGTTAAGCATGCGGCTTTGAAAAAAATATTACAACAAATTAGTCTTGTTTATAAAAAAAAAATGCCCGACGATCATAATGTAAATATAATGACATGGGTTTTTTGTGGTCGAGAAGAATGTTATGTGCTTTTGTATATATTAATACAATTCGTATCCTTGTTTAGCTGTAATCTTTTATGGCTTAAAGTTTGTAAAATTATATTCAAATGAGAATTTTAACCTTAAGGACATATATAACATCTAAGATCCTGTTTCAGTGAGAACAAATAATATCTTCTTTTTACGGACTTGTCATGAAACATTATTTTTTATTTAACGACATGTACGTTGGATTACGGTAAAATTTTAGAACAAAATGACATAATCCTGCTTGCAATATTTTGAAGTTTTTTTTTACATAAAAAAGGAAAAAGTCTTGTAATACATTCAGTGGTCAATGCGTCAGAAATATTTTTATAAATCAAATGAAATGCACTCAAATATTTTTTCCCATATTACTAAAGATAAACTTGAGAAAAAAAGACTTAAAATACATATGAAGTTGTTAATATACACTGTTCAATATTATTACAGGCCCTAAAAATCATAATTGATACACAACCATTTTGATTAGACCAGGCATCGTAAACCTTATTCATAATACATATTCGTGAAACAAACTCTTTGAGAAAGTATAAATAAAAAAGATAATAATATTTTGGTCTGATTACAAAGATACAGAAATTAACAATGACGAAATACAGCGCCATTGTCTGAACGAATTTTGCCTATGAAAACTATTTTAAGTAAACAAAGGAGCAAATTTACTGCAAAGAAATACAGACGATTCTTCACATATTCGTCTTAATTTTCGTCACAAATTCAGCATCATGCAAATTATCGACAAGGAAAAGAACGTTTATTTTTTGAGCTTAAAAGCATATTGCAATAGTTTTCTCAATAAAATGTATTTTTTTACGTTAACAAGCTGTTACAAAATGAAGATATTCATTGACTCACATTTTGGCTCACAGCCCAGAAAGGTTGCCGACACCTGGATTATACCATAGCTTCTAAAATCCTAGCGAATCATTAAAGTATTCGGGTCCATTACGGGTAGGATATACTCAATGTACGTTTGATAATTCGAATTTGACATCTGTCTTTCAATTGATATTATGTTATAATTTATATATTAAAATAACCATTTGAAAATTTAAATTGCAAATTTGTGAAAAAAAATATAAGCTACGCATATGATATATGATTCAGTCATCAAATTTAAACATATAACAAATAATATTTTTGCGATTTTCATACATTAAAAAACCATTTAAGTACCTAAAAATAATTATTTAATTATGCATTATGAAAATCAATATTCGATTATCAAAAATTTTGGTGGGTGTATCATTAAAAATAATTAGTTATGGCTATTAAATAATAATTTACATAAAATCATATTTCATCAAATATAATTACTAGTATAAACACAAATAATAATCATGTAATGCTTCGCATTTTTTGTCGTTATTGCCAAACTTTAAACAAAACATTTGGAAACACATTTCTTCCTACTACTGTTTATTTGCCACGCTAAAAAGGTTCAAATAAAGTTTAACTATTTTCTAATATTGAAATTTAACTTTACAATTTAAAGAAATTAACACAATGATTTTTTTAGATGGAATTTGGGAATCAAGGAAATTTATGTTTGTTATTTATTAAGACATAAAACTCTGGAGTATTTTCTGAATGAATCGAAAATGATCAGTAGGTAATTATTTAATTGATTTTTATAATAAAATAGATTTTTAAATACAAATATCATGGCTGGAATAAAATTAGAGAGGGAAACAAAAAGTTTATCATCAAAATAATCATGATTGCAAAGTTCACATGAGCCGTCAAAGCAGACTCAATTCTCTAATTATTAAAGTTATTTAGTTGGTGGTAACAGTCAAGGCGATTTGTTACAATATTAAAGTAGAAAAATTCAATCTATTGCGTTCGCTAACTTCGCGATTTGTAAATAAATAGAGTTGATAAATGAAACTTTTTATTCCTTTTTAAAATTATATCAACTAGTGTGCCAAATATTTAAAAATTTATAATCATTTAAAATAAACTAAAATAAGGATAATTATGAAGTCTAAATAAACTCAAGGAGAAGAGAAATCACAACACGCATTCCAAGATTTAATATCAAAATTTAAAAAAAATCAAATATTACGTTGAGTTTATCGGTACCTGACCAAATTGATTCTTAGAGCGAAGGTTTTGCCACTTACTACTACCTAAAATTAAAAAAAAATCTTCTAGTAACTAAAATAATTGAACTTATTGTATTAGTTTGTCAACATATACCTTAATGTAAGCTCATATTTTTCTGGTTTGTATTTTATAGTATACGAAGAGATATTACAACTTCGTCCAATTTAAAAAGAAATAAAATATTTATTTTATTTGGTTGTGCCTGATAATGAATATTGGTGTAATTAATGGAGAATAATATATAATAAGTCCAATAAAAGTATAGTATATATATAGTAACAGATAAATATACATTTAGATAGATTCTATCTAATCAATAATGTGACTGTAGAAAGCATCTGATATATAAATATTAGGTGTTGTAAAAAGTCTTGTCGTTTTTTTTAAATGAAACTCAAATTGTTTTTTTTTGTATATTTTTTTATTTTTATTTATAAAAAGTAATCTCCCTGTCTATCTATAACCTTTTGCTACCTATTAAACAAGTCTAAAATCCATTTAGTAAAAAACTCTAAAGATTTGGAATTAAAATAGTCGGAAATAGAGTTTTTCACGTCATTTTTTGTTAAAAAAATTTTATACCTAAAATTTTTTAAAATTAAACGGAATAAATGGTAATCCAATTGTGCCAGATCTGGTAAATAAGGTGGATGCAATAAAGTTTTCCCACCCAACTCCTGGAATTTTTCCCATGTCATATTCGCCACATGCGGTCGCGCGTTTTCGTTTTGCAGTTTATCGTTGCGTCCATTCATCCTGCCCGGCCTCTTTCATGTCAAAGCTGCATTTAATTTGTTTGTTTGGTCACATTATACTTGTGCCATCATAGTTTCACCATATTTTAACACTTCATAATGAATTATTCCGTTGAAATCCCTCCAAACACAAAGTAAGAGTTGTTTTGGGTGTAAACCAGTTCGAGGTGTCGGAATTGATTGTTGTCGACGATTTAGATATTGTTTTTTCTTCGATATATTTGTATATAACACCCAATTTTAATCTCCGATAATCAGGTTTAGAATAAATGGTCGTAAAGTGTATTTTTTTTGCAGCAATTGGCACGCGCTTAGTCGCTGCGCCTTGTTCCGATCGCTCAACGCGTGTGGCGCCCAAATTCCTACTTACTAGGTACTTTTGTTTTATGGATCATTTAGTACCGACTATATTGGACAATTCGTTTTTTGTTGGCATAGGATTTTTTTCGATTTCAGCTTTCAGAGAGACTTCATCCACTGCATGAGGTCGTGCACTTCGAGGGTAATTTTCAATGCTTAAATTGCTAAATTTAAATTTTGTAAACCATCTCTGACATTTTCGAACCTTTAACATGTCTCTATAAACGTCGCAAATGTCTTTAGTGGCGACGACTGCACTGTTCTGGGCGTAATATTGAAAAAGCATGCAACCGCGCAGATATTCTTATGAAGGGCAATGGTTGGTCTTTCTGTTTGGGGCGAATGAACCTTTTTTTTCTATACGGAACGTAACTTGAGATGTCACACAACACGAAAAAAATGTTATGACATCTAATTTAAGTAAAGGCCCGAAGCCGACCGATTTTAAGACACGCATTTGAAAAAAACGTCAGGACTTTTTACTACACCTAATATTATTAACTATCCGCATGTTAAACTTTATAAAATTTCATAGATAAAAACAGGCCTGTAGAGTCGTTAAATAAACACGACCCCGACATTGACAGAAAACATGACTACGACTTATAAATGTATATTGTTTCAGGGTTTTTCTACTTTTCTATTTTATTTACATTAAACTAAAGTTCAACCAACAAACCCGGCAAATTTTTCATTTAGATATTATTCTAAGTCCTCTAATCGAAAAAGTTGTCTGAGTCGCTCGTTTTTCACAACACTGACTCCGATTCCAGCCAGAACACCGCGACTTCACTAATCCGACTCTATAGCCCTGGTTCTTACATTGTTCTTGTGTATAGCACATCGAGAGCCTTTTAAGTACGCCCCGATTCATCCATTGACAAATAATCTCGTTATACCAATAAATAATTGGGCAATTTTTACCTGTTAAATATTCAAATGATATGCATATTTTGTATTATAATATTTTTGAGATAAACTATTTTGCTGAATAAATGTTTTTTTAATATTTGATCGACTACCTTCTCTTACAATTTTTCATAATATGAAGCTTTTTTTCTCATGCGAACTTAAAATGTATCGTGTTGTTAATTATAATACATCTGACCGCCTTTTTAAATACAAATAAAGCTTTTTATGTTAATTTATAGATATATCAAATGACAATGTTTTTTCAATGATGTAGAAGTTATTTATTTTTTGACATTAAAAAAAACTACGCGAAAAGATCGACCAACCAAAAACTACTTAGTAAATATACCTAAATAAATATGGGTGTATTTACAGTTTTTTTGACGTCATTATATATGTTGTACATTTAAAAAAAAAAAAACATTTCATAAGAGTCCTTAAACAACTCACCCGCGTGATAAATAAACTTCTTGGTATAACATAACAACAAACATGCGTTCTTGATAAATTCGTAATGATGGCACATTGTAGATGAAGTTTGCTTATTAGCTTAAATTATTATCAATTTTAAATGACGCGTACCATATACACACACATTTTTACTATTATCAAATACCACAAATAGTTTTCATAAATTAAATGACAAAGTAAGTTACCTTGCGGAAGACAAACTGCCCTAACCTTATTTATGTGATCAAAAATAAAAAAATATTATTTATTTGGAAACGTAAATTTGAATTGTTATGTTGAGTTTCAAATAAGTAATACTTAACGGATGAGTAAGAAACAGCACTTTGTTTTTGTCTAAGAACCTTTTTTACTTATTTTCTATAGAAATATAGTTTTAGATTAGTACTTACTAATCGGATGGGAGCACAAGAATTTCAAAATCACAATAAGAGTTATATGATCAAACAAAGATTAACTAAACAAAATATGTAAAAATTAACAAGACTGTATTTAATACAATCGAATTATAATTAAAAAAATGGTGGGATTTAAAATAATGCAATATCAATCGATTATATATATTATTTTTTGTTGCTTAATTGAAACACATAAAAACCATTTCCTGGAAATTCTATCGCTAATAAGTTTCATTGCTTATTTCTAGCACATTGTAATATCTTGTAATTTTATTAATTATACATTGTATGTATGATATATCGACTTTTGCGACACTTTGCCATAAATAAAATAGATTTGGTAATAGGTACTCCACAGTGGAAATGTTCTTCACATGCATACATCGGAAATGGCTAAGAAATCTTTTATGCTTTGTTGTCTTTGAAAGACTGCAATCCATGTCATCTCGTTTCTACGGTGTATGTTATAATAGACAAAAAGTCTTTAAAGTTTATTAAGCAATTTTTGTTTGATAAAGAGGTGACACAACGTAGAAACTTTCTAGAAAACGTACTGCTTTGGTAATCTTGGTACATTGTCAATCCTATCTAAAAATGGGATAAATGTAATTAGCTTAATTATACTTGTATGGTCTATGAAAAATGGCAAGTGATGCATAAATGACAATGATTTATTTAAAGTGATATTCTGTTTATAGTACAATTGTATTACCAACTCTTTTTTTGACATCTTATGTCCAGTATACAATTTACTTCTCAAAAAATATAGATATACACTGAAGTTCTTACATGGCGATCAGAAAGCATGCCACTTTATATTCAAGTAGAAACTGTAACAGTTAAATTAATACTGCCCTCATTAGACAAAAGATAGTTATTTGACAAACATCAAAAATCGACCTTGCAGGACAGTACTGTTCTTTGAAAAACTCTTAACCTTATAATATAACGTCAAATAGTACACAATTTATGTTGATGCAAAAATTTACATATTGTATTTTTAACTTACCGCGAAAACGATGGTAATTATATGCAATAAAACAGTATACAGATATTTATCAGCAAAATGACAATATAGTCTGCAAGTGTACTGGGAATTGGCATAGAAACCTAAATTACAAAAATAATGTAATATTTCATTTTAGAACGGTTTTATGTACATCTTGTTTAGTTAACCAATACAATTTATCCATACGAAAATTGTTGTTTTGACAAACTCTTTTGTTATCTATCAAATATAATATTTAGAATAATTAAAAAAATATGAATGCTTCTTTATCTTAACTATGTTTAAACTGTCTTTATTCTTATAAAGCCAGAAGAGTTTACAAAATTATGACATCACCATTAATAAACTATCTCATTTATTATTCAAAACCTACAAATTTGTTACTTACTTAAAATTACCACCGAATGAACAATTTGCACTTTGAAGTAATTTTATTTAGATTCATTTATTTTTTGTTAATAATTAAGTGAAAATTCAATACACTTTTCTTATTAAGGTGGTTTGTAGGCTAAAAATCAGCTATAACGATTTGCCTATGTCACTACGTTAATACTCGGCGATAATGTTTGTGGCAGTTAGTAGTTACCTTGCAAAGCTGGTGCTAACTCAGCCATATGTATGTATTTATGTAAAATATGTATGTATGTATATATATATGATTACAAGTCGAAGATCAATAAGGCAGATGAAACTGAAAGTGATTTGTGTCTCTCGTTATGTTTGTATTAATACACGGTGTCCTAAAATTACTACATTGTCTACAAGGATGTATTTATATAATTATTAAGAAATTCAATTAATTATATTATTATTTGTTATTACTTATTCAGTGATTTTACGTTTTTTTAAGTGATACGTATCATCTTTCTTAGATTTTATAGCTATCAACTCGCTCAAAAAGTAATCTTTAAGTCTGAAAATTTTAAACTAAAAATTTTGTGTAGCTGAAACATTCACGATCCAAAAACCTAATATTGGTTTTTTTTTAATTCTGTATTGTTTTTTATTGATGATACGCGATGAGTTAAATATTTTTTCTGAATTAATTATTTTAATTAATAATGTTCTCATCGCATAATTTTCTTTTTTTATTTTGTCATGGATGTTAGACTTCTAAAATATTAAAAATATAACTTTTACGCTTAACGCTTATTTATTTAGGACTATTATTTAAACATTATATTTGATGGGGGTTAGTTATTTTTATCTTTTATTTATAAAAATTAATTTCATTTTATTCAGTGATATATCGATGAATTAAATGATGCTGTATGAAAAAATTATAATATGTTACTCAGACGGAGTAAGTTAAAGACAAAACATACTGAATTTACCTTCAGAACATGTAATACCAAAAACACATACGTGTTCTTTAAAAAACAGTGCTGTGTGAAGTTAATTTATGGTCCATTGTGGGGTAACCTCATTCATGGCCACTCTGTATACAAAATTGTTGCGTAGGCCAACATGCTTACCACACGATGGCAAAGTTCTCAGCGGCCTATATAAATGCAAGTCGATCTCGACCCGCGAGATTGAACCTCTGCCTTTCGGCAGAGACATCTGTTATCTGTCGTCAAAAGCATCAATAGATTTATAAGAAGCGTATTGCCCGAAAGAAAAGGCTCACACGCCATCCTCGAGTTTGACGGTAGGAACAGGAAGTGTGAAAATAGAAATCCATTATTGACGTTTTCAGTGAACAAAGTGATACACATTTTATGTTAAGGGGAGTGTATATTTTACTGTGGATGGGATAATTTCACATAAGAAATCGTCAAAATGGTAAGTGTTTTTTTTTAAATTTTTATTGAGTATTATGAAATTCTGGAACACTTATTTCTCTACACTTTCAATTATGGAAGCTGAATCCATCAATATGTGAAAATTAGAACCATTTACATAAGTTCATAAAGGCTATAATTTTCAAAACACTAGAAAGTGTTTTTGCATAACACATTCTAGTGAAACAAAACTTCTAATAATGTGTTGCAAGTTTTTGATAAATAAAACTCATTGCATTTCATCTGAATTGACTTATCGCCTTTTTTCATCATCATAAAAGACGTTAGGCATTAATTTCTATCAAAACTAGTCTAATAAAAAATGTTTTACACTTATTATTATATTACTTAAATATTTATAATGGGTCTGACTTTGCTTAAAAATCAATCTTACTTTTTGAATATTATATCGTTTATTTAAAAAATAAAGTGTTATTGATTACCTAAATTAAATAACCGTACGCATGTTTTACCGCGTAAAAGATAAAACTATATATATTGATATTTTTTGATATGACTTTGGGACAGTTCTTTATAAGATTTCTATACATATCACAAATATTTTCAAGCGTGTGTCGAATAACCAAAGAAAAGTTTTGTAAAATATTTTCTTTATAAAAATTTATATTTAAAAATGATTTGCTAAAGGTTAAGGTTTAATAAATTAATTAAAAGGTAATAGGTTTCCCAATTTTGTTACTGCTGCATTAGAAGTTTTACCGTAGGAATTATCATTTGCCTAATATATCATAATTTTGTAATGAAAAATATTTTAAAAGGAAAAAAGTAATGGGTTATAATTA
Source organism: Himalopsyche japonica (assembly GCA_028555115.1). NCBI lineage: Eukaryota > Metazoa > Arthropoda > Insecta > Trichoptera > Rhyacophilidae > Himalopsyche > Himalopsyche japonica. The sequence goes on from JAHFWJ010000128.1 coordinate 1,377,855, forward strand.
TGAATAATTATACATTCAACTTATTCTTGGTCAATGTAAACATCGTGAAAAATTCAAAGCTACATTGTTATCTTAAAAAACATATATTTAATGTCGAAAAATAAAAGGAAATGTAGTATAAGCCTGAAAAAATATTTATAAAAAAATCACAAAATACCTTATGACAAAGAATCTTGGTGTAAAATGAATGGAAAACTCTTCAAAACCCGCATCAATAATTGAATAATTTATAAATAGGCGGACACTATTGGTACAGAAATTAACATTGTATATTTGCATCAAACGAATTAAATGCCTATTTTCCCAATATAACAACCTTTGCATTCCCTCACCATTCGCAATCGTTTAGTCGTCGGGTTTTGTAATCAATCATTCTATTATCATGTGCTAGTTAACTATTTTGTAATAAGTAGCAAAATGCGGACAAGTATGTGCCAGGTGATTCCAATATAAAAAAAAACATTTTAATACCTTTATACAAACAACATTACATGCATAAAAATTATTAGCATATAACGCTAAAAAAAAATTGAAAATGATAAAGAGCATATCAGTTTCTTCTATAAGAATTTTTGTGAAGAAATTTACAAAATATTTTTGACGTTTATAATTTATGAAAAGATTCAATTTCATAAGTATCTCTTGAAATAATGTCCAGTAATTTGAAGAATTTTACCATATCAGTTTCTAAACATTTATATACTTAAATTATCTTTACAAAATAGATTAAAATGTTAATATTGCAACATTATTATTAAAAATATTCTTTTAGTTGAAACTTATTTTTTTTACTGTCTACCCAGGTTCATCGTTCATATTTTGCATCTTCGTGTATTCAAGTGTATAGAAGTATTTGTACTGATGACACCCTATATAACATTATATAATATATTTAAAATATACAAAAGAATATTTAGTTAAAGACTGAGATTATCACTCAAACACATCATGGTGTATTTTATCATAATCGGAACTACAAATATTGATTATTGAAATTGTAAAACCTTATGAAAAAATAACGTTTCATTGAATTAAAAAATATTTATATAAATAACATTTTGGTAACCAATCAATGGTTTGGTGACAAAATTGATTTTTTATATAACTTCTAGAAGCATAATAATTTCTTCCCTATTCTCTCAACTGCTTAAAAATGTATGTAATATGATATGCATGTATTCAGCTGTAAAACTGTTGCCATTATAAAATTATATTGATATTCGGAATCAGTGAAAAAAAGGTTGCAAACTGGTTTATCATGTTATAAAAATTGTCCACAAAACGTAAATTTTCCAAAAATTGACAAAAATGTGTATCCGCATATGTTAATTTTTATTACAGACAAGTAATTTATGTATTCAGTTTCAATATAAACCATTTCAAGAGTCTGTTTGATATATTTTACGGCGATCGCAATATATTATCTTCATTTGTGTCTATTTTGTGGATGACACTGACCTTTTCGCGCTTTTAAATATAAAAATAATAATGACCACAATATATTATTGCATGTCGCAAAAGTCAACTTTGTGATGTCTTCCCTACGGAAAACACTGGGGTCAACACCTTTTGATTAAAACGGTCTGAGTTACACATTTCTTTGGACCTTTCAATTCACCCATCCACAAGGTCGATAAATATTTGTGTGAAAATCTATAGGTTTCTGTCTTGACCGATCGTTCAAAAAGTAACATTTGCTCCCGCTTGCTTTTATGACACACATAAAAACATTACATAAGTATTCAACATTTCAACAATATTCCAACGAATCGATGAGTTAAAGGTCAAAGAGAATTAAAACTTGTCGCTCGCTTCAGGCTATGGACGAGGGTAATGCAGGTTGTTTAAAAAAGTCAATTCACTCCGGATGAATGATAAATCTCCGGATAGCTTGTCAATTACTTTTTTACTTTACATTATTCAAATTAACTGTTGAACAATTCACTTGTGAATATTAATTAAGCTTCAGCTATTCACAAGCATTATTAAATAATAAAATTAATTTCAAAAGATTTTCATATCAATGCTCAGATACGGTATCAAAAAATTCACCGATTAATAAATTATGTTGGTTAGTAAAAATTACTATGTATTAAATATTAATAAATTTCATATAATTTATCAAAGGTTTATTGGTTGTATGCAAGCGATTGAATCTTATTATATTTGTTTACAATTCAAAACATCATAATTTAAAAGAAGTTATCTACAAACCAAATTCAAATTTTATATTATAATTACTGAAACAACTGCTGTTATCATGATTATATTTCTTGCTTAAAGCACTCAATTCTTGTGAAACGCCATACGTACTAATTTATTATCATCTTAAAAATAGTCAAAACGAGTATCGTCCGCTTAAGCAAAATGTTGGGAATAAACTCCGCCAAAAAGAAGCAAAATATTTTTTATGCGGCGAATAAAATTATACATTGGCGCAGAATATACGCAACATGAAAAATGTGTACGTTAATTAAAATATCTAAAATTTCATAATATTTTTTGACATTGAATATATTTGCTGATTTGTGTACATTTTTTTTATAATATGGAAAATATTATATTTTCAATTCTATCGCCAAAAGTATCATTAGATGCAACATATTTTTCAATACCATTTTTATCGATATACACAAGTTTTTTTTTATTTAATATATCGTTTAAATTATTTTATAAAATTAAAATAATTTTTAGTTGGGTCGACGGTTGAGTGGGCAAATTAGTTGGCATAAGCTACATGCCTTGAATCTAAGATCACATAATTAAAAAATAATAATGATATAAACCTTGCATTAACGTAATCATTATATCTCTATTTTCTTCGAAGAAGTGAAAAGAAGTTATTCGGCAACAAAATTTTTGTAGTAAAACTTTGGTTGTAATCACGAAAAATATCCAGATTTATTGTTATAATGTGTTTGTTCGAGCAAACAATAGAGGATCATTATAATTCACTTAAATTGTATTAAAAATGTTGATAATATGAGAAGATATAGCTTTATAAAAGAATATTATAAAAAGTTGTATCAACACGATATGCTTATAACGGTCTCTAAAAAATTTTACATAAATTCAGGTTTAGTATTTTCAACAGCAAAAAAACACATTATAAACACTATAAAGAAAAATATCATCGACATTTAAAGCACACGAAACAAAAACAATCTCTTTTCTTAAATATGCATAAAAATAATATATAAAACAAATACCCTGCTTATTCTAACGTTTTTGAATTAATATAAATCAAATGTAATTATTACCTGATTATCAATTAACCGGTTTAATTGACATTTTTCACAGTGAGATGTTAAAAAGAGTGAAATTTATCCATAACTCTCAATTGCCGTATAATGTTAATATCTTATTATTTTAAACGTTCTTTAAATAGCTTAAGCTCGTTAGTAGTAATATTGTTTAATAGCTTTATTTTAAAAGAGACTGAATGAGGGATTCGGGACATTCTTTTTCACGATGAATTGTAAATTTACACAAGTCTCTTGCATGAAATTTGCAATTCGACTGTAAAAACGAAAGGTTGCGTATTTAATGTAATTTTATATTTGGAAAAAAACTTGAAATGTAGTTAGGCAGCAGTTAGCTCACAATACACTATTCATTATGACCACCAATAGAAATGCATCGTCAGTTGTAATAGTGATATACGTATTATGGGAATCGAAAGCAATTGTTGGTAGATGATAAATGAGCTTGATGTTATGAATCTCATACTTCATTCAACGAACTGTTACATGTTTTATTTTTTTTGATAAACTTTACTTTTTTTGAACTCTTTGCTTAGAAACGCGTAAAAATCAGATGTGGCTTTATTCAAACCATGTTTAATTAGAGATATAGTGAATATGCCTAAGGATATTTCACATTTCTACTGCCTGAAACCGAAATTTTCTCAAATACCGTAATATTTTGAAACTTATTCGCGGGATTTTTTTCTCTCTAGTTTCTGCTAAAATAACAGTTTGACATGAATTGACACAACTTTGTCCAGTAATATTACTTTCAAAAAGTATTATGGTTTATCGGTTTTCTTGATTTCAAGGTTAAATATGTTGTCAATTTTCCATTTGAAATCGATTTTCCTGCAGAAAAAATAGTATTTTCAGTATCGTATATATTTTCTTTGTAGAGAGAGATAGAGAAACATTAATTGCTGTATAAAAATAAGTTTAAATTTGTATGAAAGATTTGATGATTTTTGTCTTTAAAATATTATTTAAGAAAAGGATAATGATATTTACTTGGACCAATTGAATGCTAGTCTACATGAACCTTTCATTTTTATCACGACAGTGTTAAAAGAAATTTTTGGTTGATATCCAAAAGTATCCACGTTTATTTATTGTTTATGTAATTATATAATTAATTATTGAAACTATTTAATATCTCATTAAGGGCATTATCACATATGGCATTAAAATTTTGTGAATTATTTATGATATTTTGAAAAATATGTAGCTTTTATATTTTTTTATATAGTGACTAATATGTATGTTAATAATTAATAGAATTCAGCACAAACCGTTCAATAGGGAAATGGCGAATGATTTTAAAATTCTGTTTTATTGCAATTTTTCGAATAAAAAGTCGAAAAACAGTTTTTGTCTATATTATAAATCACAGTGGCATGAATAATGTTTATATTTTTGAAATAGTCTATAGTTTGTATGCATTAGGAAAACTCGCCGCCCACCGATCGATTTGGTAAAAGAAAATGACCCAAGGCATTTCAAGGATAAATAATTTATTTATGTTGAGTTCCGCGAAGTTATTCTGCCCACTTAAGCATAGATGACACTCATACTCGTCCATATTAAAATTGACTTCTTTGGCTGTTGTTAACCTTCTACCGGTGGAATGAAGCCTGCATAATCAGATAGTGAATGGTATAGTCGTTAGGTAGAAGGAAACTAAGAAAAACTATTTGTGACGAATATGATTGGGCTTCAAGTGACTTATTGGTTACGCATATATCATTATAATAGATAAAACTTATAAATATCATAAACTAAATATTTAATTCTACCCAAAATATTTTCAGCAATTTAAATTATTACGTTTGCATAGTACACGACGTTTAAAATATATTGGCATATGCAGGTGTTTCTTAATAAACTATTTATAATGTTTTTTTTACGATGTTTGTTAGAAATACTCTCTCTTTGTAATCATTATTTTATATTGGACTTTGTAAAAAGTTGAGTTGAATAAACATATACATTGAAGTCGTTAATTTCATAATGTTTAATTTAACAAAACGTAGTTTTGTTAATCGTGATTTATATTTCTTGTCGAAGAATTATTCTAATGACGTAAACTAAAAATATTTTTTAATAATACATATTACACAAGCTTTATCTTATGACGATATTTAGCGACAAATTCATGAATAATAACGTTGTATGCATTAAACATGTGTGTAATTGATTTGTAAATAGCCAATATATGGCTGTGATTGATACATCGGTCATATTTTCCATTACTAATTGTATTTTACTATTTTTTTAAGGTCAGCTTGCATAATTTATAAAGAAAAAGTGAAAATTTGTCATCATATTTTATTTTAATTTAATACACCTGACAGAGTGATGAATGTGTTCCTTTTTAAACAATTATGACGCGTCACTATTAAAAATTGAATGAAATCAAATTCATACCTCTATTATTTAACTGTCATAAAAGTAATAAACAATATGGATTCTTATTGAAAATTTAACGGAGCCATTCGGAGTGACAAAATTGCACACACTACTAATAATTTATTCAAAAAAATTATCAAACTTTTTTGATCATTTATTATATGAAATTTTGGGTTATTGGTTATTACCACACCATTTGGTATTCGTGTTGGTAATAATCAATAAAAAATATACATTAGCATTTTGAGCAATCGTTTAGTTATTTTATTACATACTTCTACGACATTTCTGTGTAAAAAAAAAAAAAAGTGAGGAAATTTCAGTGTCAAAAGTAATCGTTACCTAATGTCAAAACTTCTTTCTTTGGCACTCGTCAGACAATATATAGGTACTGCTAAAAAAATATTGTCATGACATAATATCTCAAACATTAAACTCAAGAACGATTGAATATTTTTGCTTGCATAAACATTAGAAATTACACTGATGATAGAAAAAATCTGTCGGTATGAAATATAGAATAAAAACATATACTCATATACGGTACGGTTTTTGCTAAATAGTTCATGGATTCCTACGACACTAAACTTTCCAAAATGCTAAATGGTTTTCGTTTTGGTTGGATAATAGTATTGTATGTAAATCACATGTCTAATTCTGCAGTGCTATAATAATATTGTGTTAGGCAAACTTTGTAAAGTACACGAATCATTGATTCCATGCATGAAAATTCAAAACTGATGCCCACTTCACAAATTATTTATTTAATAATCAGCATTTCATGTCATTTTTATGCTAACGATTATTGAACGTTAAACCTTTATTCGAAAATTTAATTATCTATTAAATTTGTTTGCTCTGTAAAGAGATCGATAAAATTAGACTAAATATATTTTCTTTATGTTTATTTGAATATTGAAGATTATCCTCATGTATTGCATTAAAATGATCATCTACAATTTTAATGTAATTTTATGATATTTTCAAAACTATTATGTAGTTTTAATTGCACTTTATCTAAAGAAATGTTGCATGTTATCTATAAATATATCCTTGAAGAACTGTTTTTTTTTATATTCATAATGCTTTTTATTGATAACATTATAGCTGGTTTACAGATCATTTTTCAATATTCTTATATACCAAATTTATCTTAAAGTTTAATAGCGAAAATAAAATATTTTCAAAAGTCATAAAATAGAACATTATTTCGATAGCGTCCAAATCATTGTCATTAAAATAGCTGATATGTTAATAAAAAATAAAATTGAATTTGAATCTTTTCACTATAATATCGTAGTCAACGAATTCCAATACGAATCGGTTAGTAAAATCAAAGGTTTACTCGTTGACCATGAACTCATAATGTAAATAATACTTTCAGGATGAAACAAATACAAACTTTGTACTACTGAGGACATTCGAAAACCTTGATCGATTATTTAATTATTTTCAGAGAAAATGTTTTAAGCATTATTGAATAAGAATGCTGACAAATGAGAATTGAAAGATTTACTCTAATAGCAATTAATTAAAAAGTAGTATTAAAACTAGAAAATGAATAACAGGTTGTTGGAAACAAAATGTATTACCTGCTCAAACACATTTTTTTTAATTTGCATACATTATAATTACATTAAAATACTTGAGGCGTCTTCTATAAATTATTACGTGCTTTTCGTAATTATCATATGGTAATGTTGAAAAAAATCATTTTTGCAGCTGTTTTTTTAACTAATTTATAACCGCAGAATTTCACGTTTTAACCAATTCAAATTATCTGATCATGTTTTAAAAATAGTTTAGAAAGCATTTTTTGATATTCTGTAATATTTATGCGCTAATATAGAAAACATTGTTTATTTATTTTGTTTTGGCATATTTTATTTTTTACTGGATATATTTTCAACTCGATTAATTAAGATTTGTCACGTTCATGAAAGGTTTATTGTTTGACATTTTTCAAATGACTGTAAAAATCGATTGAAAAGAATATTAATACTATTTTACTCTTGACAGCCCTGGTCTATACAACAAGATGTATCAGAGTTGGACTGGAATATTTCATAAGCTTATTTAACATTGACCAAGGTCTTTTTTGAAAATACTTTTGAAATTTTTCATTAACATAATCTAGTAAGCATTTTAAAATTCAAATGAACGAATAACATTTTATTTCTTCATATTATCACATATATTACAATTTTTTCATCATACTAAAATATATTTTTAATATATATTTCAAAATGGTTTTTTTATAAACAATTTTTCAATACATGTGTTTCAAATCATTCGAGGTATATATTTTTTTTTCAATATGTGTACATTAATAAATACCGAAGAGCATTCTTTTATCTAAATCCTTATTCGATAATAAGATTGAATTTTTCAACGATCGATTCAAACAAGATTTTTATACATAATACGTGTTTTATTTATTAAAATATAACATCAAAAAACGAAGGAATGACACATCAAAAGTGATTAACAAAAAAAAATAAAACATATATTTTATACTACATCCACTTATTACATTATATACATTTAATTCTGGTGATTGATGTATTTATTTCATTTAATATAAATGTAGACTGTTTTAGTTATATTTAAAGAATATATATGAGTAATAAATTATATCATACGGCTCTGTTTGGAATACGTAATCACTGTGCGAAAGAGGAACGTATATTGATGTTTGTTGTCTCATTATGTAAGCACTTTTTGAGATTCGGCGACATCGAAAAGAAAACACCTTGTGAAATATCTCATATTTTAAAGCGAGAAGAGGTATGCTATGTTGTGAGAACGTTCAGGGCTGCCGCTTCGTAATCCACGTTTTGTTTGCTTGTGGGTGTCAAATATTTTTACGACTTCTTTATTACAAAAAAAAAAAACAGTACATTCATGATAATTTATCAGTTACTCGTAATTTGAATACGTTCGTCTTTTTTTTTCAAAAGTTTTCTTTTACTATTGCAACTATGTTGTAACAGTATTTTTATATAATAAAGTGCGAATGTGTTGAAATTTCTAGAACGGTGTGATTTCATAAATAAAAATCTTAAACACCGCTATTTTAAATATGTCTCATAGCTCACTATCACAATGGTGTATTCCGGAATATTTTCTTCCATTTGAACAGCCGTTACTGTGTTTGCGAATTTTTTAAGTAGCAAATACCCTAAAGTACATAACACCTAACAATTGACATAAATTCGCATATTTTTATCTATTTGAATATCTGACATCGTGGATTCGGTATTATCAAGAATGGTGGTATTACTTTTACTCTAAATAATTATTTTTTATATTATCCGAAACTATATGAAGCAATGATATACAATAAGATCACAAAAAATAATAAATCACTTGATAGTCAATCATTTTATAAAATAATTGGCTCAAACACGAATGTTTTACCACTGTTATTTTTTTTAGTGTCAACTATCAACACACCGCAATCAGACGCCTCAACAGTTGGGACATTTGCAATCAAGGGTAAAATAATTTTTTAAACAAGAAAAAAATATATGTAAAATCGACATTTTAATTTGTTCCTTACTCGTAATGTTCGTTGCAATACTGATCGTTGTAGGCTAGGAGTTGGAATACCTACCAACTGTTTACCGTACGCATATCAATGATGTTACGTCATTGATCTCGTAGTACTTTTATCATATACATATCGGAGATATTAATGATCATTAATGATCAATAAATGATTCGAAACAACAATTTTCTTCAAATATGGTAATTTGATCGATTTTTTCAAAGAAATTATTTGCATCGTTATAAGCCATTAGAAAACCTTGGCCTACTCAATCTTAGATGTCTAGTCTGGTTGGCCCTTGGAAATTTCTCACCAAATCTGGATATATAGCAATATATATCCAGATATATGTTTTTTATGAGGCGTCAAGAAAATCTACTCATAACTTATTATATTATATTTTGATTAATTTATAACATTTTTTTAAGTTCATCTATTAGTTATATATTACTTTATTTCCACAAAAAAAAATCATTGATTAAAAAATATATATGTATGTAGATATACACTAATAACAATTTCTTTTTAATTTGACAGTGTTCAAATTAACAGCTGTTATTTTCTTATTCTTTTATTTGCAATGGGTTAAATTTTACTGTCACAATAATGTTGCGATCCTTTCTTTGGTAGTCATAATAACTCACTTTACTAACTGTCTTTTCTTGTTGGAAAGGCATGATATTTTAAATAATAAAAACATATTTTTAGTACCTATTTCTAAAATATATTTTTTGATCAAGACCGGTTTTGCTCAATGCGAGCATTATCAACTGATAAAATACAATTGATAAACAAGTCTTTTTATACAAAATATTTTAGATAAACCTGATATAATACCTGCTACCTTTAATTTCAATTTAAGTCAAAATAACTGTTTAAATTGATGTTAAAAAACAAAATTTTATAAGCAACTTATGTTTCGCTATGTAAGCGATTCATATTTCTATAAAAGAAGAATTTATCCTGGAATAACTACATATTTTTTATTTTCCAAGAAGAATAACTTAACAAACCTTTCATATTGAAATACGTGTTGAATAATCTGCGAAGTCAATATAAGATATATATAAATAACCACAAGTATACTCACATTTCAAATTGATATCTAATTATAAAATTTGACATCCTTGTTTCGTGTGCGGCAGACAGACATAAAAAATGATTGATATCGTAGCGTTCGTTGTTTGCGTATTTAAAAGTTTATCGTAGAAAGCAAACATCGGTGATATAATGATTTTAGGTTATCGAATCTATAAAAAAACATTATGCCATGAAGTGGTTGCAGATTTCAAAATTTAAAAAAAATATTTTTATCAAGTAATTCTCTGGACGACCGCATTGTGTTGAACGTAAACGACACCTGTGACAATGTATTTTGAATTTCAAAAATATATATTTAGCACTGTGTGTACAAATCTAATAATATAAGGAGACTAGAGACTTAACCTAAAGACTTCTAAGGCTTTATGTACTTTGATCTTCCGAGAAAAAAACATAGTTTCTTATTACATGACTAACATTCTATTTTCTGTGCTTAATTTTGCAACAGTCCGTTGATAAAATACAGTTCTATTATATTTCAAAAACAAAAAATTATGTTGATAGTTATTCATGATTCACTTAAGAACACCCCCAAATATTTTTTTTCCTATTCAAAATTTAGTTTGAAGATTTTAGGTAAGTATATTAAACATAGGTTTTACGATTTTTTCAAGTGTTTATAAGGCTATTGACCTAAGTTATACATGTTAACTCTAGTCAAACTTTAATGACCTTTGAATAGACATTCGAAAAAGTACACTTTTTCCCCCGCAAAATTTAATCAAAAAAAAATCATGGGTAAAATATTGACTGAAATTAATTTATTGTAGGAAAGATTCATAGTTACAAAAACAGTATTTTTGGATATTTTGACAAAATTTAATTCATAGCTAGTAATCATAAATAATTCGCATTCAAAATATAGAAGCTTTGTTGGAAAAATATTTGAAATCACCATAACTTTGTTTAGCTTTATGTTAATCGTGTCATTAAATGATAGTTATTCGATAAATAACCTGTTTAGTATGTCAAATAAGCTTTTTATAGCTGTGAAATGCAATAAAAAAATAATCTGCAATATATCCTGGGCTAAATCTTCCACATATGATTATTTTTAACGTGCAGTAAAATTAACGATATTGCTTCGGGAATGCAACATTTTTATACAAAACATTAAACGTGACCTATTCAATTGTTTTCTTTTTTCTTAAGTTATAAACTCAAAAACAAGTTTCAAACATAAATATTCTTTTCTTTCTTATGGAAACTAAATAAAATAAAAAAATAAAAAACCGAATATTATGCGTCTTCAATTTTTTTGCATTTCATCAATCTCGCTAAACTTGTTAGTATTTTCAACTGTTATTTGCTGAAATTGGTACTCATTCCTTTAGTTTTCATTATAAAATAAGTAAAATAACATAGGTTATATACCCATCATCATAAATTATAAGGAAAAACTTTCAAGTGGTCATTTTAAACGATCTAATTCTTTTAATAATATTGCAAATATTTTTAAAAAATGAGGTTAAAATTAATACAGTTTTCCGTTGCGTAAATTTTAATAGAAGGCTCTTGTAGAAATTTCATTTAATCTCATGCACTAAATGATACGTCAGTTCGTGTCACAACGATCTCAGATAAAGCAATATTTCACACCGAGAAACAAGTTCATCTTGAAAAAAGGTAAACCTATTTACAAGAAAAACACATTTACACGTTGGCGATGGTTTGACTATAGTAGGCTTGCTTAGCTTAAATTAAATTTTAGTTTGCTATTTTACATATTAATTATCACTTGAACCTTGAAAAAGAAAACATTTTGCCCGAAACATGAATAAAATATCGATTTTTGTATAATAGACATAGAAATTAGTTATAAAAAGACATCTATCTTCACATAGACATCTATCTAGCACAATTCTCAGATATTTTTTACTCTTATATAGTTTTGATAAAAATATATTAATATTTTTAAGACCTATAGCCGAATGGTCAATGCTATGACCATCTAGTAACGATTTTTATATACAAACGTACTTAAATCTGTAATGCATTCAGATATTTTAATCGATCCTTCCTATACCCTTATATATAATACATTCGTTTCCCACTTCAAAACTGACGTACAACCAGTATTGTAAAAATATTACATATGAATTCAAAATATATATTTTAAATTTTAATTAATTCGTAGGTGAAAGATAATATTTTTGTGTGAACTATTTTTATAATTAAAACTTACTTGTCCCGATATATTAACATAATGAGACCATGAAATATCATACAAGTTTACATTTTTTTTTTGCATATTAAAATTTATATATACTTCTTCAAATTTTTATGTTTGTAAATAGTTGTTAATTATTTAAAACTGCTTTTATTGTGTATTCATAACGTGTCTTCAATATGAATATTTGGAAATATGCATAAATTTAATGCAAGTCATTTTATGATTTGAAAACAGTCGTTCGTCGAAAAGGTCACAGCGACTTAATAAAAATAATTTTTTATTCAATAGCTGCTAAACAATAACTTAGTCATTAGGAAATCCACAAAATCATCTTAGATAAATTGGTTCATATGTGTTATATTTGCATTTTATAAAAAGCCTGGGTAAATCTTTTACTTATTGAATTCATAATTTCTTACGTCAATACACGTATGAAATAGCAATGTCAATGAAATAGCATGTGTCAGCGGTGTGCAATTATATATTAAAAAATGACCAATTATATTTAATTAGCACGATTTTTCATTCATAACTAATAGATATTCATATTATTTGACTGGATATAGATGTTAACATAAACATTTTCCATCACAAACCAGTGGTACGAGAGACAACCTTTTTGGTCCTCAAAATAGATGCAGTAGCTTAACAAAAGTCATCTTGCTTAAACAAACATTATCATTGCACCTGTTTTAATTAAAGCATACCACAATTTTTTAAATATATTTTTGTCGTTGTAAATCGTTTTATGCATATTTGAGCGTTAATTAAATAAAATTGTCATAAGTATATTTGAAAAATCTTAAAAAATAATTTATATGGTATTCTTTATTTTTTTTTGTTTAATTGAAATTTGTTACTCATACACCACCACTTAACAAAAGAATTGCAACAATCAAGCTAGAGCAGTGGTTCTCACTGTGGCCGCATTATAAACATCAGCTGTCCTATGGAAATGTCTCGTGGCCGCATCAAATGTGATAAAAACAGTTTCGATATTTATTTTTATATAGTGCATTACACTGCATGATCTTTCACAGTATATTGTTTTAGGTAAAATCGACAAAATTAATAAAGCAATTGTTGTAAATTCTTTATGTTAACTTGATTCATGATCAACGTATAACTGCAACCAAAAAATTTGAACTTATTTATTATTAAAACGGTCCTTTACTTAAACTCGATTAAAGGCTGGATGAGTCAGTTTTATTCAATCAATTTTAAAATTAAAATAATTTTACAAATTCATTTGCAAAAAAACATTTTCTTTAAATATCAAAATTTACTATAAAACTGTTTGTGGCCGCAACAAAATCCTCTGGTGACCGCACATGAGAATCACTGTGTAAGAGTTACAATTTATATTAATCAGCATTTGTTTACTACCAAATCTATGTGTTTATTAAATAAACTAATTTAAGCTCTTTTTGTTATTACAGAGGGTGCTCGCGCTGCTGTTTGCGATATTAGCAGTTTGCGGAGCAACTGCTGTTGACCAGAGTAGTATACCAGATCTACTGCGTGAGATAAGAGCGGCTCAGTTCGCACAATTCAACAATGAATTCCAAAGTAATGGATACAATTACAACTCCCCAAATGAAATATACGAAGAAACGACTGGGTATGATTACCCTGTACCAAAAGTGCCGTTTCCACCACCGGCTCAACCTTCACGGCCCCCGTATGTGCCACCAGTGACGACAACACGGAGACCACAGCCCCCACAGGCTCCACCAGCACCACCACCGCCTCCTCCACCACCTCCACGACCCCAAGTACAGCCGACACCGGGATATATTTATCCTAAGCCGACTCCTACACCTAGACCATATAGTCCACCACCACCACCACCGCCGCCGCAACCTCGACCAGTTTATACGACAACGAGAAGACCAGAAACCACAGGTTACGACTACCCAAAGCCAAATCTACCATTTGAATTGCCGACCACTCGACCTCCACCTCCTCCCTATAAGCCTCCAGTAACAACAACCCGACGACCACAACCCCCTCCACCTCCTCCTCCTCCACCACCCCCTCCACCACCACCGCCAAAACCATATTTACCCCCGGTAGTCTATACAACTAGAAGGCCTACTCCTCCTCCACCCCCACCACCACCTCCACCAAAACCGTATATACCTCCGGTAGTATATACAACTAGGAGACCTACACCACCACCGCCTCCACCAAAACCATATATACCCCCGGTAGTCTATACAACTAGAAGGCCAACTCCTCCCCCTCCACCACCACCACCTCCACCAAAACCATATATACCACCAGTGGTATATACAACCAGCAGGCCTACTCCAGCGCCATTTACTCGTGGACCAATAACCACTGGATATGATTATCCTGTACCCAAGATACCTTTTAATGACGTCACAACTACAAGAAGACCCCCTCCACCACCTCCTCCACCACCACCACCTCCGCCTCCACCACCACCACCAAAACCTTACTTGCCACCCGTCATCAAGATAACACCACCACCGCCAAGACCACCACCACCACCAACTCCACCTAAGCCATATTTGCCTCCAGTTGTGGTAACAACCACTAGAAGGCCGATTCCACCTCCTCCTCCTCCACGACCACCACCACCACCACCTCCACCCCCAAGGCCCACAACTCGAAGCCCACCTACAACAGGCTACGATTACCCAAAACCATACATACCATTTGAAGATGCAACTACTACAAGAAGACCACCTCCTCCTCCACCACCTCCACCACCACCACCACCACCGCCTCCACCACCAAAGCCATATTTACCACCAGTAACTAGGCCTCCTCCACCGCAACCAAAACCATATTATCCCCCAGTAACAAGAGCACCTCCACCACCACCTCCGCCACCACCGCCCCCACCAAAACCATATTTGCCCCCAGTGACTCGTCCTCCTCCACCTCCTCCTCCACCACCACCACCACCAAAGCCCTATATTCCTCCATTTACTACGCGTAGACCTACACCACCACCTCCTCCACCACCAAAACCATATTTACCACCAGTGACTCGTCCTCCTCCTCCACCACCACCACCACCACCTCCACCAAGGCCTTATATTCCTCCAGTTACTACAACGCGCAGACCTTTGCCGCCACCACCTCCACCACGACCCCCACCTCCACCACCACCACCAACGCCATTCACTCGAAGTCCTCCAACAACTGGATACGCTTATCCGAAACCAAAAATTCCTTTTGATGACGTCACTACCACTAGAAGACCTTTGCCTCCATCACCACCTCCACCACCCCCACCACCCCCACCACCTCCACCAAAACCGTATTTACCCCCTGTAACTCGAAGGCCATCACCACCTCCACCACCTCCTCCTCCACCACCACCACCACCACCGAAGCCGTACTTACCTCCAGTGACAAGGCCTCCACCACCACCTCCACCAAGACCCTATATTCCTCCCGTTACAACCACAAGGAGACCGATACCACCACCTCCTCCACCAAGGCCACCACCACCACCTCCTCCACCACCACGGCCATTCACGACGAGTGCTCCAAGAACAACTGGATACGATTACCCGACTCCAAAAACTCCATTCGACGAAGGGTATAACTACCCTCCACCGAATATCCCTTTCAACTTTTAAATGACAAATAAAATTAAGCTAATCCACTACAAATTCAAAACTTCTCACTACAGAAAAATTATTTTGTTGGAATATTTGTATTTATAATAACCATAGGCATGAATGCGTATGTAATATTTAAAATGAATCAAATTTTCACATTTTTATGCAAGAAATGTATTTAATTTCCAAATTTATTTTGTCACTTTTGATTATTTAAATTGAATTTAAATTTACTAATTAAGCAAAGTTGATTGACATACTTTTCTATGAAATAGTATTTCAATCGATGTACCTGTAAAATATTTTTTATAAGTTTAGTACCTTGTGTGTTTCTGAAAAAATGTTTTTTTTAATATTGGGCTATTCAATCATATTTCTTTAACGGCCAGTATAATTTGTAAATAAACCATTTTTAAGGTTTTGCAAAAGTTCGAAATATTGATCTATATTTTCTATTGGATAGCCTATATAAAATTTTAAGTTCTTGTAGATAAGTTTTGTATAAATACCAATTAGTGTATATTTCACTGCCGAGAAAATATAATATTTTTCAACTATTAAAGAGTCTTATTCTACCTTTTTTAACTGTCCACAAACAAAAATAATTAAATTATACAAATTTTGAATATTTTTTTCGCTCTCAAATAAATGGTAAAGGAAATTATCATATCAAAAAAATTGAAAAAATAAATCCACCCATACAACCGTACCCCGATTTTTGTTTTTTTTTAATGACCATAAAAAAAGTCATACATGTAAAAAATGTTTATTTACCACAGTCAAAATTTTCTTGTCACGGGAGCATTTTTATTCAAGTCAGAATATTAAGGAACAAATTAGCACTGACCAAGTTGTCAACACAATTCAACAGTTTGTCGATAGATGCCATGTAGGTGAGTCATCAGCGGAGACATGGTGATTTAGCTATATATACAAATAAAGCAGCTATTGTTTCGATTATTCCTTACGATGTTGGATGAAAATGCTCGCACTTGCATAAGCATATAAAGGCGAGATTATAAATGTTCAACAAAAACGATTGACTGGTATAATGTGTGTCAAAAGATAGCAATGAAATTTAAATGAATTGGTGCAATTTTTTGAGCAATATGAAAAATATTTTACATAATGATGACTGTAAGATTATTAAATATTGTTTTTATGGGTGTGACGTCAGACCTATATATACAACACGATGAAAGTATATTCAAGTAAAACACGTTTATTTTGAGTGCATAGCAAAAAAGACCAAGCTGTTTTTTTAATAGTCAGCCAATACATAAAAACGTCCATGCTTCATATAAAATTTTATTTTAAAATATTCAAAAAAATTATCCGCTCCTTTTCCGTTTCCTTCGAATTTTTCAGACCGAGCCCCTTTGTAGCACAACCCTATCTGAACTAAATTTAATTTCCGCAACCCGAAAAGAGCACTATAATACTTGTCGCTTTTATGTATAATAGTGTAAATATTCAGTACACATAAATAATTATATTATATCTATTTTAGAAAAAAATCCTTCATTATCCTAAATCTATGCATAAAACACCCTAATATTATAGGTTAAAATCTAATATTTTCTAATCTATTTTTAATTAAAGAACGGAAATTTGTAACCACCTGGCTAAATACTACATTTTTTAAGTGTTTCGTCTCTTTGAGAAAGCATTTTCAGATGATTTATAGAGACAAGGCACGTATCAAATTTAAAAATAATCCTAGGGGAATAGTTATTAATTTTTTTGACCAAAATCAACCTTGATGTACAAATTGGCTTATTTTCACTACCCGATCCTAAAAAAAGCGTTTACTACTCAATTCCCATGCTCTATATTCCGTTTATTACGATATTTATTGGTATCGATTGATTAACTATCAATAGAACATATAACAAACACGGTTTTAAAAAAATACCGAATTGATGAAACCTATAAAGGCATACTAAATAGCTCTTATTAATTTAAGGTTATTTAGAACATGATTTAAATGGAATTGAATATTACAGCTTTCCTTCACGGACAGCAAGCTTCACGCATGGTTAATAGACCACCAAAAACAATGTCAGCGCAGTAAATACGCAAATAATATGCAAAAAACTTCATTAAAACATGTTGTGAAAATTTAATGCCTTAAAAACGTGATTGATTGTTTTTCGAACTTACAATATTTCAAAACAATACTTTTACGTTTTTTATAGATCCTGGTTAATATCGTTAATCATTTATAATAAGTGAGGCAAAAAAACAATCGACCTAGTTGTCTCAAAATGACATTTCTTAGAATTGTTCTTCTTTTCTTTGTATTGTATGTGCAAATTAGTGTGTGCGTTTGTATGTTATTATACGGGTGTGTCGATTTAATATATGTTGATGCACACATAATTATAACACGTATAGTGTCCAAGTGAACAGGATTTACTGTAGATTACTTAGCTCCACAGCGGCTATGAACTATGATGCTATCGTGTTGTAAATCTTAACTTTCCATCAGTTTGCGGTCCCAAAAAATCCGAGTATAAAGATTTCATTTGCAGTCACACTAGATATTTTTTAAATATTTTTTTATTAAAAAAACTAATTCGTTTTTAAAAAAATATAAGAGCCTGCGATAGGCTGCCATAAGCTGAATTTTCTTTGAGTATAAGAAACTGTTGCACTGCAGTATTGGAAGTCTTTTAGCAGTTACATATAATCGAATGAATGTGGGTCCCATGAAATCAATACAGTTCAATGTATCTTTTTTATTTTCTAATTTTCACCAACTCAAATATGTGCAGTGATAGCTTATAGAGAAACGGTTAGAGAAAACCAGAAGGTCATCACCATTGTTTTACTTCTTAGTAAGTATAATGAAGAAAAATAATTCACATAAGCAAATGCGTGAGTGCAGTCAACAATGAAAAACAAGCATCTACCTGTTCGTCAAACTAAGCTTCTTGAGTTAACTGTCTCTAGCACGAGAAACACCACGCGTTTTTACATTTTTCTTTCTGTTAAATTTTAGCAGGAAACGATACAATGTGATAATAAAACTCAGTGTTTTAATACAATAATAAAGGTATACATAGAAGAATGAAAAAGCACATCGACTTTTCGCCGAATGTGTTATTTTTAGAAAAATCAAAACTATAGCATTGCATAAACATAAAGTGATTTTTTGGAAAAAAAAACACATCTCCATTTTTCAACGAATAAAGAAAACTTTAAAATTTTAAAATAAAACGTTCAATTTTAAGATTGTACAAATAATAAAACATTTAGTATTATTTTAGTGTAAAGTGATATGTAACTGAACTGGTTAAAAATTATTCCAACGTGAATGGATGGAATTATAATAATTCCTTGTGCTGGTGAGTGGGCGCGAATTGGTTGAGCTTTGGCTATTCAACCAGAGATGTCATACACGACAAAATTATCAAATTACCGAACGCCTCAGTCGTGGTCAACTGAATTCGGTCTATACAAATACAGAGGAACGCAACTCGCAGAGGACTTTTATGAAGAAAATATTTGCAAGAAAATTGTGAGATATACTTTGGGAACCATTATGGCACTGATAATATTGATAGTGGTGAGTAAAAAAATAATTAAGTTGTCATAAGTATATTATTTTTAACATCAATATAATTTTACAATTATAAGTCGAACCATTTTCGATTAAGAACATCGTATGTTTATTATGATTGAATTTTTTCTAGAAATAAATATTATGGCTGTAAATGTTTTTACAATATATACTCTTAAACATGCCTACTTAATTCTTAATTTCAAAAACAATGTTTCTTCAATTATATAATTTTCCGACAATAAGATAAGAAATTCCGTATGAGTAATAATTATCACTTTTTATATTTGATAGAAAAACTCTGATGAGATAAATAGGATTGATGATTCTTTTTTAACACGGTGAAAAAATAGCAATGTATTTCAGTTCTACAAAACTTTTCACAGTCTTAAAAAATTGTAGAACTCAAATACATGGCTGTTTTTCACCGTGTTATTATGTAGATCTACCAAGCAAATGCCAATTCAATCATTTGTTTCTTCTTGCCATGTTTATATCCTGACTATGTAGCTTTAAACATGTATACTTTATTTTAAAAAAATAATATTAACCTTTCAAGCAAGAGCGCAATTATCTTCAACAAAAACGTCGTTTTTAAATAAGAACAATTTTAGCTCAATTGCACAGTTCAAAATGATTTTAAATATTTTATGCTTAGTAAATTCATAATTGCCATAAAGACAACTGAGGGGTGGACATTATTAAATATTTTAACAATATGTTTTTTGCTGATTGCTGTTGGTGACAAGCATTTGTATCCATTCATATTTTGCAATAATACATTGATATGAAACCATATTTGTAACAGAAGAAATATGTAAGTGATCTTTTTTTAATCAGTTTAATAGACTAAAATTTCTTTATGGGTTTGGTTTTAGTTTTGGTTTTGTGATAAGAGATAATAATGAAATGCATTTGGCTTAATTTATCTTTTCTTTGCCCGTTAAAACTTTCTTTAGAGTGTATTCGATTAACTGACAGTTTTAGTATTTTTACATAATTAATAAGACATGTGAATGAGTTGTTCATTATTTAGTCTCCGCCTGCATGATTAGCAGAGCGTAGTAAAAGAAAATAAGATTTTCAGATAGTGCAAAAGTATTTGTTAATATCCGTCCTATAAAAAGAAAATGTTTAGCCAGCTGCATAAGACGACATTAATTGCAAAATAATATGCCACGAATAAAACATCCTAAATGCTTCCATGAGCGAATCGTTTTTTAATTGATATTGAATATTAATTTTGTATTTCATATTCTATCTAACTTTTTTATAGCATGTGAGTTCATCGGCAGTAATACTATATTATTAAAATTTTAACCAATAATTTAAATGCTAATGTGAAATAATTAACAAAATAGATCATTTTTTACAAAAAAGCACTTGATTGGAACGGATTCCAATATTGTATTATATATTCATAAGGAAAATTTTAATAATCTCTATAGTTGAAAGTTTGAATACGTTTAACGTTCTTTAACCAATCAATATAAGACAATTTCACAATCGTTTAACTATACGTTCTGCCAATATAAAAGTTTAAATAATTGATCTATTATACTTTTTAAAAAATCAAAAAAAAAGTTTTATATCATAATTCTAGTCAGATAAACCTTTTTTTGATTCACGAGTCATTTCTTGATGAAGTAAGTTTCGAAAAATTTGAAAAACTTTGGTCGATCTTCAATGTCAAAAATTCACTTTATTAATAAACATTGAAATCACACGCACATTACATATGTTAAGTTTAACCATACAATGAAAATCACAGAAAATTGAATTTCAAAAAATTTATGTATTGAATAAGAAATCTTTTAATTTACAGGTATGCCTTATGATTTTTGATTTCTCAGCGGCTGTAGATCAGACAATTGCGGACGACTTAAAGAAAAACTCATTAGCAGCATCCAAAATAACACTTGAACGGGCAACGGACAATTTACCGACTGAAATAAAAACAATACTTCCACAAATTGTACCCGCAGTTAATGAAGACCGTCCTGAACTCGATATATACGATTCAACAATTTTAAATGACACTTTAATGGACAGCTCTATGTTTGATAATGAAACTGAAATATTTTATAATGAGGCGCCGCTGTTAGACTTAGAAGTCATGTCAAGTGATTCAAAGCCAAGTACAAAAAGTCTCGCTGGAACACCTCTTCGTCTTATTCCACGAAACCCACCAAATTTTCGGCAACAAACAAATGAGCCTTCTCCATTTTACAAATCTAGTTATAATTTAAATTATCCGCAACTATCCAATTTTAGAAATAGACAAAAATCAAAAAATCTTGAAGAACTTCTTCGTTACATGAATGACCAGCTAAATAAAGACGGTAACAAGAAAAATAGTGCTGCGCGACGAATCAAATTTTCCGGAATATATTTACATCCACGATTGGTTGGCGACAATTCTTATACAATAAAAAGAAATGGTTCAAATGTCTATGAAAATTTGAGCTATCGCAAGAATTCAAAACATGAAATTCTTTCAACTTCTCCTACGGAATTCACTCGGTCTGTCAATTCAAATAAAACTGATCCATTTATAAAATATAAGCCTAACCAACCTGGCGATATCAACTTGCTTGCTGAAAATCAGTTTAGATTTGCGCCAACTTCAATTCAAATTAGATTAAAAAACCATAAAAATAAAACGCCAAATTTAATCCCTATTAGTTCGGATTTTAACAGATGCAACGGGTATATTTGTAACACTGATGAATCTCATAAACCTAAAATAAATTCTCTTAGTAACGTTGGTGAAACGGAATTCGAGAACGTCAAAGATTATTATATCAATGACGGTGATGATTTAAATACAAACAAAAAATCATCAGGAGTAAAAGGTCATTCGAAAAACAGGCCGCTAAGTGTTATGCTTGACATTTATCCGATGGAAAATCAAGACGAAGAAACTATGGCATTTCCAGAACACTTAAACGAGCCCATCTCTACAAGTACAACCAGAAGACCTAAAAGTTTAAGACCTTATCCTAATTATAATAAAGGGTATCCATATATTGGCCCACCTCCTCCTAATTACAAACAATATCCACATTATATTCCTCCATATCCTGGGTATTTTTACCCAGGAAACTATCATACGCGCCCTTACAAACAGCAAAAAATCCACGCAGATCATAAGGGAGTTTTAAATTCTCCGCAATTACCTATTAAAAATGATCCTTTTGATCGTGCAACAAAACAGAAAAATAATTCTACAACACCTGCCAAGAACAAACCAACACAAATGCTCGTTCAATTAAATTTGTATCCACGAAAGAAAATTGTGAAAAATGTTAAATATGGCGATGATACATACGATATTATCGACAGAAAATCACATCCAGAAAAAGGTAATGACGAATATATGGATTCAGAATCTGCTAGTAACATTTTGAAAAACATTTACGGTTTATATAACGATAAAAATAGAAGTTTAATTCATACGCTATTGCGAAATGTTAACTTTTCTAACGATGAAAACAATTATGAAAATATAACCATCGACGATATACGTAACGGTTACGGTTTTAAGCTACCAGGACCTGAAATAGAAGATTTTTCATTGCCAGATGGAATATCTAATCCAGCTATACAGCTCTTATCACTTTCGAGAAGTATTAACGACGGCCTAGCGATAAAACAACATGCATCGGTTGATGAGCATATAACAAGCCGTGAATTATCAGAAAAGTCAATAGCAGAAGAAGATAAATGGCCTGTCTTTGAAGGAAGCAATGAAAATTACAATGAAAATGACACTTCAAGTTCACAAATTAATGATTATGATATTAGCAAGTCAGACAATTTTTCCACAAGTCTCGATCAATTCATTGCAGTTCCTCTATTAGACTAAAACAAGTCTCAATGTCAAGTGATTTGGTAACCTTGTATTGTTTAATTTTAATAATACCACATGCACTATCGACAGCTATTTATACAATGCAGCGATCTTGTTGCTCACAAAGCGAAAGTTTAATCATAAATTAGATATGATATTTTTGTTATATTTATATAGCCAAGGATTGAAAGAATGCGTATAATAATTCCAATAAATTAATTTAATTTAGAATTATTAATATTGTAAAGTTCCTATTTCCAAATAATTTATCTTATGCTTGGTTATAATAAAATTATGTATTAATTAATAAAATTAATAACTACATTTACGATGGGTAGAAAAAAGCTTTTAAAAGGATATATTGAAACGGTGTGAACCGCAGATGCTTTGCAAGTTTTTTTTTTTTTTTAATTTTAATCAAATAAACATAAACCTAAAATAGTTAAAGTTTTGTTATACGTCTTAACGTTCCTGATAACACTATAACGTAAATGAATATAATCAATATTGCTGAAAAAAGTAATTTTAATCGACTTTTTAACTATTCTTAAATATCGTCTTTTTTGAATTACACTCAATATTCATAGATTTAATAGCTTATAAGTATATTTTTTAACAATTTTACTATACTAAATTTAATAATTTTACAATTTGAAACTCATAATATGACTTATTATTAATAAAATCAAAAAAAAATAATGATTTGTATGTCTTCATATTTTCATGTCTTAAAATTAGCCCCCAAAAGTTTACCCTGTCTTGGAAGAATTTATCGATAACAATGTGTCTAGTAATGCCTTTCAACTACGTGCAAAGTGTGTTACATCTAGAACCTTGCAAAACTATAAATTTTATAGATCAAATGAACTTCTACAAAGAAACCGCCGAATCTATCGAAAAAACATATAATGAGTATATAAATCAATGCTTAAAATATGACTTTATTCGCTAGTCGTATATTAATCTCTGAAAAAAATTTTGTTTTCAAAATATTTGGTTTAAATATCTAAATATTAATCAACGTATATAAATTATTATTTATAGAGGCTTTCGGTAGATTCAAACTCTGTATATATCGAATTAATAAGTGTTGTCTGCCTTGAGGACATAACTCGCAGTGTCTATATTTCTTATCAATAGGTAAATGTTCATACACTTCCTGGTTAACCTTTTATTTTGGTTGTTATATTGGCTTACAACAATTCCTGCGTTACTATTTGATTGAAGCATTTTTTATTTATATAATAGACAACGCAATCGTAGAGATTGTGCAGACATTTGATCTTAAAACTCTACTTAAACCAAGGTGTTTCAGAAAACTATGCATTTTGTTGTATTGAAATTATAACAATATAGCACTTCAACTCTATTATACAACAAAATTTTCTAATTTATCAAACGCCACATATAGAATTTCTGAAGATCAAATATACTAAAATTTTACATTATATTAAAGGTTTACAAAAGGACAAACCAGTTTTTTAAGTTACGTTTTATTTGAAAACAAATAAAAGAAAACAGCGACATTACATAGGATTCGAATTTTGAACTTTAATTAAATACAAGCTATGCGATATGTCGACTATTATTTCTGTTAATTATATTATAAAAATTACGTTATCTTTTAAAAAAATTTGCAAATATGTAAACAAAAGATTTAATGTTCAAAATTAATGTAATTTAAATATTATGAGAAAACAATACTCTTACTATCATAACCAAAAACTCCGGACTTCGCTGATGGTAAGATAATAGGTAATCAAGGAATACTGCTGAGAAAGCTATGCCGTTATTTACGAAATATGGTGTTAATTATATACCACGGATAAATCAAGGTATAAAATTTATTTTTATAACATTCAATTACTTAAGATTGTAAATTCACCATAACATTGAAGAAGTGTTATTGTTAATCAATAACTTTTTTTTATTCTAATTATATTCGAAATAATTTTGAATCATTATGAAGCATTTGTAAACGCTGAACCGTTCCCGTTCTAATATTTGACAAACTTAGATAGTTCCATTAACTTTTTTTCGCTTGTCCAGGGTTAATGGAAAGTATTATACAAACATTCAAAACAAAAACTAATTACAAATAGAAAACCATAACAAAATTTACAAACACCCTACTATTTTCGCTTATTGTATCTAACATGGATTCATAAAACTTCTTACATCTCTTTCTCTCCAACGTATATCACATTTCATTTGATTCAAGCAAACAACCGTTAGTTATACCTGCTGATAGAATATCTCTGTAGACAGTTAAAAGACAACTTTCAGATACCATCCTATCCTACTCTATTACCTGATGAAAACTCATACGAAGAAACGGGACAGATACCAAGGTTTGTTGGTTAAGATTCATATTCTAGTCATGGGTAAGATGGAGTAATTTTACTCTTGGGCCGGTAAGAGTGTTGTCATTTTTTAGTTTTTACAATATTGTTGAAGTTTTATGGTTGAAACTATTATTACTGAGTGTTAATTCATGTTTATTGAATCTATTTCAATATTAAACCATAATTAATCAGTGACTGTTAAGTGACAAGTGGAGTAAATCAAGGAAATGTGGAACACAGTGTAAGTGAATGTATTTATGCAGGATGTAGTTTTATTTTCGTAATACCCTATTACATGTTTCTTCGTAAAACTATAGGGCATTCTTTTTTTAAAACAATCCAAAAGAAAAATAATAGTGAAATTCATTTTGAAGTTAATCATTGATGTATACATTTAATTAATGCAATGAGTACAGCCAAAATCTCAAATGTCATATGACGTTACAATAGTGACAAAAGAATTTATGGGTGTAACAATTGCCTACTGATACAATGTTGTAACACTTACTACCTAACAGTAAAGTGGCTTTATATAATTATAAATAAGTATGCCATAAAAATTGTTAAGAAGTACTACAGTCTATAATGTATTATGCTGAATGTCATACAACAATAACGTTTCACATTGATTTGACAGCTGAAATTTTTGACATCTCTGATACTTATATATTCTTTGCGTTAACTTAATTTGTACAGTATTTCTCATTTGACATTTTTCTACGTTTATTACTTATAATACTAAACCCTACATGAAAGTAGAAAGTATTTATTTGATAAGACACTGGCGATCATTACGGTACTCTATGCCATCACACTAATTACAGGAAAGTTTGGTATATGACACTGCATTGATGTTACTCACCTTTAAATAAACAGGTATTTTACACTCGACAAAATTACTTAGTTATTCAAAATTCCCAAGTCAAAATTTCTTCATGTAATATTTGTACAATGTTTTAAAATCAGTCATTAATAATTTAGGTGTGTAGGATTTATTGAACATTGTATAATTATAAAAAACCTACATACATAAATCTTTAATTAATAATATTAATTAATAATTGTATTGGAAATGAAAATCCTAATATTTATTATTATATCCTAGATTTATAATCATATAATAATAAATCTGTATTCATTTGTAGAATTATAAATTAATAAAACCTAAGGTGATCATTTCTCCAACGATCTCCACCATAACCTCAATAACTAAATAAAAATGTATATAACAATCCACACCAATTGGTGTAAAAATACAAAGGTATTAGAAACGCTACAATTAAATTACGATGAAGTAAGACTAGACTTTTGGTATATTACATTTCACAAGTTAAACAAATGAAACACATTAACAACTTTGGATTGTTATACTTGATCCAATTTTGAGCGGATGATTGTTGTTTTTTTTCCCACATCATTCAACATATTTTTGGCGATTGCACCATCGGTTTATGGATCATTTTCAAGCATACAAATCTTTTAACAAGTACATATCTTATGCGCTAAAATAAATGTAATGAAATAAGATCTCCGCAATTCAAATTGTTCTACTGCATTCATAATTATTGCAGATTGCGTATGTTTTATTGTCTCGGTGAAGACTTTTTGACGTAATATCGATTGCTAAATAATGAAATGGCATGGATATTGAGCAAGCGGAAATTAAATTTTCGGTATAATACAAATTCTCACGCGATAGGTAGCTGTTAAAATATAAAGCATTTTTTGATAATGGAAGTGCCATTATACGTATGTAATTTTTTTGATAGAATTATCGCGTGCTATGAACATTTTGTAATGTTGCTATTAACACGTAAATCATCAAAATGTAGTTGATCTGCATCGCTGTCAATCGTAAAATATTTATTATGAAATATGAATTAAATAATAAACAGAAAATTAACAATTGGTCAACATAAGTTATAAGCAATCGTTCCCTCTATTGCTATAAAGTAAATAATAAAAATAACGCTTTACCAACAAAAACGTTTTAATTTAAATATGATTTTCAATAATTGAAAAACAAATTCATAACAATTGTCGTATATCATTAAAAACAAAAAACAAAACAACCAGAAATTTCTAATATAATTCAAAGTGAAATTATTTTCTTCATTCAATAAATACTTTTTGTTCATACTTTGATATTTTTGATCGTTACTTTTATTTCTTTTGTTTTTTGCCCGACCAAATATTTAAAACGCTTAAAAAAGAATGGTTTAGTCGTGCGTATAGTAATAATATATACCAATTCACCACAATTTTCGTGTTTTGCAGTAAAAGTTGTTGACCAATTAACATCTGGAAAAGTTATTAAAGTACGCGTATATTAAATTAAAATTAGTGGCAAATTGTAAGAGGCAATCTTTCGAAATCCATAAATTTATCGTAAATATTTTATTTAGATTCTTATCATAAAATTTAATTTAATTATCAGATTATCAACAAAATATAAATAACAAAATGATAAGATCTTTTTTTTCAAGTTTTCTCAATTTAAGGGTCGATATTGAATATTAAATAATCTTTATTTATACTGTATATTTAATTCGTCAATACCCCTAATGCTACCGACAAATAGAAGTGTAAAAAAAATATGTAGTCGTGTGCACTTGTAAATATATTTTAATATGAGCTCGTTAAAGTGTATACTGTTTTTTTTCAGATATCCAAAATGCTTGAGCAATGTGTCAAATAGAATAAATCCAATAAATTAATGTAACTCAAATTCGTTCATTAAAACGGCGAATACTATCAATCAAAATGTCAACAGCTATATATAGATTATTCAAAATGGATCAAATACTACTCATTGTTTCTTTATGTTTATTGACACTAGCTTCAAGTCAATTTATCAATCGTGCTCCACATTTTATTCCCGTCACTGGAGATATGTCACAGTTCAGTCTCTCTGAGCATACGGTTGTTGGGTCTCCAGTATATCAACTAAAAGGTAATTAAAAACTTTTCTAAGCGTATATTAAACATTTCAATCAGAAACATGAGTGCTTAAATTATTTTATCAGTTTCTCGAATAGTGTTTTGAATGATATATATTTTTATTTTATAGGAGAAGATCCGGAAGAGGGTAAACTTCATTATTCGATATCTGGACAGTATTTCAGTGTTGATAAATTAAATGGAGTTGTTACCCTTGTTAAGCCACTTGATAGAGAAAAAGAGGACATGCTGGAAGTTATTATTAGTATTACAGGTTAGTACAAATTAACACTAGAAACATTCATATCATTAAGGAGTTTTAAGTTAGTTTTAGTTTAGTTAAGACTTTAACGATATTTTCTAATTGTAATGTGTGTAGTAAGGTTAATTTCACGATTACCGGTCCCATGATAATATCTGTGTTTTTTTTCTATAGAGAACATTTGAAAAACTTTACAAGATGTTTTTCTATCTACAGTGATGCCAATATTTGTGGAATTTAATTCTTAATATAATTTTCCTTACAAGTATTTTTGGAAGAATATTTTATTAGAATTATACGTAGGTATACATCATACAATACCGATAATTTGAAGCAGATTAAAATACCAAATATTTCGAATGGTCATTCTTGTATTTTTTCATTCTGAGGGTGGTTGAAATACACATTTAAACACTATCAAGTTCATGCGAAAGTAAAATTGTATCAATAAGTCAGTCTTATCCCAGTGTCTTGAAACGAAACATAAAAATGTTAAAAAGAAAACGAAGACGAAAATATTTCATAAAAATATAATTGACATACAAGCTCAAGCCTTTTTTGCCTCTAAAACTTATACAGATTGTTGATTATAATTTCTAATGTATTCTATTTTACTAAGATAACATGGTTTTAATCCTTCCATTTTAACAATTTTTGTTTCATTAAAAACCAGTCACTGAATATTATCAAGAAATCATTATTCTTTAATTTTTATTTTAGCAGGTAGAAAACGAAAGCTTTGTTTTTAATGGCATATTAAAACACAACTTTATTATTAATTTATCAAGGGAAAAATTTTAAAATAATTTAACAAAAAAGCTTTCATAAATGTGCTGAAATAAAATAGATCATCCATGATTTTTTTTTTAAAAAATCTGGTGTAAACGCTTTCTGATTATTTTAACTTCAGTTTTGAGATTCAGAATCCTCATAAAAAACTAAAGTTGATAAACTCGTGATGTAAAAACCAAACTCAGTATAATAATAAAGTTGGCATGATACAAAAATCGAAATGCAAATCCCATCTTACATTCACTGTAGTTTCGAAGTGTTCGTGCATATATTCTACAATTAAACTATTACAATGAAACTGCCAAGCGAGGAAATCTCTCAGTCCTTACTTACCTCCTAAAATTATACACGAATAATATGTAATTTTTTGATAAATGCAAGAATAACTTTCATATCTTCTATAGATGAAAGTGATGGAAACTCTGAACCAAACACAATTTCATTGCGAAGGGAAATACCGATCACGGACTACAACGATAATCCACCGGTATTCCAAGGACGGCCGTACAGTGCAAGAATCTCTGAATCGGAGGAAATTGGTTCAGAAATACAGGTAAATTTACCTAACTACAATTGCTATTGTGAAGAGTAATACCAGGAAACGGCTGATTCATTTCACTTAATTAAATTCATTTTTGAAACAATTTTTGATTTTCGTAGAAAACTGAATGTAATTTTAATTGATTTTTAATACAATAGCTTGTTAAATTTCCTTTTGAATATGTATTTATCTTTGTCCGAAGAAGTAACAGAAATATTAATTAATATAGTAATACCTACTTTTCTAAATATTCAATATATAATATGGGGAAATGATAGAGAAATTAATATCTCAATAATTTATTATACATCATCTTGTTTATTATTTAATATTTTTATTGTATTATTTATAGGTTGTCCCGGAAATAACAGTCACTGATAAAGATGGTGGAATTAATTCTGACATCCAGGTATTATGTTATTCAAGAGATAGTCTTGGGGACACAGAAGCCTGTGACGTATTTACAATAGCGACGGAAAAGGTAAAAAAGAACTTTCATTTACAAATAACCGACCAAATGAATATTAAGTCACTTTGACGATATATGTTTTATTTATTTGTATTGCAATACAACAAATGTTTACGGGTGAAATAACATTGTTTTCTTGTTTTTATAGATGGCGGAAGGGCAGTTCACTGTAAAAATATATTTAAAGAAATCGTTAGACTTTGAGGGTAGATCATCATATAGGCTTGGTCTTCAAGCCGTGGACGGTGCCCCTGAAAATCAGTTATCAGCTGTCGCAACTGTTTCAATTGATGTTCTTGATGTTCAAGATCAACCACCAATATTTATTAACGCTCCATACTCTGCTACAGTTCCTGAAAATACCCCACCCGTGAGTATAATAAACCACCCAATAAATGAAAGACTTTAACAAAAGTTATATTTCTTACTAATCATTGAACCGAGCCTTTAATACTATTAAAAAAATCTTGGCCTACAAAACCTGTAAAACACGATGATATTTAATAATACAAATTATTTATTTGTTTAATGTTTTCGTTATGTGCAATATTATTAATATGGTAATATTTTCTATAATAGGGAACATCAATTATGGATATTGTCGCAAAAGATGGTGACTCAGGAAATCCAAGGCCGATATTAATATCGCTTGAAGGCGATAGTTTGAATTATTTCGACTTGGTTTTCAAGAATGATACCGGAAGTGCAATTCTTGTTACGACGTCTGAAGCATTGGATAGAGAGCATCCGAATGTACTTGAAAATGGAGGAGTTTATAACTTATTCGTCAAAGTAATATTTTATTTATAAACATTTTTTTCTACTTTAGTTTATCTTTCATAAATAACAAACTCAAAAATTATCGGCTTAAAATTTAGCGATAAATATGAAAAACCGCTTTATTTAGTTTATAAAAAAAACTTCATTATTTAATTGCTTACAATCCTTATTTCTTTTGGTAGCTATGTTAGTAATATTTCATTTATAAAACAAATGTTTTAACGACAAATAAAGATAGAAATATATCAACGAAATAAAAAAGAAAATGGTAAATTTTTATGACTATTATGCTTTTCAAAATTGGATAAAGGCGAAAGATTTATACGTATTGAAGGGAAACCAGAGTAATTTTATGATGAAATGGTTTTAATATCTTTATTATTGCAATATTTTTTTCGTAAAACATATATGTGATTTTAATGATATTTGTATTTGTAGGCCACTGAAATGATCAACAATGAAATTCCTTCCGATTATTCGGTCACTCAAATAACCATCGTGGTAACAGATACTGACGATCATAAACCTGCTTTTAATCAAGAAATATTTGATGTATCGATTCCTGAAAATATAAAACGAGGAACTCTTATTCCAGGACTTTCAATCTTTGTCGAAGATAACGATCTCAGTTCGAATAGCCGATACAATTTAACATTACGAAACGTATTAAATTCTGAGAATGTTTTTACTGTCAGTCCTACCTACGGAGAAGGCAGAACAACTCTTGCTATCAAAGTAAACGATGCGACCAAATTAGACTATGATATCGAAGACGATTCAAAGAGATCGATGAGTTTCGATATTGTTGCATTAGTAAACAATGAAGAAGCTGCTACTGCGAGAATAAATATTAAACTTCTCGATACAAATGACAACTCACCCATATTTGAAAAGGAAAACTACAAATTAAATGTTTTGGAAGACGTAGAAAACGGTTTCAAAGTGTCGGACTTGAAAGCTTCTGATCGAGATTCCGGCACTTTTGGAAGGCTCGAATACATTCTCACGGGATTCGGTTCAGAATACTTTAAGACGGAGAAGTATGACGGAGGCATTTTTGTCAATCGACCTCTAGATTATGAAAAGCAAAAAAGTTACAGTCTTACACTCGTCGCTAAAGATGGCGGTGGACTTGTGTCAACTGTCAATGTTTTTATGGAAATCCAAGATGTCAACGATAATGCGCCGGCCTTTGAGATGTCTGAGTATTCAAGGACTATTAGAGATGGAGCCACGAGTTTCGAGCCTCAGCTTGTAGTCAGGGTAAGATAAAACTAATTACAAACTACGTTAACTCCAAGATTGATTTTTTAAATCTTTCCTTGTCTAAAATCGATTTTAATTTTTGAAGACATTAAAATTTGCAAAGTCTATGGAAATCACTTGTATATATAAAATTTTAATTAATTTTATACAATCCTATCCTCGCACAAAATGCATTTAAAATGTATCAAAAAATTGATTGATTGAATTGGCATTTACTTAATTATATAATATAACTATATTATAACTTATTGGCATACATAACACGGTGAAAAAATAGCAGTTTATTTTAGTTCTACAAAATTCTTCGAAAGACTTATTTTTTACTTTATTTGTTTAGCCGCTCCTCAGACCATTGCGAACGGCTAATGCATTTCTTATAAATAATCTCCGGCCAGTATTTAGGAGTAGTGCCTGTTTAGTTTAGTTTATTTGCTCGATAGCACGATATAAGCTAGGTTGTTAAAACAAAAGAGAAGATGTATTGTGTACCTATTCTACACAGCTATAAATATATTGTAGATAGGCAAATGTTTGGTTAAATATAGGTTTGACGATAGCGTGAGTCGAAATAGCTATCAACTATATTTTAAATTAAAATTTTGTGGAACTAAAATTCATTGCTATTTTTTCACCGTGTCAAAAAATTGAGTTTAATTATTTGTTATTACTACATCACCGCTTAATTTTTTTGTATTTTATTAATACTTAGTGATTAGTTCCTTAAATAAAAAAATAGAAAAGAAACAAACACCAGCTGATTAATTGTAGATAAGAGTTTCTGATTTTATTATGGAAGCGTTTAAAAAAACTACCCTATTGACAACATCATTACGTTTTTTTTTTAAAATATTTTAGGCTTCTGATAGAGATGGCCCTGACCAGGGCGGAGGCAGTGTTGTGTACAGCATTCAGTCTGATAACAGTATTTCCAAGAGTGGAGGAGTTTTCTCTATTGACGATAACTCTGGTGAAATAAGGATATTAGATTCAGTTGACTCTATGGACACGCCACGTGGACAGTATGAGCTAGTTGTCAGAGCAACTGATAAAGGTAATGAACAAAATTATGATGATTTTTTTTTTAAATGGGCGTAAAAATCATTTTTTCAAACAAGGCGAAAAAGATATTATTAACATGGCAAAAATTGATTCATAATGATCAAAATTAACTTTCACCGCTTTCGCAAAATTTAATCAATCTTCTGAGTTAGTTTATCAATGAACTCCTTTTCTAATTTATTCTTAATAAAATAGGATCATTATGAACATACTTTAAATTAAGATATTCAAACCAAACTAAATACGATACTAGTGTTGAAAATGAAATATTCATATTAAAATTTTGTTTTTAATGGAAAATTTAACGAGATATACTTTTAGGTTACCCACCGTTGTTCAATGAGACGCGAGTTTTCATTAGAGTGGGCGTGCCAGGAAACCAAAGACCTATCTTCAAAGGAAATTACAACAGCTTTATTTCTCCCAAGAATCAAAACGAAAACTCAAACAGCCTCGAATTTTCCTCCTTTGAATTCGGGCCTATGAATTACAAAGCGACTGTCAAAGAAAATTCGCCTTCTGGTAGCAATGTCACAACAGTCACGGCAAACGACCCAGACGGTTTGGATTATTTACTCACATATCATATTGTAGGAGGTGACAAAGACAATTTTGTCATCGATGAAAAGTAAGTTATCGATTTATTTTTTCAAAATATTTAGCATCCGCGACTACTTAACTGCCCACTTTCGTAATAATAATCGTCGTGGGCACGCTGTTCCTAAATTGATAACACATGCTTGAAATTCTATTGAGCAATAAGAAAATTTGTTGATGATTGTTTATGTCATATTGCTGAGAATTATAAAAATCAATATAAGAGCGATTTTATAATTATTTTTGAATTATATATGCATTATTTTAGCTTTTCAGTGTAATTAGGTACCC
The DNA here is from genome assembly GCA_028555115.1 of Himalopsyche japonica. NCBI lineage: Eukaryota > Metazoa > Arthropoda > Insecta > Trichoptera > Rhyacophilidae > Himalopsyche > Himalopsyche japonica. The sequence goes on from JAHFWJ010000128.1 coordinate 1,412,695, forward strand.
GTACTATTCTGCCCGGGAAATTTGTTTGAATCGAAGCTATTTTTAAGCATTATTGTATGAAATTTTAACCTTTGAAAGTGTATGCATTTCCTCAACTTTTTCATTCGTGATCCAGGTTTCGCCTTTCAACATCTGCTGACACATGAAGATTGTTAGTTCAATTGAATCCGCGTGATACATGCGGTCGTGAGTGATAAAACATGTAGAAATGTACAAAGTTTTAACAATTTAAATTCGATATTAAAACTCCGTCAAACACCCTTAGTCAATATCTGTAATGTATCTTTCGGTAAAATGTAATTGGTTTTGGTATAAAAAAAATAATATATATGCCCATTAATCTCGAAGGAGTAGTATTGGGTAATATTTTTATTTTTATATTTTTACAAAACCATTTCCATCGCAAGCTATATTTTAAGGTTCAGACTAAACAGTAATTTATCAATCAAATTTCTATTTTAAAATAATTAGATATTTTTTCAATTGACTTTTTTATGTTACAAAATATATCATCATCATCATCATCATCATCATCATCATCAGCCGGGGTCGATCCACTGCTGGATGAAGGCCTCCCCCTGCTTTTTTTTTTTTTTCAGGGGGGGTTTGGACATAGCAACACCACGCTGCCCAGGCGGGTTGGTGTTCGGTTTTCTGTCTGGGTTTTCCTTCCCATAGCCAAGAGAACACGGCACTCGGTGTTCCCGAGCGGTCACCCATCCAAGCACTATCCGCGCCCAATGTTGCTTAACTTCGGTGATCGCACGAGAGCCGGTGCTTACAACGTGGTATGGTCGTTGGCATACAAAACGTTGGCATACAAACGTTCACAAAATATATACGCTGTACAATTTATGAATCCTATAAATTTGACAAATTATTACATGTATTAATTTTATTGCGTCACCGATATTGAATAAATCGATGCATTTTAAAATAATATTTAAATTCACTTGTGTGGGGGAATGACGAAATTAAATTATTTAAATCGATAATTTATTATGTCAAGATAGTGGTCTTCAAACTTTGTCGACTCACAGAACCCCAGTTTTTTTGAGAAACCCATCACTTCATTAGAAAAATATATGTTGTAGTTTTATACAAAGATCAATGTGTTATAGGTTATTTATGTAAAGATGTGGAGTATTTTAATATCTTTATAAGTTATTCCTTCTTCTTCATCGGCAAGCATTCAAAGCTTTTAACGCTTCTATACTTATGAAATTATACATTACATTACACAAATACTTTTTTTTATTTGAGAGTTATTACACTGACTCACGAAACCCCGGGATTTCACAAAACACATTTTGAAGATAACTGCCCTAAGACTGACTTTGATGAGAATCAATTAAATTATGTACAAGGTGTCATGTATAATCTTTGTCACAGTTTGATTTTTTCTTTTATATATATTATAGAACTGGACTAATAACCGTGTCTCCAGAAGCCACTCTCGACAGAGATACAAACCCAGACCATTACGATGTGATCGTGACAGCCGTTGACAGTGGGACGCCAGTGCCGGAAACTGCCACAGCTACAGTATTCATCACAATACAAGACGTTAACGATAAACCTCCAAAATTCAATACTTCTAACATGGCGGCTTACGTATCGGAACGAACGAAAATTGGAAAAGCTGTATTCAAAGTAGCCGCAATCGATACAGACGTAGATTCAGATTTGAAATACACAATAATCGATCCAATAAAAGCAATATCTAAGTCGGGAGTCCAGTTGAAAAGTACCGCTCCGTATAATTTTAAAACCGCGTTCATGATCGATGAAAAGACTGGCGAAATATTTGTCAATAATACGCTTGACTATAATTTAGCTTCTGTAATAATCCTCACAGTTAAAGCTGAAGATGTGAATGCTATGTATAATAAAAACGAACAGTTCGCTAAAGCTGAAGTGACACTTTATATTCAATCATACAGTGACAATACCCCACAATTTACTAACGACGGATGGACTTCGACGAATCCAAAAATCTTAGTGGAAGTGAATGAGGAAGAACCCGTTGGTAGTACGCTGTTTGTGCTTACCGCTGAAGACCCGATTTCTGGGCACATAGTCAGCAATTATAAAGTTATTAACTCTGAGACGGACCTCATGCAGGTTGACACTCAAACCGGTCAAGTTTTATTGACAAAAAGATTGGATTATGAATCTTTAGAATCTGCTAATTTGACGTTTACGGTTAAGGCGACAAGTAATGACGGAAGTAAATATAGCACAGCCACTGTGGTTGTCAGCGTGCAAAATATCAATGACAATGCTCCGGAATTCACAATGACGGTAGGTGCCACTGTTATTTATAAATTTGCGGATCATTACCAGACTTTTACAATTCATAAAATCAAAAATATACTCCTTAAGCGATCTTATAGATTTTAAATCATATTTTTTCTCAGAGCTTAATTTGATTTTTACAAAAAAAAATCTATCCATATAGTCATTTCTTTCAATCGCATAAGCTAATTTCCTCGCGGAACAATCTTTCGCTATTTCACACCATAATGGCCGAGAAATTTGTCATGTATGAGCAAATAGACGAAAAACAACAAACGATTAATCCGATATATTTTCATCGAAATACATCATTAAATGATATTTTTTTTACTTATACCTTTAGGAAAAATTATTTAAAAATTGAATATGTTTGGCTTGGAAAAGTCTGATCTTGTTCCACACAACTTTATTTTCATTTGAATTGCAATATTTCTTAAAAATTATCTCTCTAAAAAATAACATAGTTGCTGCACTCCCATGCCGAAAAGTTACGAATAAATAAGCTTAAAACTTATCGATTTTTCTCAGTCAAAAATATATATACTTGATTAGATTTATTGAATGTATTTATTCTGTATCTAACTATTTAACTTTGTTTTTGTTAGACTTATAAAACCAGTATTCCTGAATCATCGAAACATCCCGAACAAATATTGAAAGTATACGCCAAAGATATGGATGCCGTACTTACTGAATATGATGCAGATTTAGGATATTCAGATGTCAGATACTCATTGAGTGGCCAAAACTCCAACTTGTTCATAATTGATAATAAAACAGGAGTCATTCAAGTAAGTGTTCAAAAACTATAAACATAATTATATTGTTAATTCCAAGTGTTTATTATAGACTACTGTGATAATTATTCTATTAATACTTTTTGTATCATATAGATACTTATTTTAGAGAATCATATCATTTTTATAGATATTTATAATATGAATATTTTTCTATATTAAAATGACAAATTTATAAATAGGTTCACAACATAATATAGCAAAAACATCACTTTATAATCTATATCTAAAAATACTTTTTATGTCAATACTGTGTAATATAAGCAATAAAAAGCCGCCATTAAAAATTGCATATTATATTTTACTCATCGTAAGCTAAGAATAAAAAAAAAATGTATTTTGGTCAAAATTATTTAACACATCCAAAACAAAATGATGGCTCGCATACATAAACAAATACGTGCACTCAAAAAGTATTAATACGGATAATTTAGAGCGACCAGAAATGTAATTGTTCAAGAAAACAAGGTAACACTTTACGGTCTGCACATTTTCGCTAAATAACTACAAAGAAATAGTTTTTTTTTTCTATTTCGATCTTAGACCTCGTGTATATTCTTCATCCATCTATCGATAAAGTTTTAAAGTAAGAATTAAAATTCATATCAATTTTTGGAAGTATACCTGCGCGTATCTGAAGACGCCACGTTGTGCGTTCCCGGATCGTAACGTTTGTCTTAAAAATGACGCCAACGTAGCGTCTGCGGACCATAAAATGGTAATATAATTCGTAAACCGTCCGTCCGGTAAATAACGCGGTCATTCACTAATTTATTTTGCTGACGATATATATTTCTGTTAGTTAACTTTCGTATGGATACCTCTAAAATGACATAACATTACATGGATATTTAACGTTTATTTAAATGTATAGCATTCAGTGATGAAATATGGATATTAACCACTCATTTGCATGTATTTTTTAGATTGCTCCAAATAAAACTCTTGACAGAGAACGTCAATCAGTACTGAGGATTGACGTAGTCGCGGCTGATAGTCCAATAGGAGCTACCGCATCTCAACTCCAAACAACCGTCGCAGTCGTTATTGATGTATTAGACGTTAACGATAACCCGCCGAAGTTTGAACAGCATGCGTATATGGGTAAAGTGTTTGTTTTCAATATTACGTTACGTTAGGTAGCCTAATGGTTAAATTAATAAAATTTAATACTTTTCTTTACTGTCGTAATGATCCACTTTTTTAAGATTTATATGTTTATTATAATATTACATATAATTTATAAGATTATTAGTATAGTATCAATATGCACATATGTGCATATTGATACTATACTAATAATCTTACAAAAACAAAAATTGACTTTGCTTCTATTTTCCGAAATTTATTTTTCAATTAAAAATTTGCAGGAGACGGCTAACAAAAATATTTTTTATTGTTTCAGCTGTTGTTCCTGAAAATGTGAATATTGGCAGAAGCGTCATTAATATAACAGCCATCGATCCTGATGAAGGTTTAGGAGGTGAAATAAAATACGAATTTGTTGACGAGGGTGAGGCAAACGGTAAGATTTCTCAGATTGAGCACCTGCGTACTTACAAAGTTAAATATTTGCAAGGATATGTTCATATCTAATTCAGATAACAAACAGTTCTTTTAGTTTCTTCACTATTTATCACACAAGACAAGATCTTAAATAAAATTCATATTGTGATATGCTGCTTTGTAGGTTTGTTCCAAATTAATCCCCTGACTGGCGAAGTCCGGACGAAAAGTTCGCTCTCCGGAAAGGGTCGCGCAGACGCATACATAGTCCGCGTAAGAGCAGTTGACGGTGGATCGCTACACGCTAATGCTGCACTGGCTCTTTATATAGGAGACGTCAGTGCAAATGACGGAGTGCCACTCATCATCAAGCCCACTCTTGATCAATCAGCTTCAGTGAGCGAGGTAGTTATTTTTCAAGATTGTTAACATATTTTATTAACTAGGATTTCCCAAACTTTTTCTATAATTGAATTTTGCGATGTTTTAAATTCTAACGAAATAAATCGTTAATTTCTTTATTTTTAAGGAATTTGACCGTTATTGCAATGTCACAACAGTAGAAGCATATAAAAAAAGTTTTTCCCCACACCTACTTATTCGAGAATCCCTCTTTAGTTTGATGTGTTATTTCGATCAGGCATCTAACTTTCAATAAGGTTAATAAAATAGAATAAATATATTTTTACCTCTCCCAGTACACTTTATGACTATACTCATTTGTGTATATATGTCTTATTTTTTCAATTCAGAGCGTCATTTATTGTTAATATAGTGAAAAAAATAAAATAACATTACGCCAAAAAATTTTTCAGAATGCAACAATTGGTTCGTCTGTTTTCCAAGTCGTAGCGAGTGATCCCGATGACCCATCATTACCTTCGGGAAAATTAACATATAGACTACAAGAAGCAAGCCCTGACTCAATAGCATTCTACATTGGTAAGTAAAATTAATATGGATTTAGTATACAATATGAGTTTTTATACTCATCAACACTTCGTTAATAATATATCAGTTTTTACATTATCAAAAGCATATTGCTCTAAAATATGACAATTTTTGATACTGTTAAAGATCTCTTTGTTTTTTTTTTAGATCCTAACTCAGGACTTATTACAACGCAAAAAGCATTGGATCGCGAGAAGAAGTCGAGCTATGAATTAATCCTCGTTGTGTCCGATAGAGGCGAACCACCGCAGCAAGTGACAAGGGTTCTGCAAGTTAATGTAACCGACGTTGATGATCACAAACCGAGATTCCTCAGAGCTGTGGTGAGATATTTATGTAATAAGTGACAAATAAATCTACCCATTTGTTTCAATACTAAGTGACAATATTAATTACATGTAATGAAATATTTCTAGGATGATCATACAGTAATATTTTCCATAAACGAAGAAATTCCTGAAGGAACTCTTGTTGGAGAAATCGCAGCTATTGATGAAGACATTGGAGAAAATGGAGCTATTGACTATGCATTTATTTGTAAGAAAACTACATTTTTACCTGATATCGTATTTAAATCAACCTAAATCTGACGCTTGTCCAATTTAATTTTATAATAATTGTTTTTTTTTTAATAAGAGATCTTCGTTGGTAGGAATAATTTTTAAAATTTATTTTAAATTAAATGTTTTACCCATAAACATGAGTGAAAACATAAATGGTTGGGAAAAAATGTTGGGGAAAAATAAACAATTGAATTTCCTATTTTAATAATGTTACATTTTTCTTATCTTTTATTTATTTGACAGCTGGAAATGAGCTCGGACTCTTCAGTATAAGGAGAACTGAAGACAATAAAGCAGTAATTCGTGCTGAAGGGAGACTCGATCGAGAAACTGCAGGACACCATTTGCTTGCTGTGCGGTGTTTCAAAAAAGGAACTTATCCTTCATCAAAACCGTTCAATCGACTGGTAAGAAAGACAATTAACTGTACGTTAATGAAATCAAATATAAATAATTTATCAAAGTACAATAGGTACTGTTTAGAATGAAGATTAAATTTATTTTTTAATAATTTAGGATATCGACTGAAGCGGCTTAAATCAATATCAAATTTTAACTATTGAAACTTAGTGCGATTCTACCATACTAGTTACATCCGTCTGATAGAATCCCTGAAGGTATCGAAAGACGAAACCCGGGTCGTTAGTGACAAAATATCTGGAGTCGTAAAAAGTTTCAACACATCAAATTTGATGTTGAAATTATATCAAGCACCCATATCGTAAATTATATTATTTCTGTTGACAATTTTGAAGACAACTTTATGTCATAAAATCCAAAATCTTTTTTCTGATGATATATTAATTGCAAGAATTTGTTTTATAATCAAGTGGTTTTCCCACTTTCAAACCACTTTACGACAATCAATTAATATTTTCAAAAATATTTTACTGGTTGTCTATAAAAAACACCATGAGATTAGAGCTTTTTTGATATTACTTGAAAATAAGAGGCATATACTCAAAGGAAATAAAATGATTATATTTTCCAGAATCCCTCAGAAATGCAAGTGCTGGTCAAAGTACTAGATATCGATGACCATCTACCGGTGTTTTCACATGATAATATAACTTTGGGCGTAAGGTTGAATGCTCCGGCAGGGACTCCCCTTCTGACAGTCCGTGCTAAGGATGAAGACGCATTAGCACTACCACTTACGTACTCCATTCTCAACACAACCTTCAAGTCGCCCATTGTCGGAAGCAGTCAAAATGCGACGGGATTATTCAGCATTGATAACGTCACGGGTGAAATAAGTTCTACCAAAAGTCTTGTGCATTTCGTTGACGGCTCGTTCAGGTGTGCCAATAGCTTAAATTCTCAATTGTACATTTAACATTCTTTAATTTGCATTTACATTTTTTCTGATACCAGTAAAATTATATGATAAATAATATTTTTATTCAAATGATACTTTTTTCTTTACATTTCACTTGATTTGTTTCTACATCCAACTAATATCGCATACAACAAAACAATTAAACAGTGAATTACACATACATCAATTTGTTAAGACATTACAATAAAATTTCATTTTTCAATATGAATACTATTAGCTTTGTCTTCTGTGCTATATGATTCAGTTCTTATTCTTTTAATTTTTAGATTGACGGTGAGAGCCAACAATTCGAATATTCCAGAAAGACACACGGATATAATAATACAGGTAAAACATTTCTTATTTGGGATATATTTTAATTACTCCATTCTGTTAATAAAATCATGAAATTTGTAAAATGAAAATATTGTATCGAAAAAAAATATTCTTTCTTTATTATTACTATTTGGCCGGATATAAATGACATAACCAGGTACTTTGTGCTACATTTATTTATCGATATTACTGTGGAGTAATTATTTTTAATGGCATATAAAATTTATCTAAGCAGTCTCAATGTTGTGATATAGCTGGAATATAACCAGCATTACATTTTTCCTGCAATATCTGAAATATGCATATGCTTAAAATCACATGGCTGCAATTTATACAAAAGTAATATTCCCGTCATGTCGTTTTGTTTATTTTTACCATTTTATATTTATAATTTTTCAGATGTTTATCGTACGGGATCGAGATCTTCTGCGGTTCATCTTCAGAGCACCTCCAGCGGAAATTCGTCGCAGTATGAACCAGTTTTCAGCAGAACTTGGATCAATTTTTGCTTCTGAGGGCCTTGCACTTCATCTATTTGATGCGCAAGTATTGGCCGAAGAAGATAATGCTTTAGATTTCAGTTCAACAAGGTAAGCAACATTATTTTATTAGCTAATCGGTTTTAATGAGAATCTGAACGGTTTATTTCAGCAAACAAAAATAGTTCGTCTTCTTTTTTTATCAAGCCTGCAATATACGAAATTATTACTGGTGAAATTACTTTCATAAATATTACACGGAAAAATAGTTTGAGCACTAAAATAATGGTTTTTATTTCCATTTGATTTCATTTTTATTTTAAAATACGTATTGAAATATATTCGTTATTCAGTTACACGATTAAAAAACACTTCGCGACAATATTTTGATATTTTAATACTATATTTATTTTCCTTTTTTGCAGTTCGTGTTTCCAACTAAGCCTCGGACAAACAGCTTTAAACCCGGCCCAGATGCGTAAGGCATTGGAAAAGGCAAAGAGCGTCGCGACAGCTAATACCAAGGCGTCTCTTGAACTTGCTTACGCCCAGTGGCGAGTTTCTGGTGTCGGCGCCTGTGCACCCCCAGCCCCTCCCGCCAAAGCTTCCATCACTCAAATATGGCTTCTTGCAGTCGCTGCGTTTTTGGTTCTGGCTGCTTTGATTGCCAGCTGTTCCGTTTGTTGCCTACATTCAAAGTAAAATTTACACTTATTAAACTTTTTAAAAATATTTTCGTTATCACGGTTCTTTTACTTAGAGTTAAATTATTATGCGATTAATTATATAATTATCGTCTCAATATATATCGTCTCGTATATCTTCTCGAGTGAATAAAAATTAACATTAAAGAATTTGTTTTTTTTTTTTACTTAGATACAAGCGGCAGTCGAAGAGATTTTTACTATCAAGAGCAGTTCCACCTCCAGCCAGTTCGATGGGAGTTCCTCGTCTTTATTCTGAGCCCTATTACTCAACTTAACCAAGGATAAGTCCTTATACTAGCCATACAAATATATGTTTTTAAAATACTTAATTATAATTTTATTTAAATATAAACTGCCAGATTATATTTCTTGAAGCAATCACTATGACATTTAATTGTGATAATCTCGTGTAATTCCATTTTATTCGATCAAAAATATGATTTTATTTATTATTGGCAATTCGGTTAAAGGAAATTGACTTTTTAATGAATGCATTTAAAATTTATCACGTAAATATTTTTAATATGAAACATTTACACTAATGAACGTTATATTTTAAAATCTATTTACGTAATGTAATATTAACGAATACTTAAAACGCTAAAAACATTTTCCTAATTTTATTCAATGAATGATTCACGTAAATATTTTGATTGTTATTTAATCACAAAATAAATGTGTCAAATTAGCTCTTAGTGTAAATATAATAATGTAAGTCTTTCTACTCTTTCGTTTGATTTAATATGTAAATAAAACAATATTTATTTTTATACTTGTGATTTGATTACCAGATTTATGTCAGATATATTTCAATATGATATAATTACCTGTTATTGTAGATTAAATGTTTGAAAACAATAAATTGTATTTTTCAAAAACTAATCAAATTCTTTTTTACTTTTATGGAGATTTATGAATATTTCTGATGTTGTTTGTTGAAAAATCGAATAAGAAATGATGTTGACATATGTATATAAAGCGTCGATATAGCTTATCAATAAATATTAGAGTTACTCAAGAGTTGACTGCTGAGTTCATCGGATTATCTATCACCCTTGAGTACAGTTAACTGATTAGTGGTATTATCGATTTCAATGCATTTTGGTTCTTGGTTTTTAATTAAAGAACTCCACAACCGTTATTGACTTTTTTCTTTTATGTTATTTGAGTTTTGGGAAGCAAATTAAGTATCAGTTTAATTGGTCTAAAGTTTGGCGTTATAGCAGATTTGTGGTGGTTATTTATATGAAAATGATCGCAGATGCAAATACAGCACCCTTATCAGCTAGCACTCGAAACACGACAAGTGTAATGTAAATACAACGGTGAACTAAATATTGTAATAAAACAGTAAAATTATCATTTTCCGTATCAAATCCAATGCGCAAAAACAATTGTGCAAATAGGTCGAAAACCAGCAATATTGGCTGGCCCTTTATATTATTTCATAAACCGACGTTAAAAATAGCTATATAAATATTTGCATAAGCTACCGGCATTTAGTTAAGTATTTTTCACTTTATAAAAGACAGTCGAAAGTCATGTCCGACTTACTAAAAGCTCTAAAAAAGATTTTCTGTGGCTTATCAATTTTCATCATTTTCCAATGAGCATCTGTTTATGATAGATAACGTTGCGATTTGGGATGCGCTTAAAACAGTGCGTTCAATATTGGCAATTTAACATTCCACAATATTTTTTGAAACCTTTTAACGAAATCATTAAAATTAATCTGCATTCTTCAAACGCACAAATAAAAATCATTATACATCTCATAATTCTTTATTTTGTAATGTAATTCATTTGAAATGTTTAAAGTAACCCATCATATTTGACGACAACTTAATTATACCACAAATTTGATTGAATATTAAATTATTCATCGTTTCCAACCATTTTGATCGTTTATTTTCTAAATTTCAAGAATAAAATATTTTTTGTTACCATTAAATAAACTATAGCCAGCAAAACATCAGCATGGCATTAATATATACAAATAACACAATTTTTTACTTGATATATAAGGAAATTATCATTTTTTTTAATTTAAATAAAATAAATATTCCACATTTAATTAAACAATAATTATTCGATGATTTTATGCACCATGTAGTCAGGTAATATAATCACTCCAAGTTGAGCAATTGGTGAAAGCATATGAATTTTATTGAAAAAAAATGAATGGGGAGATTAACACGTGTTCTTTTCGGATTCGATTCCCATGAGATTATTGCAAAGTTACCATCGTTGAATAAACAGAACACCTGAACCTTGCAAATGTTTTGATTTATTACTTTTTATAGGCACGCTACTATATATTATAAGGCATTTGCCGCGTAATAAAAGAAGTATGTCATTTTATCGATAAACGTAAAAAAACTTTTTGGATTGGTTAATTATTAATATCTTACGGTACACTCAACTGTATACTATTTTTAACTAGCAACAACCCATATAGATTGACTATAGCAAATCAACCCGCAAAAGTTTATTGATAACGCTTCAACGCATGACACGTTAAGAAACTTTCATCACTTACTGATGGTTTTTTACTTTAGTCAAAGAATTATTTAATATATTTACAAGGTAAAACAGTGTATATGCAATACTTAAAAAATATATGAGAAAAATATCATAGTCAAACATCATTCTCTATCGATATTTTATCTAATTACGCACTTAGTTTAGTAAAAATGATGAGTATTTTCTACTATACCTATATTCTTGTAGCACTTAACACGTGTCATTTTTTTTTCACTGCAACTGAAACAACACAAACATGGCACTATTATTTATATTCAAGTATATTTTAATCAATATTATTTTCACAATAACTATTTTTGTTTTTTAATGTTATATATTTTTGTATCCAATTGATGACAGATCTGTTATGCCCCATTAAGGATTCGTTTGTGACTATCTGAAGTAATTTTGTCTTTATAAGATATGATGTTCCATGTCTGTATTTGTTTGTTGAGGCAATTGATAAGGAGGTATTCAAACAAAGTTTCTGTCGAGCTTTACAGATTCCTTTCTAATATCATGATAAATTTAAATACCGTTAATTTTTGGTTAATCGCTTCTTGCAAGTAACGTTGGTGCTTTTTAAACATTATCATAGCGATTTGAAAGATCAATTATATTTTGTTTATATGTTTATAAATAAGCCTTTAATGTTTAGGATAATCGTTGTAACATTAAAAACATAACATAAAAACCTATTTAGGAACAGAACCTTCAAGTTTAAACAAACACAATACTTTCAGTATGTAATCAATGGATTTGCTATTATAAAAATTCAAAGCTAAAATATTAATTTAATCTTTTCAGTTGACATTTTTAGCCTAAATTAAATAAGTGGTGTAAGCTTTTACATCAACATACTTCTTATGAAAAGCGGTATAAGCTTGAATTTTATTTTGGTTTCAGTATGGTAGTTGTGACCTTTTTATTATAATACCTTTAACCCTTTACATCGTATCGAAATATTGCAACCATACTAAAAGTATAAAAAATGAGTTACACTATTATTTCTCGGTCGTTTTTTTCGCTTTTAAAATTTTGAATGGTCCTGTTTGTCAGATTAAAATACTAACAATAGACTTAGGGGTTTGTTCCGGGGCCCTATTTGAAGCCCACTCACCCTTTTGCCCGACGTGAGCCCCCTTAGGGGAGTTTTATTTTCCGATACACCCCCTCCCAACGACTAGTAATAAATTTTCGAGAGATTTTTTCTGAGCACATAAACAGGTACAGATAGTTAAGCATTATTCATTCATAACCCTTCATCAAAAAGGGTTGAAGTGTAGGGAGCAAACAGTTTCAAACAGAATATAAAGAAACTAAGAAAAGTATTAGTTTGTCTTTATTAAGTTGAAAAAACAACGAATAAACGTTTAATATATAAGAATCTTTTCTACAATAAATATTAACTTTTGGAATAAGCACGAAGGTGTTCTATAAACAATGTTGGCTAAAATCTTGACTTAAAAGAAAAGGAAAATGCAGGAGTACATATTTAATCACTTTTTCACATTTTTTTTCCGTAAATAATTCATATTTTATTATTCTATATTAATTTTTAGAAACACCAGCAATTCTATATTTTTCTCAAAATTCATTGTAAAGATTTTGTCCAATGTCATACATTAACTCAAAATATGAATATTTATTATAAATAATCAGTTATGTTACGTCCATGTGATAGAATGGCTGAAGATGCCTTAAGATGAAACCCAGGTCGTAAGTGACAAAATATGTGAAATCGTACAAAGATTAAACAATTCAAATTTGAATATGTTTCCATATCATAAATTATAATATTGAACATATAAATATGTGTATTCAAATTTTAATTATTTAGATATTAAAAAAACAAATGTCGAATCAAATTGTATTCAAATACTTTTTGATTAATTTAAAAAACGGATATAAAATTCAATCATCAACAAGACAAATCATAAATCTGAAATGTGAACATCAAAAGATCATATTTTATCGAACCAGTGTTAATCATTTTTACAATGAAATTTACTGATGTGTGTGATTTTTTATTAAATTGAAAAAACTATATTCATCAAATTTACATTTTCTTTTCTACGGCAGAATTTTCTTGAAAAGCTATGATGAATCCACTAACAAGGATTCACGAAAAGCAGACTAATGAGACGTATTTTTTTATGAAAATATTTTGATACTTTATTTTATCCCTATGAAAGGCTTTAATAATTTAAATATTATATATGAACACACCATTTATGATAATACAAATTTACATTTTCAATATAATTAACTGATTTGAAGATATCTTCTTATTAAGTGCTAGGAACTTTTGTACAGTGGAGCCCCGATCAACCGTTCTCGTATAATACGTTTTCCCGTATGAATCGTTCATTTTTTTATAGTCCCGTAAAACATAACCCATAAGAACAATTTCAAATGGTCCAGCATTAACCGTTCCCCGATTTATTGATTTCCTCGATCTATCATCTAAATATTATGGTCCCGTCTTATACCGATCGACCAGTTTTGGTAGATAATTTGTTTTTAGCATATACAATTTGTGAGTTTTAGCACATTAAATTATATATATTTTCCAAAGAAATTAATAACGAAATATTTAGTTCACTCAAATGTTTTGAGATTTTCATTTATAAAGAATCTTCACAAAACAAAGCTTAAAATAATATTTGATTATATCAATAAGTAAGATTAAATTAGTATAAATTTTACGAAACCCTCCCATTTTTATATTTTTTTTGTAAAACCCATTTTTCGAAAATTAGAGAGAGGGATGTTTTCATCATGTTTTTTTTAAGATTTTACTTTAATTTTATTATCTTAAGCTTTCCCGCATAATTCGTTTTTTTCTAGGGCTCATTGAGAACGTGGCATCTAGGTTTCACTGTATATCCCAAAATGTACAAACATGCATGGACATTTGAAAAAAATAGTTTGACTAATGCGATTTCAATGTGGGGCCTTTTTAAGCATGAGTATTTTTTATATAATCTTCAAAAACAGATGATTTGAAAGTCAAAAAACTATAGTTTAAATTATAAGGTATAGACCTTCCTTTATAAAAAAAAAAATAGTAAAATTGAAGACATATTTGTGATAAATAGTTACAGAAAACACAAGTACAAAATGATTTGAAACCATTTTTGCTGCTACTTCAATATTATATAATTTCATAATATAAGTAAAATTTTACACTTAAAAATGGCCTAGTAATTGAATTCTAGAATAAATGGGTTAATATAGCACACACAAAAGAATCTATCATTGAATGAAATATACGAGTTCCGGGTCATAAAAAAACATTAATTCACAAAAAGGATTGCATTTCACGAGCAAATTTTCAATAAAACGTGATCGCACTGTTAACCAATTCGATGTGATCGGCAAAATCGAAATTGGTGAAAAATTCGATTTATTGAGCGGCAATATCGGGAAATTATTTCAAAGGGTTTGGGATGTGTATTGTACAATAAATGTGTCATTGACATATTTTTTATACAATATTTGTTCAGACAGACTTACCGTGAAGTTGTAAATTGAATAATTTATGGCTCCTCCTATTGACATAACAAAATGATCCGGAAAGTCTATCACCTAAAAAAAACATAACGTTTTACTGAAATACTGACGAACAATTCGAAAGTAGATTTTTTGTATACTAGTGTGGAAATTGTTTAACTTATATGTAAAAATTTTTACTTAACTTTTTTCAAGAAAATTGTATTATTGCATTTAGTATTTATTGTATTATTGTATTATTTATATTTATTATTTATCGTATTATCATTATTATTATTATTTATATTATATTTATTATTTATTGTATTATCATTTAGTATTTATATTTATTGTATTATTGCATTTAACTTGGTATGGTCGAAAAATTTTACCTAATTAACATTATTCATTTGTGACCATATTTAATACTATCTTCTACAGTGTATTCTTGTATCCAATGCATAGTTTCTCAATCTTTTTACATCCGCGGACCACCAAAAATCGAAAAATGTTTGTGCGGACCATTAACATTGGAATAAAATAATAAATATTTGTATAATTGATTTTTTATTCAAAAAATAATTTAGCAACAACGTATGCTGATATAACAATATTTAAGTATATTAAAATAGACAGTATCAAAAAATGTAATTTAAAAATCCACAAAATACAACATAAAATCGATTGTTTATCGAAATAATATTACTTCGCGGACCACCCAAAAATCTCCACGGACCACCGGTTGAGAAACTAAGTCCTAATGTATCAGATAAATTTTAATACGACTTTTATTTGAGAAAAATACATGTGATTGATATAATTTTGTACAGGTGAATCAATAAAAGATCATTTTTAAAATATACAACATTCAGCCTATTCGAAACACCCGTTCTAAAATATGGTTACTATATGATACAGATCAGTTTGGGATAAAATGTTATTAGTTTGTCGCAATATACTAAGCCGTAAAAGTGGATAAATAATGGCTAAACTCATAATGACAGTCATATTCTGAAAACCAAATTTATATAAAAGTATTTTGAAACTAAAAATGTTAACTCGAGATTCGAGACAAAATATAATAATTTATTTTTACATTTTTAATAACATACTATGATAAATATCTTTAAAACGTATGATTTGAATTAATAAATATCATGTAAGTCATTATAAATATGTATTTTTTTTTGTTTAAATATCGATTTTAAATAAATATCTGAATTATATATTATTGTTAAGATTTTATTGGTAAAAAAAAAACATCCGTTTGCTTGGAATTTGTTATAGAAATTAACCCCTGATTTACCATGGTCTAAAAATTTGGCGCGATAAATAGGGTGGAACAGACCAGATTGGGTCAGTCGACGAACAGCGCTGGGGGTGAATGTGTGTATTTTTTGCAAGTCCCGCGATTGAAAGACTTCTAGGCTAATTTCCCTTATTTGCTACGGTTTACAAAATAAATAAATTGAATTTATTAAATATTTCGGCTTAAAAGTGATTCAATTAAATAGTTTAATGAACAGTTAGATATGAATGTATTGTGGTCGACACTTGAATGTAAGTACCTTTGACAAAATAATTATTATTTTAACACGGTGAAAAAATAGCAATGTATTTTAGTTCTAGAAAATTTTTAAGATATAATTGATAGCTATTTCGGCTCACGCCATCGTCAGAACTATATTTCGTCAGAGCATCGTCAAAATTATTTTTGTATTTCTATTTTTATTGTGAAAGCTTATAAAAATAGTTAAGCGTTGTTTATACTACATTATCCGCAGTCAACCCGCGTGTCAATGTTTAATCACTTGATATAAACTCAAAGATGTTTTAAAAAAGTCATAGTTCATTTGTGCAGAAAATTTTGATTAAGATGAATGGTTTTTGTTAAAATAACACCATTAAACTATTAACCGTATTCAACTAAGATAAAGTACATAGGTATATAGCCCTCACTTATTTTAAACAAAATTACATTAAAATTGGTTTTTTTTATATAGAAACATAGTATATAATAGACAAATCACACGTTTTCCAATAAAATCAATTGTATATTTAAAAAATCTGGCAGTTGGTTATATGGTGTGTCAGCCAGTTGACTGCATTATTTTAATATTGAATGGAGTCAATTTAGTGGAGCGTGTCGAGAGACTTGATTTGTTTATTACATGCGGAATAAGCTTGCAAAGTACTCAAGCAACACTCAAACACCTGTCACCGGAAATGGATAAAAGCGACGCCGCGTTTGTCGTCGCCGCGCGGCGTCTGCGTACACACTTTTGACTTCTAGAAAAAGTTTATCCGCGACTTTGATTGCATCTCTTTATCAAACTAATATTTTTATTTTTTATTTGTCATATTTTCAAATAATATTTTTAAAATGGATTAAAATATTAATAATGGAATAATGGTTGATTGACTTTTATAAAGAAATAAAACAATCTCACGTCAATAAGATAAATAATAAAAAAAAAAAAAAAACATTTTATTTGTCTTTCAAATTGCGTTTCAATGATAAATAATTTTTATCTTTTTATATACGTAAAAAAGCAACTTAAGCTTAGTATTAAAAAAAACCTACCATAATTTTACGCATTTTATCATGGTTCATTTAATTCGAATTGTTGAAACTTTGTACAATTCCATATTTCTTGTCACTAATGACCCGAGCTTGGATCGTCAGTTCTGTTTCATCTGTTTGACTGAATGCTTAAGGATACCGAAAGGCGAAACGCAGGTTGTTAGTGACAAAACATATGAAATCGTACAAAGTTCCAACAATTTATATTTGATATAGAAATTTTATCGAACACCTTCAGTCGATATCGTAAATTGTAAAAATTATTCATTGATATTTATTATAATAAGCTTTTAAATAGAATCGAGTTAATTGTCTCATTTTCATCCGACACATATACAACTGCTTTCTATAAAGCAATACTGATAAAAAAGAAACAAATTTACTCCTTTTATTCTCAGCATGATGCTAAATTGCACAAGCCGGACCAAATATGCACTATGTATAAGAAAAAGAAAAATTAGTATTCCGTATATCTCTATAGCGATGATAAATTTTTGTTAAATAGATTTGCCCACAATGTACGGTTATTCTTTTCAACCGTACAATTTACGCCACATTTTGGCTGATTTTAATAAGTCTTCAAAAATAACTCACTTGTCAGAATTTAATTCATAATAACTTAAAATGTCGCGTGTTAAAATCAAAGCTTGGCACGGGGCGTTATGGTCAACTGGTCACAGGTGTGTCCTACAGCCCTCTCTCCTGAAAAGTTAATTAGGACTAATGTAAAACTCTCATTTGTGACCGCTGTTTCAATAACTTTATTTGTTTTAGCTGATATGGTTTTTCGAATGACATGTACTTTATTCTATTGGCTAATGACACAATGTTATTTTAACATATGCCACGAGTATTTTATTCTTTGATCAGTAATTTGAACATATGTTTTTATATTTTAAATTTATTGATACTTCTGAAGCATTTTGGGTTATTTTGTTATCTGATAAATTATACTCGGGTACTATTTCAGATTCAATAGCGTAAATTTTGATAATGTTTATAATAAACCTAATTTCCCATTAGTTGTCTTATATAGAGTTCCCGAAGCAATTTTAACTCATAATAACTTGTAAGATGCTGTAATCGCTGAAATTATATTTATAATGAATACTAATGAAAATATTCAATGAGTAGTATGTAGCAAATAATCTTATCTTTGCAACGGATCTTGAATGAGATAGAGCATAGGTTCCCAACATTTTTCGGGTGGCGACCCCTTTTCATAAAATCCATTGGACTCGTGACCCCCCATACAATCCAAAAAACATTTTTTTTGTTGACCGTATAAGTTGGCGACCCTCCAAAAAACCCTTCGCGACCCTCAGGCTGGGAGCCTATGAAATAGAGTATGTATAAAGAGGTGATAGATCACTAATATCATTTATATATATATATATGAGTATCAACCTGCGACCTAGAATTCCTCGTCTCGTTATAAATCCAACTCATTTATGGCAACGCATTTAATATTAAAAAATATGTATACTGATTAAATTTGCATATTTGAAAATGATGTATAGGAAATAACGGTTTGTAATTCATAACAATGATATTTATTTTGTTTATTTACAGAACACAGTCATCGGAAGTCATGTCATCATACAGCAGTTTTGAAGATTATTCAATGGATCTCAATGATAGCATCTGCTCTACTGACTCCGGAATAGAAAAAAGCTTCCACGATGTTTCATATCAGAATTCCTGCTACTCGACGCCCATCAAGAAACGTCTTGACTGCTCCGATCAAGGAATATCTCTCTCACCGTCTCCGGCTAAAACAAAACGTTGCAAACGAAAAATATTCCAGGATGAACTCGTTCAATTCCAATCAGGATATGGTACACTAATCTCGTCGCAAGATGAATGTATACCCAACAATTTCGCGAACGAAATAAAAACTAAAGCAAAAACTTCAACACCTGTTAAAAATCCACCAAAAAGTAAAGAAAGAGACCCTAATAAGCCGAAAAGAAAGTATGCACACGGTAAAAATAGAGTAACGCGATCCAGAAGTCCTACGCAAGTTTTGAAAATTAAAAAAAATCGAAGAATGAAAGCCAACGATCGAGAAAGAAATAGAATGCATATGCTAAATGAAGCGCTGGACAAACTACGATGTGTATTACCAACGTTTCCTGAAGATACAAAATTAACTAAGATTGAAACTTTACGTTTTGCTCACAATTATATTTTTGCCTTAAGTCAAACGCTAGACTCGTTAGAGAACTTAAACACTATAGCTACACCAAATGAAAGCTATGGGTTAAGTTATGAAAAGTTGCAAAATTATTCTTTCAACGGCGAAAAAACACACAAAGACAAATTCAGTGAGAACTTTTTAATGCCTGTACAAAAATACAACAACAATTTGGATATGTTTTCAAGCGATGTTAGATATCCGATCAGTGATTATTCTTATTCCGCGTACCAAAAAACGGTGTTTTCTAACGGTGCAAATTACTGTCAAACTTCTGAGGGCGTCTTAATAAATGTTGGAAATGTTACAGTGTCCGTCAATAACAACGGAGGTAACAGTATTACTTCGACAACTGGCAGTGGATATATTTCGTCACCGAGGTGTTTATTTGAAGAAATTGAATATCAGAAAAATATTGAAGAGAATAAAAATTCTCCTCTCAAATATAACAATAATAAAACAGCGATATATAAAGAACCAAAATCTATCAAATCAACTGAAACGTTTAACAAAGGTTATACTTATTACGATTCAAATAAAATTTCTACGTACGAAGAAAGTTTTCCAATTACAAACATATCTGAAGAAGAGCCTGGATTTTGTAGAAAGAAGTATGAAATATTCAAAGGTGCGTTTGAAGCGGCGAGAAATATAAATAAACCTGTCTATAAAAATCCTTGTACTCCTTACAATGATCCTTCGCAAAGTATGATATTCGAATCCCCCAATAGCACGTATTCTACTGACTATCTAGAATCATTGACAGCTCACCAGTCAATGTATAACAATAAATATGTTTCGCCAATTATTAATGACCAGTATACAAACGTCAATTGCAATAATTTGTGGAACGACTGTGGACAAAGTGACTATAAATATAATCACTATAAACATGTTAATAATTTCGCGATTTGATATAAAATAATGACATCATATTAAATATTGTGATTTAGATTAGTAAATAATATGTGTATTTTTTAAATTTAATGTACAAAACTCTAGTCGACACGCTTTATTTAGAGATATATTAAATGATACAAGATGATAAAATAAAATTATGTTATATTTCCTATTAAAAAAGGTGCCTAATAATGGATGTATGTTTAAGTCATGATTGATCAAAATAATTAATAAATGTAATGTGTAATATTTATAATATTTATAGATTCTTTTAGTTGTAAAATGACATATTTTTGTAATCAAATTAAACTGTATTTTCATTGAAATTTTAATAAATTTTTATACTCAATTGAAATAATTTTTAATTTTTATTATAATTCATTCGACAGATACAATATTTTATTTATTTCACTGTTTTTTATACGATTAAAATTTTATTTATTCTTATAAATTATTCAACTGCTTAAATTATAAGAATAAATCAAAAAATAAACATATTTTGTTTTTATAATGAGTAAAAGTAAAAAATAATTTTTCGTCGTAAATTGAAAACAAATTACTTTTAATATCGTTTCATATTGGTGATTAATGATTTCATTATATGTTCGATTTACAAATTCAATCTACATATAATAAATTTAAAATTTTTTGAAATGCCAAAAAAGTTTGTGACAAAACATGTGGAATTGCACAAAATTTTAACAATTCAAATTTGATATTGAAATTCCATTAAGAACCTTCAACCGATAACATGAATTATTAAATTTTAAGTATAAATATATATGTCTCTTTTAAATACAAATTTTCTTCAGGTTAAGACCTCTCAAAATAAAGCTTCCGCGTGTAATTCATCTATAATCACATATATAACAGGCCCAACTTATTTTTGCGATTTATTTTGCTTTACTAAAAATATTTTAAATAAACATAAATTTTAATCCATGTGCTATTGTAGTTGGTTTTTTTGATCCAAGTTTTTATAAGACTTTAAGCTATCAATGTAGGAATATTGATTTGAAGAATTTGCTATAACCTTCTCGTATTTATTTAACAGAAGTCTTTATCTGTTGAATAAAATTCGCATCGCGTCATTATTTCCTATTTTCATAGAAGATCGTTTAAATTTGCATATTATTGAAATAATAATCACCTGAACGCAGAAGGGGTGGTTGAAACCTTCAAAAGTGACATCGCATCATTCAAAAATGTCACGTGCATCCATGCAAACTGAAAAGTTAATACATTTAACATGTACGCGGACAAAATAAATCAATGCATTGTATAGCATGGGTACATGGTACATGTAAACGCTAAACGGGAACTCTTTGTATATGGGTCGCGGGCCACCCCTCGCGAGATGTAATGAGCGCGCTATTGTCTCGAGGCAATAACCGGGATTTGAACCCCATATATCATGGTTCCGCGTCACAAAACAAGCCTGTACGCACGGCAGCTGGTGCTTTTACCAACGACTCGAGCAGTGTTCTCTTTTGGCACTATAATTTACGCGACTCTTAAAAAAACTTTCGGTAGCAAAAAAAATATATTTTCGTATGGGCAATAATTATGTTCGAAATTTAAAAATCGCCTCTCCAATCAGTCAAAATTGCTACGAAATGAAAACAAAGAATACATCAATGTTTACAAAATAACTGTCCGTGATCATTTCGTATATTTGAAAGGTTTTTTTTTTAAATAAGTCTCTATTCTCCAATAATTGTCAGTAAGATGAAATAAATATAAATGATTAAAAGATTGTCTAATTGAGCTTTCATTATTAATCGTAACATTCAAAATAATATTTTCTTTAGAAAATGATATGGAGTTATTTGATACTAATGATATTCTGATAGCCATTTACGTTATATTATCTATGAAATATTTTTGTAAGCTGTTATATAAATGACATGATAAATCTTCACTCAATAAACGAATCAATACTAGAAAAAATTATATGTTGTTGATTTCATTATTCGGTTATGAAATGAAATAATTTAACGTCTTAATAACTTAAAAATAGTTAGTCGCATTCAGAAATGATCACACGAATACTAATTGTACATAAGGATTCAACCTTTTGTAGCCACAGCCAAACACAAATATTGGCGACTACAGTAATTTTTATTCATTCGAATTTTACAACGTTTCTCTTAGTGTGCAATGTTTGATAACAACAATACATAATTCCACCAATAAGCACTTTCTAATGCCTCGCCTATTTTATTTGAGCGTTATTTGAGGTAAATGATTTCTCTAGCAAATAAGAAAGTTTATTCATTCATAGAGATTTGAAATTCATTTATTTCTGAGAAGACCTTGTGATGGAAACTTAAAACATTTTGTGACAGATTTTGTAGGTCCATGATAACTTTTTAAATTACTATTATATTGATAAACAAATTGATTATTTTTAAAAAATCTAAAGAAATGGGTAAAATTTTTATTTAAACGCAGTTTTCTGAAATAAGATATATTGCCTTGGAATCACGTTTGAAATTGACCGGGATAAGCCAAAGTCAACTTTTAAGTCAAAAATTATTTATTCGCGATAGTTTATTACTGTTTTTACTGATGAAAAATGATCAGAAGTCTAAAAGGTTTTCACTTACTTACATTCAAAGTTTCTTGATAATTCTTTTACTAAAAAAGCACCAATGATTAGTAGAATATGTGTAAGGTTCAAATAAGACCATTATCATAATTATGATGAAGATGTAAGCCGAAATAGCTATAAACTATATATATATTATAAATTTTATAGAACTAATCAATCAATTGATCAATAATAATGTAGAGCTAAAAATTCAATCAAACACTATTAGAAAATAATTATTTTATTAAAACTATGCAATAATAACAAGCGTTGTATGTTCTAATGATTCAATATTTTCTATATGAATTAAAAATTTTATTCGTGCCTAGCAATTTAATCATGATTTTTGCTTTTATGCATAAACATGCAATAAAATTTTTCAGCAATTATTCTTTTTTTCGACCTCAATTTTTCAATTAAAAAAATTCTAATTTAATTAATTCGTAAAACATGTTTGTAAATACCGCCTGAGGGTATTTATCCAGAATTCGTCTCATTGGGAGTATTTGCACAAAATATTACATACATGGCAGAGCAAACTCATCTAGGGGCCACTAAACCAACAAACATTAACAAGCACATCGAATGCAGTGAATGAAGCATATCCAATGGATTATGACGGGTTTTAGCTCCCGGCTATTGGTAATGCAAAACCCCATATACGACAACAATACCATAGCAGTTTTGTTATTACCCCAATGCCCTATTTTTCGATACTAATAATTTATTCAGTACAATATATTTTTCTCGCGAATTTCAGAAGAATTGATTTTACAAATTAGATTTCAAATATCTCTGTTTTGAAAATGTATTTTTTAATAAGTTTTAAGCTTATTTCTTTTATCGCTCTTTCGGCAAAACATATTCTGTTGTTATTTTAAATTGAGTGAGAATGAATTGATAACTCATACATTAAAATAAATAACATTTTTGACTATTCTACAATGTAACCACCGCTCGTATCAGTGCCACTTATAATCACCTCAAGCATCTTTATTCAAAAACTTTTGCAAACATTGGCTTTATCATCTACAAGTAAATAAAAAATTTGTTTATATTATATTGTATTATCGTACACACTGTTTTCATGAAAAATCATCTATACGGGAGACACAAGACAGACATCGACGTTATCAATATAATTTACCAGAGATGGTGACCCAATGTTTTTTCTGGCATCATGCCACAACTGAAAGTCTTTGACTTTTATGGATTGTAATTTTTTTGAAAAATAAAAGAATCTAACATCATTGTCACATGAAATTGCCATTTTTAATTTTATTAAAGTTGTTCTCAAAAAATATATTTTTAAGATCGTCTCTTGCGTCATTTTGCAACCGGAGAAGCGATATATAAAAATTCGGAACAAACTTTAAAAGCAAACAGGTCAATTCAATTAGCCAGCGGGATTGATTAAACATTAACAGATGTGCTCAAATACCACTTTACATGGGAGTATAGTATTTTAAAACAAATATTCACTATTAAATTGTACAGAGAAGAAATTTTCTTTTTTATAATTTTTTAAAACAAAATAATTTATTTCGTAACAAACTTCTATAATATCTATGTTATATTTTTATGATTAACTGAAATAATTAAAGGTTTAACAAATATGGAATTACAGGATTTATAAATTCCCATAGAATTTTGTTTGCCTATAATTATAATAGCGTTTTTAAGATATCGTTTGTTGATACTGTTGTTGACGTAAGATTTTTTTTGGAGATTGAATACCTTCATTTTATTTGAATAATAAATAACAAAGATAAAATAAAATACGATATTTGTGATTACAAATGTGATTTTTTTCAAATTCAGCTAATTTTTTTAAATATCAGAAACGCTTGATGGGAGGTAAGAAGTTATTGTTTTTGCTATTATTTTCACTGTATGGAAAAGTATTTGCGATTAGTTGCAGTGTATTTTTAATATATGTTCTGTGACAACTATCTTTTTTATTTTGGGTACAGAGTAGATGCGGTTGTTGTAAATAATGTGAACGCATGTCTGGTGACCATAGCCTATTAAATTACATTTGTTTCGGTTTGCATTACAACCCTTTTGTTTGAACACTATCAAATAAACACGCCCCTGGATACGATTTAATAAGATGTATTGTATTATTTCACAATCAAAAATATTTTATGTTATGCAAATGTGTTTGCATTAAATAATTATATTAAATGTTTGAGTGTGCAATATTCCAGTCCTTACTTTACAACTAGTACGTTTCAGTCCCACAGATAACTGGTAAACGTTATTGATTTTTAATACTGTGATTACAAAACCGAATTCAATGAACAAAATTTTCAAAAATTGATTTTTCAATCGATTAATTAATCTCTTCTTAAAATCATAGATGCCTTTGCTATCTTAATCTTTCTTCATACCTTTCCATTCCAAAAATGGGACGTTTTGAGAGATATTTACCTTTGTAGAAAAATACATATTTTGATTTAGATCACCATATGCTTCTGTTTGGGAGTGTAGCTATTTAATAATTTAATGTCGACATTATCGCATATTATTATAAATATTTTCTAATCATAATACATGAACCGTGCTTATTTATTATTCATATTTAGCATTACTGTAATGCTTTTGTAATATTAAAGTTAAATTTTAACATTCATAACACGGTGAAATGACGGAAAAAACGGATGACGGCTTTGAAACGGCTGGAGATCAATAGATATCAACTATCACAAAGGATTCTTAACGAGCAAACTAATATATGTCCGTCACCATTATTGACTCCTCTGACTGATGTATCTTTGCTTCTGTAATGGACCATTTCCGTGCCAAATGTAAACTTATTTATTATTTGAATTGGCATTCACTTGGTAGAACTCCATTATAACACGGTGAAAAAATAGCAATGTATTTTATTTCTACAAAATTATTTTTAACAAATATAGTTGATAGCTATTTCGGCTCACGCCATCGTCAGAACTATATAGAATATATATATATAGAATAGAACTATATAGTTCTGACGATGGCGTGAGCCGAAATAGCTATCAACTATATTTGTTAAAAATAATTTTGTAGAACTAAAATACATTGCTATTTTTTCACCGTGTTGTAAACTTATTGATATAGCCGCCTTTTTAGTTTCATTTACAATTGTTAGTCTTATTGCGAACAGGAAACAAGCTAGGTCGTTAAAACAGGAGCGAAGACGTATTGTGTACCTTTTATGCACAGCTATATGTAGACAAGCAAATGTTAGTTTAAGCATAGTTCTGACGATGGCGTGAGCCGAAATAGCTATCAACTATATTTTAAAAAATAATATTGTAGAACTAAAATACATTGCTATTTTTTCACCGTGTTATAATGGAGTTCTACCAAGTGAATGCCAATTCAATCAATAAATCAGTTTCTGTTTTGGTTTTAATTAAATTCTATATTTTGCTTGGTATATTTAAAATACAAAAAATAGTATAATACCCATATAGTATGAAACACTTACAATAATATGTCCAAAAACATAAAAATATTTATATTACTCTTATTGTTTTCATTTTCTGATATACTGTCCGCACACTATACGTCATACGACAGCTAAAAATTACTCTATACCAGAAAATTTTTACCTTTAAAAGACGTAAGATTGAAACAAAATTTTTACGATAATCACGCTTCATTTAAAAGTTATTAACTTGCGAATCCATAATATAAGACAGCAATTCTCAAATTAAGGGACTGTTGAAATAACGAAATGTCCTACTCACTGATATGAATATATTACATGGTATCATTCGTGAGATTAAATATGAATGAGCTCTGCTGTACCTTAATCAATTTATCTAAGATGCTAAATAACGGCCTCAAAATCCAATAATATTAAGCGGGGTGGTAAGTCCCAATCGGAATATTGCTGAGCAATTTGAGGTTTGGGAGGGAGGAGTTCTACAAAAGAGGGCGATTTCTGGTCCAATGCATTACGCTAAAGGATTTGAGTACTTATACTGTGGGCCTAGATTAAAGGAGCTCAAATAAGTCATTTTTATTATTGAGCAATAAAATCCCTTATTTCACTAAATAAAATTAATTTCATAACTTAATTAACAGAATTTATAATTTTATACGAGTATTCTATTGCGACTGAATAGTAATTATTTCAAAACGAATATATACTTTTTTTGATTACATATCCAGCTAAATATAAACAAATGACTTCATTACATTAACTTCCACGGCTAAAGTTTTTTTTTTTTAATTAATCAAGCAATTATTATACAGCAGTTTATGAAATCCAAATATTTATCTACTACATATTTTTTTAAATTTCGCTTATAATATATATATATATATAATTTTATTATATAAAATGAAACAAATAATTGAAGTTAAGCGTGAATTTTCAGATATATAAGAGTAAGTAAGTATCTATGACGTCATCATGCCTCGGTCAACACTAAACCATTTGATGGAGTATTAGATAGATATTTGTTAATTATTTATAAGATTCAACTTTTTAATGTATATTATAATTAATGCTAAGCCATTTACACACTTTAAGAACAAAAAATCTTTAAACTATTTCGAAACTATCGGAGGATGTACGAATAGACGGAATGATACCGTTGTTTTTTGTGGTAAATATCGTCATATATATATTTCAAAATTAGAACAATATAAGCAGTTGAATCAAAAGATACAGTAATATTTAAGTTCAAATAGAAATAATCTTATTTCAATTGACAGGAAACTTTTCTGTTAGTTAATAAAAGCTCATTCCCTGGAGGGCGTTGAAGCTCACCACTCATTGATTTGGCTTTCTCCCTTTGAATATAAATTAAATCGAATTTATAGCCAACCTGACAAGTGACAGTAAAGAGCTAGCAGAGAATAGTCATAACGCATACATATTGATAAGTTTTAAATATTGTTTATGCAGACGTTAGATACAGCGCTTGAAAATACTCTCTCATGTTTTTGTATAACCTTCAAGTTTTTATTTTTATATTAGTATCATTTTAAATTATATGTTTAAATAGAGATATTTTTCAAAACTTTCAAAAAAGTTCCATTACAAACGTTTTAAAATATTAAATTGTGAATATACTAAATCTCGAAAACTTCACTAAAATCATTGAAACGTTGGTGCAATTTTTTCTTCCTTAAAATCCGTTATAAGTGAAGTTACGCCCTTATAGTTGCGCGACATGTTAATAGTTAGACTACTAAACTTTATCGCGGGGAGCATTTTAAGGGGGTTGGTTTCTATTCATGTTCATACTGGCCATCTGCCACCCTTACCAAGTTTGACGGCAAGTGTATGAACAGAGTGTTAAAAAATAACATACAGTGATTTATAATTCATCGACTAAAATACGATAGAAATATTTGTTTTGAAAAATTGCTTAGTTTATTCATTTTATAACAGTATATTATTGAAAGCATAAGTCAATTAAGCCTTATATTTTATGATACAATTAATACAAAAAATATAAATTTTGAACAACACAATTATGTGCAAACGAATCAAATGTGTGTTCCATTTCTTACTTGTGTGTGAGACATACCAATCTATTTTATTCTTTAGATTTGTTTATTTCAAAGAACATTCCTTTCGAAATAAGTATCATTTTATTATATAATAAATAAATGTTTCTGATTAACAAGCTTTATTTAATTCATTATTTCTAATAAACTCAAAATGTTATAGATTATCAAACTACTTATTTCAAATACACTTTATAATAAATAACTTTAACATGTTTAAAAAACATGAAAATCTGGTGAAATCTTGTTTGTTTATAATAAATAAATTTTATATAACTATTTTTATATCTAGAAATTAATTCCTTTTTATTAAAATCTGAACACATTTTGAACACCTTGCTTATTTTACAAATATTACTCACGCATAAACGACTAGTATATTCGGACTGCCATTTATTTCAACACATTTATATATATTTTATATGTATTATTTAGATTTTGTTATACTTACGCACGTGCTTTTATGTTTCGTTCATAGCTATGAACAAACAACAACAAGTAGATTTCTCCCACATACCATTAAATAAACAAAATATATTTTTATATTGATATTCTATAAGAGCTGACTTTTTGTAACTATCACGCTTTATATCCAATTTCGGAATAGTTTTCAATAAATGATACAGTTTAATAAATATGTGTTACATGCAAAACTGTAAATTTTTTACGAGCAGCCATTATGATAATAAATTTTTAAATATATCCAAAGTCCCTTGTCTTCAATTATCTTTTTTATACGATTAAAATGTTACTATCACGAATAAAACATAAAATTTTTAATGTTTTTTAGAATGACTTGTATTTTGTTCTTTGTGGTTAAATAACTGCAGATTGCTTGTCTAGACAATAATGTCAATGGATAAAATAATAAGCAAGAGTATTCGTATGCAATAATGAAACGATTAATTCATCAAAACCTTACTATCAAAATGATTATTATAATATGTTTTATAAATTATTTTTCACGATGATTTAAAATATTATAATATAAGGTAACTAATATTTTATTGTGATACAGTTGAATTTTATTGCAATATCTATGCGGATAAAAATACAGCAATAACAAACATATCTGCATTGTGATGAGAAGTGGTTACAACTACTGTTTTTATTTTCACTTTTTAATTTTATGCCATTATACGTTTCAACTCTTAAATGTGGCCAAATATAATAACTGCAACTATATAGTTTATACTATATAGGAATATTCCTCACAAAGTTAGTTTGAAGATATCATCTCTTGTCGTGTAATTTGTCATACTGATTTGAAAACATTATTTTTGCTCTCTTGAAGAATTATAAAAACAGCAGTTATAGCCGAACGCCATCCAGTTCTGATATGTAAAAAATAAACAGTCAAAATGATTCAATATAACAGGAAAATTGGTACTTTATATTTTCCGCATTACATGTCTTAAAATGTGATTATTATGAAATATTTTTATATGCAATGGTTACATTTATTTTCCCTGCTTTGAATTTGTGAGTAAAAACAACAAAGCAAATGCACCCCTGATGTTATTTAATAATAACAGCAACAGTAGCATGCCAGTTATCATGCAAACAAAACATCGTTTTACTGGCGGACTTTCAAGTGCTTTTCTTTGAGACCAACAACAGCAAGATGCACTTGAAACTGCACCAAATTTAATTTGCGTAAAATACACTCTACTGGGTCCAGGCATCGACCATTTGGTATGCTATCTATTTTTTTTTATTTAGACCATGAATAATTATCAACTAAATATCCAACTAACATTATATTTTTAAATATGGTCAAATAATAACTATTATTGTCTGAAGTGGACAATTCTCACTCAAAGTGAGCTCTCCTCTCCTGTTTTTTGGTCTCCAGATTTTGATTATCGTGCAAATTTTTCAATTAATAAATTTTTCCTGAGTATAGAAGAAATTCGGAAATTTGCTGTTGTAACCTTACTCAAATTTATAACAATAGAAATAAAAAACTTTATGTACTTAAATATGAACTAATTATTATCTGAAACTTGACCAATTATTTTATTTATTCTTACCGACACCAAATATTTTATATATATTCCCACTTATAGCGACACTAAAATGTATCTCTTTTTAATTTAAAATAATAAAAGCATATTTTAAGTAATTATTTACACAATATATTTTTTGATCAGGACCGGTTTCGCTCATCGCGAGCATTATCAACTGATCAGTTATACAATGGAAATTAGTCCAAAAAAAATTGTTTTTAATTATTTTAAATATCATGCCTTTCCTTCAAGAAGTGACAGTTGACCACTTAAAAGTGAAATTTATCTCATCAACGTTTTTTGACTAGCTATTTATCCCACTAAAAACAGTGTTCTGGAAGTATTTTTTTCAAAAACCAAATAACTGTTTGAATCAATGCTTACGTTTAATTTTATAATACTCTAAATAAGTAATCACATTTTGAGGACAAGTATTCTAAATAGTTTTTTTATGTGAGTAGAAAAAAAATATATCATTAAATATCACCTTTTTATATTGATACTAAAAAACTATTAAATATTTTCTCACATCTCTCAATATATCACACTTACTTCAATTGTGCTTTATCTGTTTACTTTAAATATGATCCTACACTCACATAATTCTATTAAGCGGCTCATATATATTTCAATTATTTCCAAGCACAAGTAAATGATTATGATATTAATTTGTTATTATTAGGCAATGATCGATGACTCGTGCCGGACACGCGTATCCACGACGCCTCAAAAACACGTGCGAGTCGCATGGCGTCGATCAAGCGGCGTCGGCGATTTTATACGATTACAAATGTACTTGAGAAGCTAATGGTATTGTTAATATCAATATATGTTGCTAAAGTGTAAAACTTCAGATTGGATAAAAAATAATTGATACATTTGAAAGCTTTTATGACAGCAACATATTCATGTTGATTTGAAACATTTTGAAAAAAAAAGAATTCGTTAAGAAAAGTTTTACTAGTAATGATTTTAAGACCATCTTATTCAAAGTTGAATTTTATTTTAGTCACCTAATGATAAATATCGTAAATTATAATATTTACAGCTTAGTAATATTGGCAAGACAACATTAAAAATATATTGATTATTATGTGTATCAAATTTAAATAAGTAAGTATGTCTTAAAAAAAACAATTATTTTTTAGTTTTTGATTATTATTTGTTGTAAAACCCTTTCAAGAATGACTCATTAATAATAACAATCGTTAATGAAACTTATCACAAGCAATTGTGTTAATTATTATTGGATCAGTATTATCAAATTTGTTTAAGCTGCCATTAAGCTCTTTTCTTGGAGCCTGTCTTTTTCTTTAATTACTACCTTTGATATATAGACAATGCTAACTGTTTATTGTGCGTCAGTTCTGTTGCATCCGTGTGGTTAAATACCTGAAGATGCCGAAAGGCGAAACCCGGGCTGTTAGTGACAAAACATGTGGAATCGTACAAAGTTGTAACAATTCAAATTTGATATTAAAATTTCATCATGCACCATCGGTCGATATCATAAATTATATTATATTTACTTCTAATTTCGTGTATTGGTTCATTCAAGTAAAGAAAGATTACTAAAAATTAATTCAAATAGCCATTATTTGTGTTCTTAAGAATCTATTTTCGTTATAATGGATTTGATATCGAATACATCCGTGGTACAGATGTACAATTCCAATATGTGATTACTGACATGACCTACGTATATATTACACCACGACATATTTGTAAGCGCCCTTGTAGAAAATTATCGGCACGTGACTTGCCACGCTTATGAATATATCCCACTTGAAAAGGCGCAACCCGTAAAGAGCTATTATATTTATTTTACAAAAAGAGGCGTCTGCAGCTCGCCAACAAAAAAATTAGTCAAATTAATCACCATTTAGGAAAAATCACAATGGCTAAAAAGCCTCTTATAATGAAACGTGTCTTGGTTACACTGTCGATTATTATTTTAAATTAAATAATGGATCATTGACACTTATATTTTTTATATCATGATTATAAATATAGCACATTCATATTATGTAAGCATATATATCGTGAGAAACTTTCACACGTTAGAAACAATTTTATTCAATATATATTTACACTTTACAAATATCTGTCTATATATTCTGGATTGTCATAAAAACCATGTCAAACCAAAAAATAATCATAATTGAAAACAATGGATATATTCAAACATATTTAATGTTTTCGACATTTGCGAATTAATTTAATTCTTCAATTATTTAACAATAGTATTTAAAACGACTAATGCTATTACTATTGGTTTACATATTACATAAAGCTTTATTTTCTCGTGTTAATAAAATAAGGGTATTATTTAAATAGAATAATATGTTTACTTTGACGTGTCACCATAAACCACAAATTTTATATCCCTTGTAATTGGAAATAAATATCCGAAAAATTAGCAAAAGTCAAGATTCGTTTCAGTCGTATGGCTGTTTCCACAATTACACAAATAAAGGGGAGCGGTTCAGTGCTTAGTGGTCGTCCCTGAAATAGAAATATAGAAGACACAATATAGGTTTTTTTAGATCTTTATATACAGCTGTTTCTTTCAATAAATACAAAACTATATTTTCTCAGAAATCGTTGAAAAAATTCAAAACAATTGTAAAATAGTTTCTAAATTTATTTTTATATCCTTGTTATGTTTATATCAACGTATTTTAGTTCTACAAAATTTATAAGATATTTAGTTGATAACTATTTCGACTTATGACCATCAGAATTATGGCGTAAGCCGAAATAACTATCAACTATATATCTTAGAAAGTTTGTAGAACTTAAATACATTTCTTTTTTTTCACCGTGTTATAACGGAATTCTACCAACTCAATGTCAATTCAATGAATATATTAGTTTACACAATTACAAAAATATTCATCAATAACGTATGTATGTCGTATGCCGTATGTCTTAGTTACAGTTCATTATTTTTATAAGGTGTAGGTTTTTCACAATCAATTTATGATATATGCATAGATATTCAAAAATGTTAATTACAAACGTATAATTTATATTTATGCATACCATCTGTCAGACAATCGTTTAAAATCTTTTTCTATATATGTATAAAAAGATTATGAGGATGCAAGACTAGTGTAGACAAGCTAAACAAGGAATAACTAAACTTGTGATATCATATTTATAATATGAGGATGCAAGACTAGTGTAGCCAAGCTAGACAAGGAATAACTAAACTTGTGATATCATATTTATAATATGTATGGTTTTAAATACTTTTTATCGATGTAAATTAACTATGAACCAGTTTTTACACTTGTCGAGTTAGCCATGGTCAATCATATAATAATAATGTGGTAGCAAATGGTGTCATAACCTCACGGCAGATGTTTGAAAATTTCCTGCTTTTATGAATAGTAATTAATTGTGTTTTACAATATCTATACAGAATATAAATATTAAAAAGAGGTTTTTTTTCAGCAGTTTTCGAGAACAATCAATCTCCTCCGCAATACCTCATGCGGCTTTATTTTTTACCCTAAAACGTATTTTTTGCAAAAATCTCCCCAGCACTAGTGATGAATAAAAATCAATCATCCAAAATATTATCACTCTAAAAGCTTTTTCCATTATGTTGCCATTAATATTTTTTACGAGAATTCATTCTCCTTGAATTTATTTTTTAATATTCTTTTAAATAATATTTTTATTTCAATAAATTTTGCCTCCAACTTCACAAAACAAAATAGCAAGATGTCTCCTCCGTACCATAAGTTAATAAAAAAAAAAACTATACAAAGTTAAAAGTCTAACGATTAACCTTATAAAAGAATCGAGAATAACTTGTTCGTGGAGTTTCTTATCCTAAAAAAATCAATACATCGTTTTATAAAAGGAAATGGGTTAATTTCTGTTGATTATCATCTTTTCTTTAACGACTGTGCTCAAATAATAGTAATGTATTGCAAACAAACGACACCGTTTTAAAGAGAGAACGCTGAAGAAACGACATATTATCATATCATATTGTACAACATATTGTTTTCTAATCAGAATACTTTACTGTAATCTCACATCATTTTTATAGTGCCGACACCTCTAACCCTCGTTTTATAGATAGATTCCTTGTTCCAGGATTACCTTTCAAAATCAACGAAGCGCTAAAGCTCATACGACACGGCAATCACCCCAAAAAAAACTTCATGTCACCAGCACTGATAACTACTAATGTATTATCACTATATGAATTAAAGGGAATCTGGGAATAATAAGATCTATAGAGACTGACGAGAGATTTTTATGGAATTAATACTTTTCACTATCAACAAATAATAAATACTTTGAGACAATCTAATCCAGCGGTACTCAAACTGCGGCCCAAATAGCTCTTATGTTCGGCCCAAAATAATCATAGTCACCAAATATTTTGTTGGTGTTGTTTTCGACATATTTTCAATATCTCATCTACGTATCTCTGTGAATCGTCATATTCTAAAATGAAATATGTCAAGAGCGTGTATATAAATCGGCTTACTGATTCTTATCTTGATGATATATTAAGAGTAGCCTGTAGTAATCAGGAACCTGATTTGACGTAAATAGTTCAAAGTTTGACTCAACATGGTAACTCACATTAATTTTATTTTATTTTATTTTTCTCTTTTCATCGTCAATTTAAAGTTATAAAGTTGTATCTAGGAGCCTGCTTTTGGCAGAAAAATTTCCTTTTATTACCAAAATATTTTATACTTGTTCTAATGCTGGTAAGTCTTATTTAATAAATAAATAAATATTTACAAAAAAGTAAAATAGTTTTTTTTTGACATCATAATACATACATATGTATGCAGTATAATATGTGTTACATTTACAGTTTACTATTAATATGTTGCGGCCCACCTAGGCTTTTCTAGAAAAGCAAAAATCGGAATGCTGCCCAGAGGAAAAAAAGTTTGAGTATGGCTGATCTAATCCATTCACAAAAAAAAACATTTTTTGTCATGACTATATCGCTCTGCTCAAACGTCAAGTTAGTAAAATAGCCTGATTTCTGAATGCAATATTATACCGATAGAATGGTTGCCAATCGTTAAATGTTTTATATGTTGTCATGCAAAACCAATTCAAAATAAATAGATAAATCTCTGCAAGTAAAAAAATCCTCTGGGAATTGCCGGAACTGAGTGAATGACGGAAGACACCAGTTGAAGATCCGTTTAAACCCATGCTTGGACAGAAAGGGCACTCTGCTTTGGTGAACTCCATTATATGTTTTAATTTGCTGGCGTTAATACATTACCATTCTGCACTGTCAATTATTTTCAATCGCATTTACATGATATCAATAGCGACCGTGTTCTGTGTATATTTTTCAGATATGCTTCTTGAAATCATTTTCAAACACGTGACATTATAACAGGTAATGAGGTACAAGATTAATATAAAATTAATTTTTAACTACATACTCAAAAATATTTTTTTATGTTTTCGAGCTATTTTCTATCATAAAATTCACCATTTCACACACGTTGCCATAATTTTCCTCTAGTAGCGTGTCACATATATTCCGATTTATATGTATAATATATGAAAACTTTCTATCTTCTAAATAGAATTATCCCCCTAAAATCACCCTCCCATTTCGTCAGTCACTGGTAGTGCGAGCCAAATGATTCGTAATACATCGTGATAAAATCATATTTACTATTGTGTGCACGCAGATACGATCTGAAATTTAACACTTGGGTTTCCTTTATAATTTTTTTACAATCCCTAACTTGTATATAATCCGTTATGCTCGAGATGTAAAATCAGTCTAATTTATCACCGATAAATATATTTATCTCTCGTATTAAAGAGATTTAAGAACAATATATTGTATGACAGTCTAAATTATAAGACACTTGTAAGAACTTCCCATAAAAAAGGCAAGTTTTAAAGATAAACTTTGGTGCATCAATTTGAATTTGTATATTATTTTATAAATGTAATCAATCAAACATTCCTCATTCTCACTTCAATGAACAAAAAAAAATACACACCATTAACTTGCTTTTATAAAAGAATATGGTCAACCTTTTCAAAAGAAATCGAGATATATTAAATAAATATATCTAACATTGAAAAAGTATTAAATAAATAGTTGTGAAGAAATAGTCGCACAATTTTATAATAGCTAACGTTACAACGAAACTTAGAAAATTTTCATTATTGCCTTCTTATATGTAAGTCCATTATTATTGCGGATCAATAGCTTAAATAATTACACCATCAATATTACCACGTAAATCGATAGAAAAAAAATAATTAATTGGTTTTTATCTAGCTAATAACATATAATTCTTCCTAAATATTCATCGAAATTCCCTCTTAATGCGTGCGCGCCACCCTAACTAACCCTTGGGATGCTTCATTTTATCCATTCATACCATTTAACAAGTACAAAGGATTTTTGATCCTCCAGCGATTTGGATTTTTATATATTGAATGAACGATGCCCCTATGCCCAGAATGTATGCAATTATTCGCCACAAATTCCGCTTAGATTTTAATAAATAATTTCTATGTTATCTATTAAATTTTTTGCTAAAATTTTCTAATTCTCTTTGGATTGTTTCACTACTTTAATCAATTATTTAAAAAAAACGATATTTTTTTCAAAAGTTATAATGCACAATCATAGCACATCATGGTTGTTCTAGCTGTTTTTATACTGGCTGCATATTTCTAAACCATTTATCGGTTATTCAAATTAATATATTTCACTTCTAAGTTTTTTATCAAACTCAAGCGGCAATGGAAAAATTTAGAATATATTTTCATAATGGAATTATATCAAAAAAGGTACGAGATCTGCTTGTTACTCATTTGAAAGGCCACAGTCGAAAAGGACTCGAACTTTAGGATCTGATTGGTGGGAAATTATAACATCGTAAAAATCCATGACTTCAAACAGAAAACAATCGAAACCAATTTGAAAAAAACTATTTGCGAGTCCGTGAATTAAATTAAGGAAACCAACGTCACATAGACTCGATAAGTTCTAGCAATATTTAAAAAAATATAATATTTGTTAATAGTTCTCATAGCGATGATTATGGAAGCTTAATTAAAGCATACTGGAACAACGATTTTTTATTCTTACGATAATCATATAATATTTTTAATATGTTTCTTTCGTAGCAAAAGATTTAATATCCCCTACACTATTGGTTATAACATTGTGGCAGGTTAACATATCGTTAAGGGCTCTTGTCTATAGTCTGTAATTTCGTATATTCATGGGCAAGGGTGAGCTTTGTATCTATTTACAAGTACATTCATATCGTCCGTAGTAAATCATCAATATTTAAACTTTTGAGAAGTGCTCGTATAGTATGTAAATTTCTATTGCCATAAAAAAATATCATCGCTTACTCTTACAGTTTTAGTGACTTTCACGCTCAAAAATAGTGACAACCTAAATGTGTATTAACTAGCAGGCATTTACAACTGTTGGTTGTTAATATAATATTACAATATCTAAGTAAAATTTAGCATTTTTTCTTGATCTTGGCCAAGAGCCAAAGCCAATAGCTTTGGCTTTGGCTGAGGCTGAGAGACAATTGCCTTGTGCCCAAAAACTGCTCTCAAAAACCTAAGAATAGGAAATCCTCGATCGAAAAATAAGAACTGAATCGACTCCAAGAGCTCTCGTGACCCAATCCCTGGAAATGCTGATTAAATCTCTTGCCTTCTTTAACAGACTAAAACACTAAAAGACAGAAAAATTTACCGCTAAAAATATAAAAATCATCATGCTGGTTATCGAAATTAGGACGAGGTTATCATGAGATTCGCGAAACTTGATAAGCGCTTATTTTTGAATCAACAAATTGAGACAGGTAACATGAAATCTCAAAAAGTTGTACTAGAAATATGTTCGTAAATACGTGAGACGTCTACAAAAAGGGACCACTGGACCTCAGGCCCAGTCAAAGCCCTGATGAATCTAAGCAGTCCGATGCAGAACGCGTTCAAAAGGATCATCTCTGCGAGTGGATAACCAACCGTCCACAAGAGCCTTCTTACGGTAGCTTCAGAGGCCAGGCTCATAAACTTGCATCGAAAAAATTGTCAGAGAGTTAAGAACGGCACTGCAAATAAGGAGATCTGAAGTATAATAAGTTATTAATACCAACTTAAGTCCCTTTTGTGGCGAAGGTAAGAGATGGTGAGCGCTATCTATGGTACTTTGGGTGGTGAAATAATGGCTCTCCACCAAAAGCGAATTCCTCGTAGGCTTAGTATCTATCAAAACATACCTCATCTCAGCATATCTATAAAGTTAATGGCATACGTTCTCTTGGTGAAAGTAAAATCTCCAATGATACATTTCTTCAGCCTTCATTCAAATGCAAATCAAGCCCGTTTCCTGTAATATCGCATGCAGACCAAATAATATACAGTATAGAAGGGAATTTACGTGTATTAATTCATCGGTAATAAAACGGTAATGAATAGTCTACATCGACCTCCAGAGAAGCTCAATCCTGTTTACCTCATATTCCTTACGCTAGGATTACAATTTCCCGAATAGCAGTTTATACATTCCACAGAACTTATTCAACGGAGCTTAAGAAAACGCCACATGGTGTTCATATGCTAGACGTAACAAATAAATGTAGTCTAATAAGTAGAAGAAATTTTGATGAAATTGAATTAAGACTTGATGAAATTACACTAAGTAAGGTAAACGTACCAGTAGTTGACCATTTGTCAAAAAAATGTTTATAATAAGGTTTCTAGAAGTGATATCCCTGGGAAAATATTTTTTTTAATTAGCCGCACCATTTACCAACACGACTGTGAAGAATTCAAATGTTTAAAGGACTTCATAATTGCACAGTGGAAAATGTTTTAGGTTCAGGTGAGCGATCTGCCATTTTTTGCTATTTCTTAAGGTTTTTGTTAAGGAAATTTGTTTAGTTAATAAAATAACTATGTCTTTTAAACTGATTTTTTCACTTTTCAAATTAACACAGAGTTTATTGTTCAATAAGCTTGAGGTTTTTGTGTCATAACCTCAATAAACTGAGTTTGTGGGGTGGTCAACTACTGAAATATTCAAAAATATTTATTCACGATTAATAATGTATCTATTTTGCATTAAGCATCGTGAGAAGTACAAATTCTAAGTTTAGGTATTGTAGTATACTGGGTTTCAGTATTTGACCACCGGTCAACTACTGGCTCCGTTGATGGTCAACTACTATCTCAGCTTGTATATACTTTCCAGATTGCTTTAAATAATTGAAATAGAGATATTCTCTATCAAGTATTTGTTCAGAACTTATACTGATGAGACAATGAGGGAAGCTGTTGACGATGTTTGGGTGCAACATACACCAATACGGACAGCTGCAAAAAAATGTGGCTAGAGAGTATAATCCTAAACTATTAAATAGAGAGCAAATCTCTCATAGAGAGGAAGATGGGACCTTATACTAGATTAAAGAATTGTCTACCAATTCATACGAATTCCCCTTCAAAAAGAATTTGCATGATACACCTATATTTAATTTGTGAAAAAAGACTCAACTAGAGTTAGCTAAATACTCAAATCCCTCTGAAGAAACTTTAATCGATGGTATTAAATTCCAATCGATATTGCCGCAGCAGCACTATTCCAAAACACAAATAATGTTGTCATTTTTTTCAGTCCAGCAATTTTGTGTCATAAAACTCCTAATAATCAACTTTCGAACGACACCGGTATTCCAGAAGATATACTTAACGACTCTCCAGCAAAGAAACCTTTTAACTATGACACAAATTTAACAGTTTACTTCCTTTTCTGAACATTTGGCTGGTCATCAGGTGAAATCCCAAGCCCTTTTAAGAGGCATTTTTATTATCTGGGTGTCGGAAATGACAAAACGAAGAAACAGTGAATGGTGAAAGAAAAAATTGCCTTCTATTGTTTCAGGAAAACTATGTCAAGAGTACTTTCAAAGAAAAATCAAGAAAAAAGAGGAGATGGAACAATCAAGGATAGAACAAGCTGCAGAAAGGCAAAGGAAGAAAGGTGAAAAATAGAAATCTAAAGAAAATATGCTCCAGAAATTTTAATTGAAAAAAGAAATATCATTGAAGAAAAAACTGCAATTTTCATCGGAAGGTTCAGAATCAAACATAGAAATTACTGACTATGAAAATATAACTGGAATGAACTGATGGAGTCCGGAGAAGAAAGCGTGCAACTGAAGCATTCCAATTGGATGCCTGTTGATAAACACATCAACGAGCATGTAATATTTTAGTATGAAGAAGAATATTTCCCAGGGAAAATTCATTACGTTGTCAAAGCTTCAGCAACTATTCCCTCCATGCAGAAGTGTGGACGATTGTGGAAGTAGCCAGAGAGGCTTGATATGCTAGATTATTACTGGAAGGCAACAGTTTCCCATATAAAACTTCCTACAAAAGTGTGCAAAACTCGAAGTGTTTAT
Source organism: Himalopsyche japonica (assembly GCA_028555115.1). NCBI lineage: Eukaryota > Metazoa > Arthropoda > Insecta > Trichoptera > Rhyacophilidae > Himalopsyche > Himalopsyche japonica. Next base: position 1,453,937 of record JAHFWJ010000128.1, read on the forward strand.
GCAGTTCCTGAATTTGATTATTTGTGGGCTTTTCTTATGCTTTCATTATTTCAATAATAATAAAAGATGTATTGAAAAGTATTTTTTTTTATATGTAAAAAATGTTCATGTATTTTAATTAAATCACCTTTCAGAACTGATGGTCAACTACTGGTACAATACATGGTCAATTACTGGCTCATTCATTTTTTAGGGTGGTCAACTACTGAAACAAAATCCGAATTATTTGAAATGGCGTGCATTTCTTTTGCAATGGACTTTTTTAAATCTGTGTTCACACATATAATCTACAATGTTTAAAGATTATCTTGAGGTATCCTTTTTTGTTATTTAATAATATAGTAAGCGATAGATTGTTGTCAAAGTTGAAAAGTTTCTTAGCAGGGTCAACTACTGGTACGTTTACCTTAAATACTGAAGACACTAATTAAATTTGTTCAATCTACGACATAATTACGCTTAGATAATGTAAAATAAATAAGATTGGTTGATTTCTTTTAATAAACTTATTGGGGAAAATCAATTCATAATATAATAATTTTAAAATATGTCTTGTACATATTTTTAATTTTGATTAACGTATTGATAAACAACTGACATCTAGTAGGGAATAGCATAAGCTACAGAAAGACTTCAATTCTACGTTAATAGATGGCACGGCATTTGCACATTGAATGTATGTGCAAAAGAAAGTGAGTCACAAAAATGAATAAGATATTTTGAATGCATATCCTTGTGTACTTAAATTAATAGCATTATAATTTTAGGATTGTATTATAAGTGTTAAATTAAAACACGCTTAGTTTAAATTTCTTTATTTTTCAATAAATTATGACAGTTATAGAGGGAAAATAATATTTGTATTTCACAATTATTTGATATGGTTGAGATAACTTGTACTTATGTGTCATTTTGGAAGTATAACCAAAAATAAATACTTTAAACCACCGGTCATATTTTTTAGACAGTATGTACTAAAATCTTTGGTAAATTTAAATTAATGATTTTATATTTTGTTTCAATATCGCTTCTTAACAAATTGAATGATTATTTAAATAAATTTGATATATTATAAATATCACAATCTAACATTAAGATATTAAAAAAAAAACTATCGCCTCATTGCTTTTATAATTTGTTTGATTAAGTCTAATAACAGTAATTTATTGCATCTCTATAGTGTTTTTATGTTTCATAGAAATTTTATTTATTACTAACAATATGACTGACGCATAATAATTCTAAACAATTGAAGAAAGATGGATAAGTTTTTATGCTAATAAATGTCATAACAAATTGTAGCAATATTTTTGGGGAAAGCTTACTAGCATGGAATGAGATTTAAAAGACTAAATATTTGTCTTATTAGTGAAATGTTAATATTCATTTGAATATTTCAATAATTAAACATGAAGTGTCTCATTTAAAAACCAATTTTGTTATAACAATATTTTAAGTTACAACATTTTTCTATACCCCATCAAAATACGAATGCATTTCGAAATCTAACAAAGAAATTTTATTTCTGAGTTTACCAATACTTTGAAAACAACGTGTAATGTTAACATTAATGATTTATTACATCATTGGAAAAGAAAAATTTGAGTATTAAAAATTTTATTTCATCAATAATGAAATTGTATAGTGTTTAGACATAAACATTATTATTTGATATGTAACTCTAGTCTACAAAAATGTGCGAAAATACAAAAAGAAGGCTGCTAAAGTGGCCATCATAAAATAGAATTGCCATAGAAGATAATAATCTAAACTATTTTTTAGTGTATAGATAAACAACATTTAAAAATATACGCCTTGGTCATGAAATATTTAGATTTAATTAATGATTAACATTAAAAGGTTGAATATTTGATTTGAATTCAAGATGATTTTTTTTTAAAGCTTAATATATAAATATATTTTTATGTATAGTGTAAAGTATTCTTGGAACACGATATTTTGGCGCAAAGTTGAACATTAGATTTCTCAAAACAGTCATTTTCTCTTAAGCGCAAATTTTAAATTCTATTTAAAATTCTTACGTCAACATAATGCCTCGAATATTATAAACATTTAATACTTAACAATGTCCTTATGAAAGCTTTTCTTTAATACATTACAAGATGCAAATATCTAAAAACCATTGCCAATATCTACACATAAATACTTTTGACCATTGATCAATGTAACTTTTTAATATTATTTGTTACGTGCACTACTGGATTTATTAATTTATAATAAAAATGTTTCATTAATAGTGGTCGTACGATTGTGATTTTTTTCAATGTAATTTCAATTGCATTATTTTGAATATACAAAAATTTCTATACATTTATCTAAGCGTTACTTTCTGTCCTTCACATTCATGAGAAAACATGTTTTACAATTTATAATAATGTTTATTATATTCTTAAATATAGCATTCACAAGGAATGACTTATGGCCCTTTTGCAAACGTCATAATTTCATTATGTAACTTATCCCTCAAGAAAATTAATATTGTTTTATCGTTGATATGATTTTACTTACAGCCATTTTCAACACTATTACATTTGAATGTGAAGTACCAATTTTCGCAATAATGAGCGAACAAGTTTGTGTAGCTTGTAAATACAATATAACTCATGTTTCATTATCAATGTTATTCAAATTGTATTTAATTTAACTTTACAATAAAATCTCTTTTATTTAAATATACATATGTGATTTATAAAAAATCTTTGCACTTAGCCTATAAAAAACATTCATTCCAAGCATGACCTACAATCTTCGCTCATGGCCGTTATCAATATATGCATTTCATCATCACCCATCTTATAAAAGAAGGGTGATTCCAGCTGCATACTCTCTCACACGTCATCCTTACGGGGTTATGGGGGCGGTATTGGCCTCGTCCTCGGGGATGGCGTCGGCGTGTCCCTAGGCTTTTCTTGTCGGGTCAGCAATGGTGATGGACAGCCGGCGGATGTTGGGCTTGTCGTACTCTTCCATACTCATTGCCCTTGACATACGTCTCTCTACACCAGGCAGAGACAGGGAGGTGAGAAGGCCTTGGCCTTGGCAGAACAACAAGAGACTCTGGGAAACCTTCATAGGCTGAAATGAAAATTAGTAACCATACATGAACCGTGCTTATTTATTATTTATGTTTAGCATTACTGTAATGCTTTTGTAATATTAAAGTTAAATTTTAACATTCATAACTCGGTGAAATGACGGAAAAACGGATGACGGCTTTGGAACAGCTGGAAATAAATAGATATCAACTATCACGAAGGATTCTTAACGAACAAACTAATATATGTCCGTCACTATTATTGACTCCTCTGACTGATGTATCTTTGTTTCTGTAATGAGCCATTTCCGCGCCATATGTAAACTTATTGACATAGCCGCCTTTTTAGTTTCATTTACAATAGTTACTTTATTGCGAACAGTAAACAAGCCAGGTCGTTAAAACAGGAGAGAAAATGTATTGTGTACCTTTTCTACACAGCTATATATAGATAAGCAAATATTAGCTTAAGCATAGTTCTGACGATGGCGTGAGCCGAAATAGCTATCAACTATATTTAAAAAAAATATTTTGTAGAACGAAAATACATTGCTATTTTTTCACCGTGTTATAATGGAGTTCTACCAAGTGAATGTCAATTCAACCAAAAAATTTTAAATTCATCATCATAACATTTTCTTAATCTTACCGCTTCTGTTAGGACGTCACCGGCTCTCTCTACCTTTAGCATTGTCGCTTTTTCTTTGTCCATATCACGGTAGAGCTTTTCGACAACTTGGGCATAAGGAGATAATGCACCGGTGACAAGAAGTGCGTCAGGTTGGCAACCCCGGAGAGACAAATCTTTGCGGCTAAAAATAATAGTGGAAAAAATTTACACTATATGTACATATAATATAAACATATTATATATCTTCTTTCATACGAGACCCGGTTGTTGGGCGATTTTTTAACCTCTTATCAGTGAGACTGAGGACGTTAATATGGAGATAAGAGAGATCTTTTGGCCAATTGCAAACTGCATCCTATTTTCAGGAACTTATATAGGGTGGCTTTGGACAATATAAGCTTCAGATAAATTCATGTCTAAGGAAATAAAACCTTAGACCAGTTGAATAAGTATCCTATGAACTTATTAATTGAAGGTTTTGAACCTATGGCCCAGTAGACGATTAAGCATAAACTGTATAGTGTCAAATATTAGACTATAGGATCAATTAGTTTATCAATACTGTCTCATAAATATGCATATTATGGTAAGCTTGTTCAATACTTTTCCTGAAATGAATTTATCATTTTAATTTCAGTAAAAAAAATATTCAAATTTACATACTTGAGGAATGCTCTGACGTATAGTTTGAGGTTGTGGCTATTCAGAGTTCCTCTAACTCTCGCCAGGAACTCTTGGAGAACACGCTCTTTGTCTGATTCAGTATCTTGGACAATGTGCTGTAAAAGTTATTTAAATTAATTAAATATTTTCAGCACAAATTCAACGCTCACGCGATTAACCTCGAAGTATTATACAAGTTGAAAAATAAGTTTGTTTTGAAAATTCGGCATTTGCTGATACCTGTTTGTTTGAAATAATAACGAATATCATTTGAAAGTCTGTCCGATATGATATTAGCAATTACTGTTTACTAATATTATACAATATTATTTGAGCATTATCATACCCACGAGCGATACCGAATTGTTGAAGTATAGTTATCATATCATTTTTGTCATAAATATATATCACAAATTAACCAACAGATTTATATTATATATATATATATATACATGTATATTCTATAAAAATTGTAAACTGTCATTCTAATATTCGAATACTATCCACAAATTCTGATAAGTTATCATTCAAAGGCAATGTTGCACTAATAACAAACATATAAAATATCTCGTGATAGGCTCAAATTACGCCTATTTTTATACTTCCAATAACGACTCGATATAACATTTAATCGGAGTATTGACCTATAGGTTCGTACGAGCTTTCGAAATGACAAAAGCATTAAACTGAACAGCATAAATTACACTCTAATGCAAACATTTTCCGTTAGATGAATTACGATTTTATGACTTAGGAATAAAGCGAACTTTGCCAAAATAAATAAGAGGCAAGATAAAAAAACTAGTTGGATTTTAATACTAAATGATTTTTTGTAAAAAAAATATTTACATTTATGTCCAATAAACAAAACGCTATTCAAAATTTGACTCGTAAATAGGTTCAACCGAAATTTGTTTTAACTTTTAAAATAGCTATCTAATATATTTTAAAGAAAAAAGTAGATGACAATATACGCATACGAAACTGGTTCTTCTAATCGAGATATTTCTAAAATTGTTAACAACAAGAATGCGAAAATTTTCATATAAAATCTTACATGTCCAAATTTGTGATAAAGTAGAAACTCTTCTTCGGACTGGGTAACTTCTCCACCCTTCCACTTGAGGAACTTATTGCGGAAGACATCCATGACTGACGCCGCAGATCCTGTGCAATTGATGAGAATAAGCCCCAGCAGACGACGGGGATGAGCGACCCCACATCGTGCGAGAACATTTGCGCCTGCACCCTCGCCCAAGCCAACGGCGTACTTCACATGAAGGAAGTCCAGCACCGTCACTAAGTCTTCGCCGAGAGTTTGAAGAGTGGGGAACTGATAACTGCAAAAAACAGGATTCAACAGTGATAATACGATTTTTTATTCCGTGCATTCGCAAATAATCATTTAAACATGAGAGGTGTTTGAATTTTTACTTAATTTCAGTAAGAAATAACCGTGAAACTTCTATTGAGATGATGTACTATATCGACTGATGGTGTTTGATAGAATATCAGTATGAAATTTAATTTTTTTGAAACCCTGTACAATTCCACATGTTTTGTCAATCACAACCCGGGTTTCGCCTTTCACCATCTCCATTGTGTTATTTATATTGCAACCATGTGATGCTGCATATCTGAAGATGTTGAAAGGCGAAACCCGGGTCACGTGTGACAAAACATGTGAAATTGTACAACATTTCAACAATTTAAATTTAATGTTGAGATATTCCATTAAAATAGTGCAAATAAGTAAATATTTTTTTTTCAAAAAAATTGGCTAACTACATAAACTAAATGACTTAATATGTGGTCTAAGGTAAAGAGTTAAATTATTGTAAAATTTAATATTTTTTTTTCTAAGCCAATCAAACAAAACTTTTGTTTATTTCAGTACTTAATTATTATATATATTTCATAGTTATCAAAATACTAAAAAAAAACCCCAGGCAAAATTTCAGCGGCAATTGAAAAAGCTTTGAGCCTCAAACAAAGTAAGGTTGCGCCTGCCGTAAATTCATATTTGAATTTAATAGTATTAATAAAGTTTCGCTGAGGCTTGAAGCGGTAAACATAAGAAAACTCGTGAAACATTCCCACTGAAGTTTTCTGCGAATTAAAATGATTCACATCCATTATGTGGACGAGAGTGAACGTTTTGTTGGTCGCCAGAAAGGTATTTACTCTTTGAGCATCATCTTCAAACATCTACTTTAACCGAATAAAATTCATCTTACAATGTAAAATAATTTACTATCGAAATACTTTGTGATTACATCTTATTTTAAACGAAATGTTTCGTATTGTGTTTTTTCATTTTTTATTGAAAGTTTTTAGTTTTTTCCCACGATTAACCCATTGAATACCTACGCCTTAACTGTTGAGACGGCTGATAATTCCATATTTACAGTTAATACCCAAAAATATACTATAATATTCTTAAGAATACTATAATTTCCATTTACAAACTAGTTATAGTATTGAAATACAGTATGATTTTTACTGGTACTCTCTATAAAGTCGTGTTAACACCAACAGGACTGAATTTATTTTTGAAATATTAACTGGAATAACATTTACGCGATTCAGCAGGGAAATTGGTCAAAAGTGATTATAGACTAAAAACTGTTAAATAAGGAAACTTATACATTTATAAATCCTGTAAAATTCTCTTTTATCCCAAAACGCACTTTCAATATTCCAATAAAATTGATTACATGGCTTATCATTTATAATTACTCAAATATTTCTCTCTTATAATATATATAATAGGTCTCTTTAAATATATTTTTTTTCTCTCTTCAAAAAATGGCAAGGTTCATATGATAGATAAATAAACACTTTTTTTATTATGACCGTTCTTTTAAATTATCGGAAGTATGGTTAGGGCATGGTCCTTTAATTATTTATCGTATATTAAAACGAAAAAATATATGGACAGTAAAAATTTTGATAAAATAAATAATAATGAATTAATTTACACACTCTCTTGTATGTAGAGTATGTTGTGAAAGCGTTAACATAGTTAACTGCGTCTTAATATTAACAAAAACTTAACTCAAGTTATTAATACTCACAGTGATTTAACTATTCGAGAAGTGATTTTTTTAGTTTATATTGATAAATAAATAACATAGTATTTTATTAAAAATTCAATAAAATCTTTACAATATATTATAGAATCGAATTAACAAAATAAATTGGAATTAAAGCTAAAGTTGTTCAAATCAGAGAGAAAATTTTGCGTGAATAGTGACGTCATCTCTTTTAACACTGACATTAAAAATATTTCTATATGCATTTTGCGGTATTTTTTTATCATTTTCAACGCTTGATCTTAGCCGGCAGTTAAATTATTAAGTTGTTACATAAATGTATTGGCTATTTGTTTTCTTTACATGTTATTAAGAAAAATGAGCCACTGTGTAAAAAAGCACGTATTCAATTTTGTCTACGTGTTAATTTACATGAATGCAATATTACACGAAATTTCGTATTTTAACGATGATTTCATTTATACCGTGTGTGACCGAACGTTTTACCACTACGGGCGACCTGCTTTTGTAATTATTGGCGGTGGTATACTAACACTTACAGTAATAACTTAAAGATAAAAATAAGTTTTAATTGAAAATAAACATAGAGAATACCAGTATAAATTCAAAATCAAGTTTATTTAATAATACCAGTTAATGATAGCTCCACACAAACATAAAATTTGTATGCAAATAAACATGAACAAGCAAAATGCTTATTATTATATTCATCGGTTTTGCGTAGTGCCGCTAGGGGCACGATGGTTCTTCTGAATTTACATTCCATGCAATTTCTTAAGGGAGGGAGGGTGGAAAAACTTTAATGAAGTAACTCGTAGGTAAGGAAAACAAAATGGATACATTTTTATGAAATTATCACGGAAAGAATTGAACTATATCTTATCAAATCAAAAAAAATAATTCGTGTTTTGAAGCATCAGTTAGACGGGCGACTAAGAATAAGTACGCGATCGATTCTTTGGTTACCACTGATTTTTGCAATAAGCACAACGCAATAATTTAATTTTGACTGTCTTAAGCATGTTGTCTGGATATTTTAAAAAAAGTAACAAAACACCTCGAACTCCAATTTTCGCTAAATGCTATTTTTATTGAAAAACGTTGATTATTTATATAAAACATTTCATGGAGAAATTTTAACTGGAAAATAATTTTTATCATCACAATGATGTGTATTGAGAGAAAAATTCATTAGAATGTCGGAACGTTTAGAAGAGACACATTTTTGAAACAAGAGGTGTGATATCATTTAAATTTAAAATGGTGATTATTGATGCTTTATAAGGCGACTTTAATCAAAAGTTTTGATAACATTCGTTGACATTCATATATAAAATCAAAAAAAGCTACTTATCATTTAAAATTCTTAAAAGTAATGTGTGAAAATTTATCCTTAAATTTTGATGAATGGTGAAAAGTTTACGATAGTTTCATAACGTTACAAAAAAAATGTTTCTAAATACTGTTCTGAAGAATATATGTAAAAATAAGTATTTGTAGAATTTAATAATTATAACTGAAAGCTATGCGTTGTAAATACAAAAAAAAGACTTCCATAATACCACAGTGAAAATTGAAACTGTTAAATGGAATTTTCATAAATTGATAATAATAAAAATAAATATATGTTCTTACGAATCGGGAAGATCCACAGCATTATCCTCATGTCCTGGCACGTCGATATGAATGAAACAGGAACGATCTCGAATCTCCAACATGCAAGGACTATTCACAAAGTCATGGAATGATGTATCTGTAGATAAAATAAAACAGTTTATTTTTTTACATTAATTTTGAACTTAAAGTTTTCCTCACGTTAAGATTTTTAAAAAATATAGAAATAAAATTGGGGACTTGCTATTTGTATGTAACCTTACTAATTAAAAAGTTTATATGCAGCTCATTAATGTTGTTTTGTCTTATTAGTAATATTTATTCAAACATGACACTCTTGCGTATAAAGTGATACGCGTATTATTGTCAGAAAATACGACAAAACAATATTGAATACAAGTTAAATAAAAATTTACCATAGAGCATTGTTTACAATACATACTAAAAAACAAATGATACTCGAATAATAAAATCTTCATATAATACTTACGGTTACATCCAAGGTCGTGAACTGTTAAGAAAACACAGCGTTTTTCTTGTTGACTCAAGTCTCCCTGAAAACACACGTTATTTGAAATTGTATATTTAATAAATTCAAGTGCATCTTCATAAAAGCACTGGTAAATGGCAGCGTCATAAAAGACAGGATACATTAAAATAAGGATGCATTTTTTTAGATTTACAAAAACAAATACAACATGAATAATAATTTACAATATGCTGTATAAACAAAGTTTATTTCACTCATACACCAAAATAATCATACATATAAATTCAAAATCACTTTCATATTAGATATTTTATCACAATATTAAAAAGATGGCGGCATTCTTTTTGTGCAATAAAATTGCAAAACCGGGTTTTTTTAAGCATTCAACGTTGAATTAAAATGAATAATTTTAATAATAATATTGTCTTCCCGAGATCATTTTTAAGTATTAGAACCTTAACACATCACGATAAACATCAGAACGCTATTAAAGCGATACTGTCGAAATTAATTCTCAGTTACAATATATTTAAATTATTGCACGTCGATAATATAACAGATCATAATTGAGAAAACTGATGGTTTTACGTCTGTATGGGTAAATATTAAAAGATTCCTTACAGATTACAATTAACTAAGATCTATAAATAAACACAATGCTACGTGCAAAACTGCTCGTTTAACTGGTTTAAAAATCTTGTATGAATGACAAGTTTACTGTGTCACACACACGTTTTCTTAGTAAACCTCTATCTATGCCAGCATTATTACTTGACTCGATTCATTTAAGTTTGACACAAATACACCGTAAAATGTAAAATCAATGGAAGGTCCATCTGATAACGACCATGAAATCAACCTTAAAACAAATTACTTTTACAAATAGTCTATGCTAGAGATATTCGATCGTAAGTTTTGGATTTTAATTGTTTGGTATACATCAATATATACGTTTAATTTGCACAACGTTCTCCATTCAAATTTTGATGATTACTGAGTTGCTATTTACATCATATTCCATTTTTAAATCATAAAAAAACATGACAAGATAATAATTTTATTTTATTTATGAGAACAGGATGCGATTAAATTATAAGTTGCCACTTAATCTTTTAATGATCTTGTTTTTGATGCATTTTGGCAAACGCTAATTGTTGAAACGCATTCAATACACATGTAATGTGCATGGCCCATTAAATATGTCAGCATTATTGAAATGTAGGCGACTATTTGACCCACTTATATTGCGTCTAATTCCGGAAAGTTTAGATCTCTTGTGTTACGAATAAAATGCATAGCTAGACTAGAACATTGTCAAAAAAAAAATTAAGTAATCATTAACATAACGGTTTATTATATTAAGACATTATGCACCATAATTAATTCAATCGGTAAGCTGTTTATTTTTATCGCATGCGGGAATTATAAATCCGAATAAATTAAAATAAGTTACCATTGATGCAATTGACATTGAATTGAAATGATCGCGATGGAATATCAAAACGATTACCTTTTATTTATATAAAATCTAATTTAATGAAAATATCGAATAACAGAAATCAGTCACTTAAGAAACTTTCTTTCCGTTTTATTTATAAATAAAATAAATTAATTAATATTATCTCATAAATTAGGATGAATTTCTCATATCCGCAATAAAGTTTTAGTGTGGATTTCACGAACAGCGTCTGTAGATGAACTCTCTGACAAAGGTTAATAAAAATTGACTCAGTATAGAAAACTCATATATTTTTCGGTCATCCACGTACAATTTTCAAGAAATACCAACCCACGTCCTCCTTAAATTACTATTTGATAATAAGTTACCACACACACAGTGAAATTGCCGTAACTCTCTGAATTATATTTCGCTGTATGTCAGCGAAATATAATTCAGAGAGTCGTATTTGTAAAGCTTATGTTTCAACGGGAATTCTCCTACAAGCCATTTAATAAAATTTACTTGAAATCACTCAGTTGTCAATCGGTCAACCATTTATTTCCAAAAAATAAGTAGTTGGTGACGCATTATCTAAATTAAATACATTTACTTGAATTATTTGATCCATGTTCATTTTAATTAATTAAAATTGGCTAAAAAAAATTTCCACCTTAAGTCAATCGATAAGAAAGGTCAGCTACATAGTCGATAAAACTCAAATAAGGATATCTCAAAATTTTGTTTTTATAATATATCATCTTCGTGTTATAGAAGACAGCCAAATGCACTATTCATGAACATGGAATAAATACAACCAATCTGTTTATAAAAGATATCCTCAAATGTTCAAGAAAAAACAATTTTAAGGGCGAATGGGATAAAGGCATTACATTGTTTTCAAATTTTCAACGATTTCCTCCAATGCGTTAGTTTTAGTTTTATAACGTTGTTTAATACAAAAACACTGAATATTTCTGCCCAAGCTTATTTTATCCAAAATGCGGGTTCTTGTACAGTAAATGACAGATGTTTAGTTAAGTTATTATTGTTGTGGGATGAACAAAAATTTTATATACGCCACTGAATGTGTTTATCATGTAAATTATGTTTTGTCGCTGCGATCTCAAGGTCCAATTGCATGCATTAATTTCACATTACATCCGCAAACTATTTTATGCACAAACTTATTTTATGAAACAATGGTTTCATAATGCAAATACAGAATATCTTTAGGTTCAAATATGTACGTTATTTGTTTGCGTACAAAATTCAATGGTTTTGTATTTTTTAAGCGAAACAGAGAATCTATTATATGCGTAGGGCATTCAATTTACGTCAAAGTACATACCATCGATATCCTCTCCAGATATGGAGTTCTAATGAAGAATTTAAAACAAAATCTTTAACTAATGTGACTACTGTCATGTGTCTGCCAGCCAATAAATTTTAATTTATTATACGTGAAAAACTACCTTCAAAATGATTTCAATTAAAACCCATGAGGTATGTCTATGATAAAATTGAATATATGTATACATATTAGCAATATTTTTTGAATATGAAGCTTCACAAGAATAATGTTATAATTAGTTTCCGATATTTATTGTTGGCAATTCTTCTTTAACAAGTCAGAATTTCAAATATTTATACGTTTATTCAGAATTGACTGATTCATACTAACTTGTTTATTTTTTTTTTCCAACTGATCAATATATGAATTCTGGACAAGAAATGTTTTGATAAAGGCCATCTGCTTACAGAAAAATGACAATCCGTAAACTCGAAAACTACGCGCCTTTAACAAGCTACAGAAAAAGATGGAATAGTAAACAGATGGTTTGAAGTTCAGGTGTACCTTACGTAACCAAAAGTAATCGATCAAAAATTGTGACGTTTTTTTACAATTCAGAGACATCTTTTGAATCCAACGAATACCACATATTATTAGCATTCTTAAACAAATTCAGTATTGCCATATAAAAAAATATAAGAACAAAATATTTGAAATATCATTTTCAACATCAAATTTTGAATCTATAATTGTGCGGTTTTTAAACTTTCGTTTTTTTCCTTGCTATAATAGTGATAGGTTTTCCTTCATTCTAGTTTTAGTGTTTTAATTAAATACAAATTATCAATTCAATTACAAATATTACAACGGTATCTTAATATTATGTTAATTTACAAGTTAACTTCTTAAGTTAATTTTGCCAACGATAGCGTTTTTAAAAGTGCGCAATGAATGTTATATTCTTTGCCTGACCTAATGTTGCTATCATACTTAATTACTGAAATAATATGCAACAATTCTGAAGATTGACACGTATGATGTTACGCTGTACACAATTCTACTGCAGCGAGAGTAAACACTTCAGCTATTTTCTACAGAATAATGCCATTACTGTCTTATTGTACAGAAGAAAACCTAAGTAAACTGACGTCAATGCAAATAAATAGAAATAAAAAACATTCATTTTTTTCTATGCAATAATTTGCATACAAGTAACAGTATTCTTTCGCCACTCTTCGAAAGCTTTGTATATGAAAGACTATTTCGAATCGATAAATTAGGCATCTTCGTATACCAGATATGAAAAATTGAGGATCAAAGACAGACACGTATTTACCTTTATGCGAATACAGTCAGAAATTTTATTGACTTAGACTTAATGTATAGTAGATTGAGTTGAATATATTATTCAAACGAAATAAATACTGTATGCAAGTCTTTTTTATCTTCGGATTAACAATCAGATTGTATGGCTTCAACAAAAGTTCGATATTTTTTATCACGTGTGACAAAACTGAGAATATTTCGATTCAATAAATATTTTTTGCATCCTTATATTTGATTTGTGTGCTTTAACCATATAATACTGACGATTTTGTGTATGCAAAGATCCCCAGCAAGTAAAAACTAGTTTAAAATTCCTTTAAGAATATGGTTTTATTGAACAGAAAGCATTACTATTTTTTATTCAACATTGAAACTAATATCATGATTTACATTTTATTAGTGAATGGAAATGAATAACCTAAAAACACGGTGTTTGTTTTACCCCTATGATTGTTCCTCCGCTGACTTTATTGCTCTCCTAGTGCAGAAATTTTCGGGTCTCACGAGTGCCGTTATCCGCAGGATCAATATTTGATAAGCAATCAATGGGATTTGGCGTCAGATTACTTCCATAAAAGAACCACTTTTCTTTATTTTCAGTTTTATTCAAACAATTCTTCCGAAAATTTGATGTTTAATAGTAAACCTCAAACGATTCTCAACAAATGCGAATACCAAAATAAAACCTGAATGTATTTTAATCATTTTTAATGTACCAACCGTCGCGTCTTGATGGAAAAGCATGATATTTAAGATAATAAAAACATATTTTAGTACTATTTTCACGATATATTTTACGATCAGGACTTGTAGATCAAATATTTAGGAATATCAAATACTCGAGATATCTGAAACCGGTGATGATAAAAAATGTTTTGTGGGAATAATGCTTAAAATTTAGTTTATGATAAGAAATAATTAACAATTTTAGCAAAACATTAACAAAATTAGCAGTTTTACTAGAATATGATATATGTTTATATTTACAAATAAAATCTTAATTAGAAAACAGTTACACATAAAAGAAAATAACATTTTCCGAGCCAAAATGTATTTATATAAAACAATTGAATGTTTCGTACTACCTGCTCTATAAACTATTCAGTTTCAATGAAACTTATGTTCTTATATAATCCAAGCACACAAGAAAATGTTCAAGTCATTATGATGGTAAATATTAATTCAAACTATAATTGTTACTGTAGGCAGACTTGAAAGTTTTTTTCCTTTAAGTTGGCTTCATTGTTTTAAAAATACATACAAGTTTTTTTAAATAGATTATATTTTTTAATCGGGTGAGAGGTGTATGTAAGTATATTTATACTTACGATACACATATCAATTTTTCGCCTCGTGCAAACTTTAAAATTATCGCACAACAAAAAAATGGTAACTTCTGCCAACATCGAATCAACACTCGAAATTTCTTTATTATTGCCAAATGAAAACGTTTTACTTTAAGTTTAGTTGCATTTGATATACAAAAAAAATAGTCATGAGATTAAAATATTTTTTATGATCATATATTATATTTGAAAATATATATTATTCGAGCAAGTAACTGATAATATCTATGTTATTTAAACATTTTATTTAATGCGCTAGTAATAATAATAAATACACATATAAAAATATTATTTTAAAAAACTTGTTTCAATTAATCTTGGAAAATGTTTAAATTCCAATTAATTGCACAGAGGATCAGGATATGCTATTAAGGAGTTATAACTGACTATTTTTCTTTTTTAAAATCTTTAAAATATCACCTAAAAACATGTGGTATGATTACTTATTCTATTGGTTTTAATATACTTACCGATGCTGCTGACTGATTATACTTCGGTATTTGTCCCTGAGCAAGCAATAAAGGAAGCGAACAAAAGTTTTTGATGAATACATTATTCAAATATATTCTATCGATAAATTATAAAACATTTTGTACCAGCCCTAGAGATAATGGTAAGTAACATGGATTGAATTTCAGGTTTCAGAAAAATATATCAAGATTAGTACTCATTAATCTTTTTGAAACGTCACACACCAGTTTGTATTATTTTGAGTATTTTTTTTTTCAAATTGAGATTAAGTAGCATTTATATTTTTGTACTTGACTAATTTCTACTTTAAACACAAAATAAAATGATATTAAAATTGAATAAAATCTTTGATAGCATTACATTTTTGTCTTTAAATTAATAGCATTTCCAAAATTTTAATTTATTACAAATTCAAGGTTAGACAAAACTGTATTTAAGAGAGAGGGTTACAATTTTTTTTTTCATAAAATTTTCCTCAATTTTTAAAAATAAAACACTAAGTAAGCAAGCATGTATATTAATATATAAATCTCTTCGGTATGAAACCAGGTTGTACAATTTTCATTTTCCATTCAAATTTCAAATTCAGAAAAGACGTATCTAAGCATAAATATCTATCATTTCTTTAAGTTATTTTATCAATGAAAAGATTTTTAACTTGGTATAAGTGTAAATTATGAACATTGGCTTCAATGCAAGGAATTGACCGTTATTAGGACACTTGCCAAACATGCTCGTTCATCATTTTAATTTAATTGATTTCGACATCAATAATGATTCAAGACCAATTCAAAACACAATGAAGACAGTTATAGACGTGTCGCACGTGTGTGTATCATTTAGTCTGTTATTGGAGTACCGCCTTTACATTAGACGTGTCGATTTCTATGAATATAAATGAATTTCTGTTACATTTCATTACAATGATTTATCTCCTGGGTACATTTAGTTACCATTGAATGTACTTTGTTAAATAAGAGTTGCCATAATATTGAGGTCAGAAGATCAGCGAATGATGCTTTGATGTATATTCAAATAAGCCAGAAATAGGGATGCTGGGTTTCGTTTTAAATACTTTAGACATTTTAAGGCGAATGGTTTTTTTTTATATTAGACAGATCTACTTTTTTTCATTATGGCTATTTTTTGAAAATAGAATGTGAATTTCACAACTTCTGGTATCAAAAATCTAACTCAAAAGTACAAAAATAATACATCCCATAATGAAAAAAATGTTTAATCAAAATGAATCTCTATATATAAATTTTTAAATTGACTTTGAAGTCTTTAAATATTATGCCAGTGGGTGAAGAAAATTGTGTTAATTTCAAATCAATAACACTCAATATGTCTAAAAAAATTGTTCTCTGGCAAATATTTTGTTTGATACACACGCTGATCTCATGAATCATAATTAATGTAATTACCCGTATCTTTTATGTACGTATTGCAAATTTACCTCAACAAAGGTAACATCAAATAGTGATAGTAATTCAAATTCTGATCAAAGTAGAAGAATATATGTCAGAATCTGTGATGAATATTTGAAATTGAAACATGAATGAAAAAAAAAACATAGACAAAATTCACGACAATCTTCCTCTGATATATTAACATGATTGAATACCAACGAGACGTATATTATGATATAATATAATACATCATACTTTGCATACAGAAAAAAATATTGAATGAGAAAAAGTGAGTTAATTGACTCTTACTTGCACATGAACATGGATGTCTCCGCTTCGATCCGTGCTGACAACATATTTCTGGAACAAAAAGAAACCAATATTTGAAATAAACATATTGTGTGACATTTTTTCATTTTCTAGAACTATTGCCAATTTCCATTTATTCTTAGATATATTAAATGGATTCGCGAAAATAATAAATTGAGTTGGCAACTTCATTACTTTTGTCATACAATTAATCGTGTTGAACAATAAAATCGCATTTAAATATAAATTTTGAAAAAAAATACGTCGGTTTTCACATGCATGTATTTTTTTTTCTTTCTCGTTGATTTTCATTCGTTTTCTGGATATAGTTATAATACGATTATTAAAAAATATCATAGAACAACTGAAAACATGAAAGCGCCAAGTTGATTTCCTCGCGACGATTGTATTGTTGTTATTATAGTTGTGCAACTTTGAGTTGTATACAAAAATTCTAATAGCAAGTTTACGCCACTAAGTTTACGCCACTCAAATATTTACTACTACCAAACACTGAGGGCCGACGTTTTCTACGAATAAACTAAGCCACTAGGGATACACCAGTTTCGCAATACAGTATTATTATAGGTCAAGTTTTGCCGCGACGAGTAAACACTCGACGAAAAGAAATATAATATCACGAAGTGCTACTCAAACGTTATAAAACCGTGTTACTCAATTTGACAAAAAGAAGTTTCTTAATCAAGTTTGACTCGTTGAAACACTTCCACTAGTCTTGTCACTAACGTACCAGGTTTTGCCTCTCAGCATCTAAACCCTCTAACTACGATTGTTTCTACTTCTGAGATGGCTTATTGCAACGTGTTGATAGTTGATAATTCAAAATACGAGAAAGTTTAACAAGTCAGAAGTTTTGAGAAAGAACCATTTTTTTTATTTAAATATAATCTGATTTAGCCAAAAATGTCCATAAATTTTATTAACAATTACGCAACTGAATTTCTTTTTGAAATATTTGACGATACAATATCTTATATATGGACTCAGCAGGAAATAGGTTAAGGCAGAGTTACCTAAGCTGTGCGCCGCAATGTGGCGCTCCAATGAGCGCCGTGAAAATTTTCCTTTATAAAATATTATTACTTTGTAAACTGTAAAGTAAAATAAAGTTTGCCATGAAATAACCAATGCTTTGACTTGAGGCGCCGCAAAAAAAACTCATATTTTAAGAGCGCCCCAAACCAAAAAATTTGGGAACCCCTGTGTTAAGATATTCTAGTAAATCGTTTCAATCAACCCGACAGTCAGTTGAGAGTGTATACTTAAAGCGAATAACTAAAAATATAGACACTATGTCTCGATTTCAAAATTGTTGGCTGAATTTATTTTTATAACTACTCATTTAATATTAATGGAATTTGGAAACGTTATCTCATAATCGTCACAATCTTAATGGATCCGTTATTAAAGATGTTCACAAGGATCTTCTGGTCATAAAATTTAATGTGGATATAATATATATCTTACACATACCGTCTGATTTTTACATCGGAGGGGTACAATATCAATTCCAAATTATTTAAAGATTTTTTTTGAATAGTTGATTTATTAAACAAATCCAACATATAGGATATAATAATATTGATTTTTAAATTTTATCAACTATCCTTAAAAATATATATCTATTTTCTGTTTTGAAAATTTTCCACCTGTAATGACAGCTTAAAAAATCACTTTAAGCGAGAATTTTTTATACATATATCTAACTTAAATAATATTGATTTTTAAATTTTATCAACTATCCTTAAAAATATATATCTATTTTCTGTTTTGAAAATATTCCACCTGTAATGACAGCTTAAAAAATCACTTTAAGCGAGAATTTTTTTATCATATATCTTACTTAAATAAAAAGAACGATCCTAAACAACATAAAATTTTCTCAAAGCATGCAACACTGAACAGTATCTATAGAAGAAACCATCACTCTACTATATATACCTTGTGATGGCGGTGTAAACAAGAACGACAACGATTAAATAATCTTAGCAATTCTACATATCACTAATCATATAACTACGTCCAGAACAGCATTGAAATGTCGCGATCCACTCTAGGTAATACGTGGACATGAGTTCTGTTCACGTCATATTTGCCCAAGTACCATCGGGTTGACAATGAGTTTATCAACCGTCCCGGACCGGACCTTGTCGAGACACATTAATACAACTCAGTAAACATTGGATTCAATACATTTTCCATGGTATAGTGAAAATGTTTACTGGATATAAATAGAAATATGTACCAACGTACTAACATACACGATTACATTTGACAGTGTTTCATAATTATTACGGAAACGTTCCAGCTTTTGGCATCAGCTCGAGCTATATTTATACACGAAATAATTAATTTGATTACAGCGCGATAAGCTTTTATGTATAAAATCGCTCGAATATCCTAGACTCGATTTTTCTTTCAGAATATACGAGCCCAAGATAAGATTAATTCGATTTTTTACGATATCAAACAATATTTTACTTGTGTATTATAGGAGACATTATAATTGCTGTAAGTAGATTGTCGTAGACGTTAATAAATTTAGACGAACAATCTTTCTTCAAAGAAGATTTCAGAATTCTCCCCATATACAAATTTTACATTATCCCAATGGAAACGCTATATATTTTTTTACGAAGGTTATTTGTTCTTTTATTTAAATGAATTGAAATTAAAAATTCTTATTCACATGAATTGTATTAAGCGAGTCAATAATACGTTGAAAAACAATAAGCTGGCAATGAATTCCCTATTTTATAAATGCTAGAATATCCCAAGCAATAATTTAAAAAAGGCATTAACATTCCAAAAAATGAATAGCATTGTTGTCTTTCTATTCAAAAAGCCCATTGTTTAATTCATGGAAAAATATTCAAAATTCTCCTCATTCCTTTACTTATCTACAATTGATTGAAGATTTATTTCATTTTCAATAAACGATCGCGTCCAATATGTATATGTTAAGTGCTACCAGATGTAATATATAATATAATGCCCAAGTAGGAAGTCTTCGAAGGCAAACATCGCCCTTACGTATGAAAAGGAATATTACAACCCTTGAACTTTATCCAAAGTAAACTGAAAGAGAAATTACCTGTTCGTAGATTATACAAGAAACTGAATGAATATGAAATGAGCTTCATGTTAATTATTTATAATTATTTTCGAGCTTTTGAAAAGAGCTTTTTTATAATGATCATTTTTAGGGCAGTGGCTAATTTCATTTGCATATTATAATCAAAGTTGAAATTTTATGAATTTATGACTTTATGACATGCATTTAATTTAAATTTAAAAAGTAAACTGTCAGCTTCTTTTTACTGTTTGTCTTTTAACACTGAATTATCTACAATCTCTTTATTTGTTGATATAATTTTCAAGACTTAATAACGATCGCTTTAACTCCAAGCATGTAAATATAAAAACAGATGTCCACGTCCATTAAAAACATTTTACATGTTAATATTGAAATCCACATCACATAATTATGAAAAGGAACGAAATATTTCACTTTAAAAATAAATTAGTGTAAGTAACGTCTAAGAGCTGTGTCAAGATATGGTGAGCTATATTTACACAGCTTTAAATTGAAATTGCTCATAGTGATCATAAGAAAATGTTTTATTTTGCCACACGATTTCTTGTGAACATTTTATTTATTAATTTCGAAATCAGTACTGAACATTTCGTCACATAAGTGAATATTCGTGAGATAGGGTCATAATGAACATGATATTATAAGTGTTTATTTTCATTGTTGCAACCGTGATTTTTTTTTTTTCATTTAAGTATATTTGGCTGATAATATTTTCAAACACTTCCACTTTAAATTTATAACAAGGCACTCATTTAACGTGTTCAAAAATCAAACTTTTCTTTTGTAGGCGAAGATTTTTTTACTATACATCTTAGCGACACAGATTTTATTTTAAGAGTAATTAAAACTTTTCTCTTGGCTCCGAAGGCTGCAAAAGTTAAATAAAACACATTTAAAACAAAGGTTAACTTCACAGAACAGAATGACGTATGTCGCAAATTGAACGCATTTTTACATTAGGAAGTAGAATCTACCTAGCAGCAATTTCTTATTAAAAGAAAAAACATACATAGCCACTTTGGACCCTTCCCCTTCCTTTAATGGCTTAGGCAGGCTGCCTTGATTAATGCAAGGATGGATAAATTTTCTCATTTATGAAAACTCTCGGCTTTTCGGGCCAATCTTGCCGATTTAATTGCAAATCTTTATCTAATAAAAATACGAAGGGCGTGCTCAACAATGATGACTAAACTGACAAATAATAATCGCAATAATGACACATAGCGTAAATTTGAACAGGTTCAAAAATAAAAGACTTATTCAGGTGATAATTCACAGTCCTTTTACCCAATGATATATGATTTATTTATTTCATATGGCACAGCTAACCGTTTTATTACAAAATAAGCATCTGCCATTTGTCTATGTTCAGCTAACTGTTTACCATATCAATGAAGGTCGGAACACTTATGTCATTCATCAAAGAGATAATTAAAAAAGTAAACAGTAATACGCGACGTAATAAAAAATACTCAGACATTGAATGCAACAATATGCACTTATTAATGTTTGCAGATAAACATGACGTTTAATTATTTAATTAGATCATTTTCTAACAACGATATCTTCATTTCTTCAATTCGTCACTGCATAAACTTCAGAGAATAATTAAACTCTGCATTTTGAGAGATATTTGTGTTATTTATGACATACTTTTTTTTTTCAACTCATATTCAGTCGTTCGTATTCCGGCTATATGAATTCAGCTCGCAATATAATAATTAAATTCTATAAAATCCATTCTCTGGCCAGTTTATTTGAGCATTAATTCCAATTGGCATCCATGTATTATAATATTTGTACAGATATGGCTTACATCATACCTTTTTTTTCTTTGACATGCTATTTTAAGATTACTGATTATTAAAATTAGCCAATTCAATGTTTCATTTTCTATCATTTCTTTCTGGAAGTGGGACAATTGATTTTTATTCCTTTAAAGTTTTGTGATTATCACGCTATTTATTTATTCTATATGTATTTTTAGCATTTTTGTTTTTAACTTCAATCAAATAATATTCAAGAGAAGAACAAATCTTCTAAGCAAAGTTCGTTGTTGAAAAAATATTTAAAATTAATTAGTTCTAAATCTTTTCAATAAAACAATCGTAGTGATGGTTGCCGAATAAGATATAAACAAAAACATTGTAAGGTTCAATCGACATCCACACGTTTAGACAATAATGCTATGATATATTCATGTGACAATAAGTATAAAACATGTCAATCAATGCCCAAGGCTGATGGTTATTGTATATTCAAAATGAAATATATCATAAACACTTGCAGAACCATATAATTTAATAATTTATTCTAATAAAAATTCAATACAAATTTCATAAATTTATGAAATATAAGCTTTAGCCGCTTCCACTGCGAATGAATTGTACAGTAAAATGTCATTTTATGCCTTTTTGATTACTAGCAATATATTATATAATCTAATTAAACAAACCATTGCTTACCAAATGCAACCACAAGTATCAACAATTCATCCATTTTGTAATGTTATTCTTATAATATATTGCATGAACTAATAACTAAATAATATCATACGGCTTAGTTTTGACTGTTCTCATATCACTGCAATTTTTTAAGAAAATATAAAAAAAACCAACCAATATAGATCCTTAATCTATTGGTAAACCAATATTCCATAGACAATAAACATCGCCAACCGAATAACGATTTCCATTCAATTGAATTCTAAATCGGGAAAAGTTCTTGAAAGTTTCCAACTTTCAAAGAATATCTCGAACCTTATAGCAAATAAAAAACATCCCCAAGTGAAACCAAAGTCTCTGAATGAAATTCGACAGATACGTCAAGATGACGTAGCAAAATTTATCGGTTTACGTCAAATGCCACAAAAAGTTAAGAAATATGTATTATCGCCACGGTATGATATGTTTATTTAATGTCTTAAAGCCACTTGATCTAAAATTGGATGGAACTGATTAGAAACTTGAGTCGAATTGGGATCCTAATAATATTTTTTCAGCAGTTTACTTTTTTCTATAAATTTTTCCACTTATCAACACTCTTATGCATTTTATGATATTACTTGACAAATTGGTTTAACTCTAATATAGGAAAAATCATGTTTTAATCCAAACGACAACGCTTAAGTATTATATTTTAGTTACATTTTATTTTAAAATATCACCATATCTTTACTTTGATATAATATTTTTTTAGTAACAATACTTTTTCAGTATGTTCTATATCTGCAAGTCTGAATAAAGCAAAATTATACACTTAAATATTCCTAGCTTTTTAATAAATGTTTTCTGACCCTCTCCACTACAGATGAGCTCTTTATTGTTTTTTTTTTAATTTTCATATTTCTTTTATATTGTGACCCCAATCACGTACTTTCATACTGCCTCGAAAATAGCACTGAACAAGAAGATTTGTTTGTTAGGGTTCGTCCTCATACAGACTTAATAGGCAGCGCTGAGTTGATCTCAATTAAGATCAACTTTGGAGCATTTTTTAAATTTGTAACAACAAATGTTGGTGGCGATATTCTTAATTTCTCTATTCTACTACTAACTCTTTTAACTCCACCACCGTGGTGGCGTCTCACTATAATAATTGTCACATTTTATTGTTATTTTCTATTTTTTCTTTTTACATAAAGTATCACAAATGCATAATTATATGACTGGTTTCGTGCATATCCGTATCGGGTCAAGACAATGAATAATAATTCGTCTGCAGAGAAATAGCGAATATAACAAAAATATTAATCTAATAATAGTGTAAAAAATATATATATAATGAGTTAATATAAAATATGGTTTGTAATAACTCAATCTAATTCTATGATCACTTTATTAAGTCAGTAATAAAAAAGTGAAGACAATATCCCAACAGTAAAAACCTCCATTTCCCATCAATAATGCAAAAAAAAATCAAAACATCTGTATACTGAATACAGAGTGTTTTGATTACGTCGCGATCAATTTTCGACACGTTATTCGATAAAAAGGTAATTTAAAACAGGAAGCTTCGTTCAGATCCACCATACTATTTTATAATAACACGCAAACCTGATAAAGTTCTACAGAATGTTCTTCGATAAAGCCATTATAATATTTCAAAAGAATATTTAGAGAATGAATAATATATCGCAGTGTTATATATATACTTTTTTGATATATTTACTCAACGACAGCTGATACCACAGATAACTTATTGTGGACGTAGCAACATAAAATTATTCATTTGAATATATATTTATACTACAAAAAACAGTTGGCAAATTTATTGTAAGTGAAGTAAGTAATTTATGATCACTTTTCGTTTTTTTTTTTTAAAGCATGTAAAATTATTTCAGTAAATAATACGACAGATAGTATTCGTATTCGCGAAGAATAATTCATTATTAACAACAGAAATTGTAATATTTTGAATCAAAATTTATATAAAATACAGTTAAAAAAACCTGTTCCAATTTTTTTGTGTCTATGGCTTCGTCATTTTTTAACATTTTACCATATATTTCAGATTTTTTTTTTAATTTTTTTTATGTGCGGCTGTTATTTTTTTGTTTTTTTATCCGACTCAATAATAGACAAATAACGATTTAAAAATACCGATTTACTTATTATGAATTACCTGCTTACAACATAAAACTTGTGAAAATAAAAAATATGCGATTATCTTATAACACTTCATAAGATTTTTGAATGCTACATGGTGCAAATATGTTAATCAACTAAATGTACTATTAATTTTAAAGCCTGTACCAATAATATATGTTAATAGCATTATCAGACTGATAAATGAATAAATATTTAACATGAAAAGTTGAATACGGAGTTTGTATTTATTTACAGACTGGTTCTTATGAGAAAGTGTTTTTTTTTTTATAACTGGCATATTTTTATCGGGACCAGTATAATGTGTTATAAAACTTAATTGCATTGGCCAAAATCTAGTTTATTGCGTTAGCATACAATATGACGGCATATTCTAAGCTCTTCGTTTCATAATTCATAGCTGCTTCTAACTGATTCTTAACTGCACCCAAACACTATCTGACATACATTCTAGTATAACTTATATACATTAAAAATAATAGCGGCAATAAAGTTTTTTTTCAATGGCTTACGCTATTTCCTGGTTTGCAAAAAAAACTACTGAAATGATCCGCAATGGTTTTTGTACGTGTTGGAGTGGTTAAGTATTTTTTTGCTCTAGAGCGTAATATTACTTAGTGAGGAATTGAACTGTGGAAAATTTATTAGGCCATGAGTATTTTTTATCTATTTTTGCTTAAATTAGTTAATACATTTTTATTTTTAGGGACTGACACTTAGTACTTTAATCAGAGTACCAGGAATATTACTATCTTTTTATTACCATAAACATTCAACTTGAATATGATTTTTTGTATTTTTATTTATTAAACATTTTAAAAACATTGATACTCGTCAAGTATCAATTACGCTTCAAGTTCCTTCAAGCTCAACATGAAAAATCGTATTATTATATCTATAAAATTATTCATGTGATCTTCATCGGTTAATTCACTGTTGTATGATGTTTTTGAATGCAAAATTAATTAAATAAATTTTAGTGGAGTTAGTGTTCAAAATATCGCGAGTATAAATTCTTTATATTGTAATATATTATATACGTGATTGGCTACAGATTTATAATAAAACGATATTTTTCTCTAGGCTCAACTGTAGTAATGTTTTTATATTAGCTCGAATTTACCACGAAACCGTATCATAATTTTGTCAATAAAAACATGAAGACTTGATTAATATCAATAGAATTCTATCAGTAAATAATTTACAAAAATATTCTTATTGAAAATCTTTCATAATCTATGTCGTTGATTTTAGTCAAATTTTATAGTAACACTTCATTTAGTTTTTCAATTTCATTTTATTTTTCCTTTCATCTGATAAAATCATTTGCAATAATTACAGGGCTGACGTGGAATATTTAGATATTAACCAATCAATCGTTAATAAATCAATCAGCGAGAATATTTAAGCAGTTTTGCAGGTAATTTTTCTCGGGGCCGCATAAGTGTATTATGATTTCATTGAATAAATAACATGTGCGTGTGTTCTGACATTTTTATTACCATGCGTAGAGACGAAACCTACATAATTTATAAGTAGTATTTTAGAGCCACATTAGATCTCTCTATTCTTGGCAACACATCCATTACCTGCATCATTAATAAGCCCGATAACGCAACATCCCTCTCGTTGATAAAATATTAGGCAATAAATAAAATAAAAGCTCATATGATAATTGTTTTGAATGGCTATCAGAAATAAGTCACAATTTTTCTGTTATTATAGTACCTTTACTATTGACGAAGCCATACAGCAAAATTATTTTTGTCACATAATGACTGCAATTTCAAGTAATAAATATTCCTCTAATAAGATTTGTGATTTGAATTGTTGAAACTTTATACGACTCCACATAATTTGTCACTAATCATTATCGGCATCTTCATGCTTCACATGAATGCAGCAACAAATAACAATCAACTGTTATTAAAATGCAATTGGGTAATTTTAAACTTAAAGATAGCTTCTTATTTTAAATTGGTGAGTAACGGTGGATTTGTATATCAAGTGACGTAACATAGGAATTAAATTTATGATACACCCAGTTCTTTTTTGACGCGATACATTGGTTCCAGAAAACGGCGCGTAAAAAAAATCGCGTAAAAAAATCACAACTATCATATAATTTGATAATTTGGTTCCTAAAAATTTAAATTTCACGTGAAAAAGTACCAAAAACGTTTGAAAAACCAAAATTTTCTCTTTAAAATTGGTGAAAAAAAATACATATTTTCATGTCTTTATTGCTTATAAAAATATAATGAGACCATAAAAATATTTTTTTTTTCACTTATATGAATTATTCCCTGCTGTCACTCTCGGTTGCGAAATGTAATCGTTTGCGATATTTTGAACGAAAGTATTGAATTTTGTATGAATGGGATGTGTGTCCATCCAATGATTTTACGCAATTGCATTATATTTCTTTACACACCCTAAAACATAAATTCGCATAATATCCGATACACTTGTCAACATTTGGCAATTGTATGTGTATTTAAAAATATTGAATGATTTACAAAATCAAGTTTTAAAAATACACATTTTTTTTATTTAAAAAAATAATGAAACGTACATGCCTAGCATCGTATATAAATGTCTTCTTTACAACAAATTTGGGAAAAAAATTGCGTAAAAACGAGTGAAGCGCGTAAAAAAATGTAGCGCTGCCTTCCATAAAAATCGTGTATAATCGAATTCGCGTAAAAAAAGGACTGGGTGTATTGTTGAATCATTGAACTAATCTCACATAGTGTATGTTCTGTTGCATCCGTGTACACGTCCTTAAGATGTCAAAAAGCGAAACGCGGGCTATTAATAATAAAATATGTGAAATTATGCAAAGTTTCAAAAACTCAAATTCGATATTGGAATTCAATTAAGCACCTTCAATCGATGTCAAAAATTAAATTGAATTACTTTTGTACACCAGTGGTTCGCTTATACCCCCTTCCATTTAAAAACCACAACTATAATATATTGACACAAAGGCAGATTCGAGCCACAGATTGTTATGAGTTATATTCATAAAAAGCAAGATCAACTCTTTTAATTGGTTGTTACGGACATTCGCAAAATAATTGCTTGCCTCAAGCAATTCTCGCAATGTTTTGTAATAAAGTTTAGATTGTTCTCATTAGTAAGACAAGATTTCGATAAAAATGGGTAAACTCAGAGTTACCCAAGCTGTGCGCCGCGATTTTTCCATTACAAAATATTATTAGTATCATTACTTTATGAAATGTAAGGAAACACAAAGTTTTCCTGAGATAATCAATGTTTTGGATTAGGGCGCCAAAAAAACATTATGATATTTTAAGGGCGCCGAAAACCGAAAAAGTTTATGGATCCCTGGATTACCTGCTGGATATTGCTATAATGGACAGAGCTAAAATTCCTTTGCTTGCAAATGCTTATTGAGAAAGATGATCAAAATATTTATTTCAATGCATAAACTATTTAAGTTATTGTAAATGATGAATAACTATTTGTTCATTTTTCAAACAATTTTATCTCCTTCAAGAAAATTACGTAGCTATTAAACATGTACATTTCACATGCACTGTTTTAAATACATTTTCATTACATCACATACAGAGATTCCAACAACTATGTTTTATGTGTATAATCCGTCAATATTATTTATTTGCACATCGATTGCTTTATCAGTAAATTTGATAAAATATATAACGCTTGCAAAAGATCATATATAATTATTTTATTACAAACTTACACATCATTTCTATTATTGAAAAAAAAACAGTTACTATGGATGAATGTGTTGTTTTCATTCAAAAAATATATATTTTGTTATTGTTGTCTACTTCTTATTAATATTTTTTTATCAGATTTTTATTTAATCAATCTAATCATCAAATCTTTTTAGCATCAAAGATTAAATTAATCAAAACAGTTTTTTTTATGAAACATATTTTTTCAATTATTTGTTAACAATTCGTTATTTATTTTTCCAACAGTATCTGGATAATTTTACAGCTTGTGTTTGATCTCATTGTCTGCGTCTGAATTCGTAATATCCGCAATAAAATTTTCATACGATGTTTTACCAAAAGTCACTCAATGCAGCCAAGAATTAATCATAAAGAATCAAGAGATGCTGTTCTCAATTTTAAAAAATCATTTTACTTTTTATCAATCATGTGTGCCACGCTAAAAAAAACATTTTGAATAACGGGATCTCCAATTTGAAACACATTTTCAAATCTGGTGTTGCTTGTTAAAACATATAAAAGCACTACATTTCCCACTGTAAAATTATTCCATCAATATTTATTTCCGTTCTCATAAAAATATTGAGTTTTTTTTATTTACAAACTCTTATGACATTTCTCAAGTCTTCAATATACAGCCTACCTGATAATAAATGCCAATTTACAGAAAAAATAGCTATATTTAAAAATAATTTCTCTAAACGCACTGCAATGTATGCTATATATGATTCATCGATAGTTAAAATGAAACACAATAGTACACGCAAATGTATTGTCAGCATTCACTGAAGTAAAAAAATGCCCTTGGGAGACTTTTTACACCAGACACAGAAAAATGTAAACAGTATGAAAAGACATAATAAACAGATTCTATCACAGCTTCTAATCGCATGAAATAGGCGTGTCTTTTTTGAATACATGTTTTTATCATAAACACTTTCAATTGTATTAAATGTCGTAAACAACAAAGAGATACTTATCATGATTTGATTATAAGTATTACAATTTAGCACGTTATTATACGTCTGTTTTGATTACTATAATAAAAAATCCAACCAATTTATAAATCGTTATTTTCAATCAGCACGCACTGGGATGAAATTCTTTCCGAATTATTGGTCAATGTAATAATATTATATTATACCTCAATTGGTCAGCCATTTTCTTTTTACAATGATGAAGGCTATCAAATAATTGTATATTTTACTCTCATTGTTATTTGTGCTACTTATAATTAGTACATTTTTACTGCGATTTTGTAACTAAATATGTTTGACCCGTGAAATATTTGCGAACACTTTTTAGATGTTTGTAGCTTACATTTGTATAATACAAAACACGTACGTATACAACATTAAAACGTTCACATACATAACATGCAAGTTTCATATGGATGAGATTGGAAGATGTTCGTAATTAGTATTTCATAGTATTGGTTGAAGAAATTATATCTTTATATAATATATTAGAAAGGTCTGGTATGATTTTTTGTTTGTATTTAAAAATAAAACGAATATCGTATTTAAATAAAAACTCCACGGCGCTGCATTTAAATAATAAATTTTATCAAATTGCTTTATGTACATTCACAACATAAAATATTTTGATGTTGTATATGACATTATACTATATTATAATTGTCAATTTTGCAATCGTTTAAATTCATTTGAAAATAAAGGATTTTTCTAGTTACGGTATACAATTAACAATTAATTTTTCATAATAAATATTGTATAATGAAGACAATACGATAATTAGTTTTGGAACAGCTTTGAATAATTTTACAATATGATAGAATTTTAAAAAGTCATCCTACAATTTATGTCCACCATAATCGTATTCTTATTGACGTTATGATCCTCTGGTTATGGTTTCAATCCCCATAAAGGTCATTATCGAATTTAGATTGGTTTTTAATTATACATCCGATAATTAATATTGGGTGTCTGTTAGGTCTTTGTCGCTCGATTTTAGCTAGTGTGATATAATTTTGTAATTGGCGGTACTTTTGAGATAAATATAAAAAAATCAATGATTTGTTACAGATTGTTGAAAATAAATAAAATATTTTTTCAATGGCGACATCAGAACCGGTAACTTTCACCAGAATTAGATTTCGACAATCAGAGTGTTAAATATATAAACTTCATTGAGCCATAACACGAAATATGTTGGAGTGCAGTTTATAAATTGTTGTAAGAATCGGTTCGATCGAAATAACAGAATACATGATGCATGTCAGCAAAAAGGGCCACCACGCTTTGAAGCTCTCTTTGTGAGCAAGTACATACATGCAAACGGTTCCCGCCAAAAATAAACACTCCCTTTAATACATCGCTGCCGGGTCAACGCCTTCACAGTGCCGAAGCGAGATAATATGAGTTTAATCAAATTATTGCATTTATTTTTAAAACATGCCTACCTATTCAACAGACGCTATGCTGTGCTATATATGAAAAAGCATGCCCGGCGATTATTTTTACCATATGTAGTTTTTGTGCATAAGCCGATAGCTAATCAGACAAAAAACAATACATTAAATTCTATGCGTAATATTCTATTGGAACCACAATTTTTTATTCCACAGAAAATAAATAAAATATTGCGTTTGAACTGAAAACTTACTTGATAAAAAATATATTTTTTTGAACGTAAATGCTTCATTTTCACTTAAGATATAAACACTTGAAATAAACACAGCACTTTGACTGTTAATTTATATTTAAACAAAATAAAATTAATAGGTTCAGTCAACTCAACTGTTTTTTCAATACTAAAAGTTTTATTGTTACGTGAACAGCAAAATAGTCCGCTATATATCATTAATGACTTATTAAATATTTTTTAATATGGTAAATATAGCATTATCTTTTTGTCATGGAATAGATTTGAGGCAGTCGTTGAATATATACATAAATATGTATGTTTAACGACTTCAAAATGCTCGGTTTTTATTTGGATTTCATGAACGTATGTACCTACTACAATCGATAAAAATTCAATACGATTTCATTAGTAGCAAACATTGATTATTTATTTTATAGTGAAAATGGAAGTTTAATGCCAAAAGCAAAATAGTGCAAGCTGATAATATAAATTGCAATATAATTTTCATGACAGTATCGATAAGTCTTGATAAGGACACGATATTGCTGGTAACTTCAAAACTCCACTTCAGTATTTTGCTTCTTGAAATTTTTATTGTCAACATTGTTATCAATATTCAAATAAAAAAGGATAATGTTTTATTATGCTTTATTGGTTGTTAATCTAACCGCAACCTAAAAAATGTTTTTATAATAAAAATTGAAATGTCATATAACGGCCAATATCAATATTGTGAGTAATAATTAAGTGGCATTAAGTCGTATACTGACTTAATTGCCTCTCTCGACTTAATACACAAATTTCAATCAAGCAATTGACAGAAGTATCTGTTTTAATATTAATGTATCGATCCGTGTAGTAATAGCATACATGTCGACTGTTACATTACTTAAGACAACATTTAATGATATCATTGTTTTGTAAACAATACATTATGTAAATTTTAATGAATAAAAAACTGACCAATTAATAATCATCTCTTTTATTGCTTTAATTTATTACTTCCATGATAAGTCATATCGGTGAATGTCATTATCAAACTCGAGTTAGAAATTTAATTTGACTTGATACGAAATAATTACAAGAAATTATAATCTCTTTTAATGAGTTAACTGTCACTTCTTGGTGGAAAAGCATAATATCTTAAATAATAATAAAAACAGTTTCTAGTATTCATTTCCGCAATATATTTTTTGTTCAGGACCGATTCTGATGGACTGATAAGCATTATCAACTGATGAAGTTGATAATGCTCGTGATGAGCGAAATCGGTCCTGATCATAACTTATATTGTCGAAATATGTATTAAAAATATGTTTTTATCATTAAAAAATATATATGATATCAAATGGTTTTTAGCAATCGTGAAATGGATATTTTATTTAAATTACAGTGACGACAATAATTTTACATATATTTTTAAGAATGTTAATTTATTCGTGAAGCTCATTTAAAAAAAATATGATAAATGAACATATTTTTTTTTGTCCGCGTTCTTTATGTCTCTTGCCATGTTAACCATTACACCACGCCCATTTATCTTTGCGATATCAATGTTTTGTTCAACTTTTGATGCGTTTCTGTTCACATCTCCGAACATCTCGATGCATGACAACGAACAGTTGCACAATACGACGTAGCCCGCCAAAACGATCGATGCAATAATAATAACGTTCAACTTCAAAAAGATACGCTTTAACATTACATTACTAACTATAACATTACATACTTTGAAATAATTAATACTTCAAAGCTGTTTTCAGACCACTAATGTTATTCTTCTGCAAAAACGCCGCTGCGATTAAGCAGTTCTAGTATGAATAATTCAGCTGAAATGTTATGTTATTTATAATTTAGAGCGAATAAAAGACGAGTAAAGTAACTGTAGAAACATTCAAATTTTGGCAAACTCATCAAATTCTTTAGCGATCACTAGACTCTTGAAATAGTTTCAAATAGTTAATGCATTTTTTTATTACTGAAAAACAGTTGTTACTTAATCTACAAAGTTTTAAAGTTTACGCACTACACACATACTTCAAACTTTGAAGTCTATACAAATGACAAAACTATTTGTTAACAATAAGTATTACTCTAATTTAACATTCTTAATATTTTATTGGACTTTTTATTTCATTTTATATGATGGTACAAAAAAAACTGATTTTTCTCACTTGGATGTGCAAAGGTTTATCTTCGGAATCCGGCATCTTGCTCTGTGCGCAGTCTCTTTGATACGGCGTCACACAATCACTCCTTTTGAATGATAATACCACAAAGAATGCAATTTATTTATACCGTGAAAAAATATCTCAAAGTGCGATCAAAAACTTACACACAAAGTACTTTAATTTATTTTTTTAATAAATTATATTTACTTAATTTTAGCAATATTTTAATGGAATTGAATCGAGAGATTGTTGAGTGAGTTTTCGGAACAGGAGCGAAGCAACCGAGTGCTGCTAGCAAAATGCCTCGCTTGGAATGCTCGCTAGTCAATGAGACGATGCTACGATATGTTGACTGTGGAAAGCAATAGGTCGCAAGAGCCTTCGTCGTAGAAGGTGCCATTTCCAAACGCCGAGCTACTTTTCACCGTATAGTAAGTGAAAACTTTTTTATCTATGGGTATTTTACTATACGTCACATATTTTTTTTTTTTTTGCTAGTGCAGTCGTATTTAATGATCCCTAATTAGTATAAACCCACGTTAAACAATTTGCTTCAAAACTATAAAAATAAACCCTCTATCGTTTAGCACGGAAGATCGATTTCTTTTTTATAACCGTCTTAAACATATCTAAATATATATTGCAATGTTCGATATTTAAAAATTTAAAAGAACTTTTCACTATTACAACTGCTTTCAGTATCATTTTCTTCGTGTTCCACCGCGACTTTTACCAAGAACACATAATTTAAGATTGTATTTTCTTGAAACTTCCTTTGCTATTGGGAGCGCATTTTTTAATTTCTTGTTTAAATTTTAAATCACATTCCATATATGAAATGTCATATGGAAAATTTGTTTCCATATATCTATTCGTTATTTTCAAATTCATATTTTATCGTCTTTACGCTAATCGTTATTATTATTAACACTTATCCGCACGTAACCATCAATTGAGTTTTGCAATGAATGAAGACGGTCTTGATTATTTAATTATTAAATTTGAATGTAGCACAAAAATATGTTGCTTCGTTTATTTAAATTTAACTCATTTAAGTTGTAATTTAACATCTTATAAATGACCAATTGCTCAAATTCAAACAGAGCTTTCAGAATTTCTTTCAATTCAAAAAAAAAAGTAATCATACAACCAACTTTTTTCATTCAATCCTGCTTGCTACTGAACGTCCGAAAATAATAGTTTCTGTTTATTAAACCTTATTTTAATTTATTTGAAATTATTCCAGGTTAGATTACTTACTAATATACATTTAAGTTAATAGCGCATACAAAATATTATAGTAAAAAAACTGAACTAAAGTAATCCTTAATCTTCGATACCGTTGAATCTTCTTTATGAAAAATTTTTGAAGTTAAATCAATAAAATTTTGTAGAGTGGCATGAACAGAACTTTATCTATCAAATCAACGAACACTAAAAAATGACTTGAGTTAAAACGCAATACGCGATTACCGTGGTAAACGAGAGATGAATGTGTAGATATATTATATTCACAGTTATTCTCAGCTTAACAGCAACAGTTCCGCATGGGAATTGAGGGATAGCATAGGCATCTTGAATACATTTTTAATCATTTATATTTTGCCACAAAACATTTCAAAATATTGTCTTTTAATAATTAATTGCCACGATCTAAGTTTGGCAAAATTAAACTGGTAATTAATTATGTTTAATATTTTAAATAATAAAAACACATTTTTTTTCATGTAAATTGTTTCTTAGTTCTTGAACCCATGGTTTTGTATACCTGCTACCTTTAACTCTATACATACCTTTAAATATTTTTTATAAAAGACTTGTTTGTAAATTGTATTCTATCATTTATTAATGCTTGCGATGAGCTAAACCGGTCCTGATGAAAAAATATATTGTGGATATAAGTACTAAAAAATGTGTTTTTATTATTTAAAATATCATGCCTTGCCATCAAGAAGTGACAGTTAACACCTAAAAAGTATGTTTGCTATGTTTATCGCTCATTACTTTAGTATCAACAATTTAAATTCTTATACTTGAAAGAAACGCTTCATATTTTTAATAGAATTCCACAATGTCATGTTATTATCGGGACTAGTTTTGAACTACGCGAGCATTTTGACGTTGAACCAAAAAAAATATTTTATTATATTTTTAGATGTCAAGTAAACTTTGTAAATCTTAAACTAAATTTTATTTAGATTTAATTGTGACTTATTTAAAAATTGAACTGGACACAAAATCCGAATGACACATACATGCTAATTGACCTTGGCAGTATTTGAACCTAGAACCTTCCCTGAAGCTTTCACCACTTGACGGCATAGGCCAATTTATAAATACTTACGTTGACTTATATCAAGCAATTAATATGTAAACAAATAACCCACCTCTGAACATTTTTAACAACACATAAGTAAGTATGCAAGGTAATCCGAATGCAAGTGTGCATTGTAATTCAAGCCACATAAGTGTTCCTTATAAGATTAGATATCTCATAAGGCTTATCGATCGAGTGGGAACAATGAATTCAAATGTATTTTATTAAATGTAAATTGTTAATAAATATTAAATGATTTTCAAATATGGATAGTCTTTTCTTTTTGCACTACGGTCAAAGTAAAATCTGAGTCAATGGAAAAATTTTAATAAATTAAAATGTATACATCTTCTATTTTAACCAAGTCAAGTTCCAACACGAAGGAACACGTTAACATATCGACCTATAAGTTAACTTTACAAACGTAGTAAAATTCAGAAATAACTTGAAAATAATCACTTTTTACGTGTATACTGTCAATTCGTGATGGGAAAAATGTGTTTTTTTAATTAAAAAAAAAAATAAAAGAAAAAATATTATATTATATAAAGATTTTGCGTTTTTTCATTTTTCTTTCAAAATTGATGTCATATTTATTATATTTATATTGTATATATGCATGTTTAAAATCAACGCTATATCATTTTACGTTTCGCTCATCGCGAGCATTAAAACCTTTCCTGATCACAAAATATATAGCAGAAATAAGTACTATAAAAATGTGTTTTTGTTATTTAAAATTAAATATAATCACTAAGCGTTGCCAGCCACTCTCCACTGTTTTACTGTCATCTGACTAACCTGAATTACCTAACCTAACGTAAGTCAAGCCGAAGTTATACACTTATCATTCGATTCTTGTATTGACTATTCAATGTTTATGTGAATTATAATTATCTAAGCTTGATCTACAACGTATTTGAATGTATAGATTAACTTGACATAAAACAACTTGTAAACATTGATGATATCTTGTAATTTAGCAAACAAAACATTTTATTCTGATAGTTTGTTTGCTCTGCCTATCAATTGCAAAATCAAAGTCTGTGGTTGATGACTTTGAGAAAACGCTATTATAGAACTTGCCAAAATTGTAGGAAGCATAATTTAGTAATTTCAGCTAATTGGTATTGCGAATAAATAATTTACATGTATGTAGAAACATAAATTTATTTGCTACACAGGCGTGGAGTGTAGTATTTTTTAAACGGTTAGATTAATCGGTCCAAAAGTTTATTTCGATATTATTTATATTAAGCCATCCAACTATCGACCAAAACACAATACACCCAGTCCTCTTTTTACGCGAATTTTTTTACGTGAATTCGATTATACGCGATTTTTTTGGACGGCACCGTTACATTTTTTTACGCGCTTCACTCGTATTTACGCGATTTTTTCCCCAAATTTGTTTTAAAGAAGAAATTTATACAAGATGCTAGGCATGTACATTTCATTATTTTTTTAAATAAAGAAAATACGTGTATTTTTAAAACTTAATTTTGTAAAGCATTTCATTTTTTTAAATACACATACAATTGCCAAATATTGACAAGTGTATCGGATATTATGCGAATTTATGTTTTAGGGTGTATAAAGAAATATAATGCAATTGCGTAAAATCATGGGATGTATGTCCGCTCGTAAACTTGTTTAAACACAATGCATTTATTAAATTCGTTGAATAGCACTTTTCTCGGCCTTTAATAATTCATATTCATAATTCATAAGATCATAAAATATATATATATATATTTTTTTGCACGAATTTCAAAGTGCAAATTTTGGTTTTTCATACGTTTCTGGTACTTTTTTACGTGATATTATAATTTTTGGAACCAATTTATCAAATTATATGAAAGCTATGATTTTTTACGCGATTTGTTTTACGCGCCTTTTTCTGGAAACAATGTATCGCGTAAAAAAAGGACTGGGTGTATTATTATTGCATACTTACTTTTTCATATATTTTCATAAAGTTCATTTTATATACTTATTTTTAAAAACCTATCCGAAGCAAGCTTCTTTAATTCTTAAAAAATGTTTTATCTGCTATGAAATCGTTGCATTTTCTTGTACTAGAACGTTTTTTGCAAAATTTTATGAATTGCTTTTTCAATCGATATGTGGTTTTATATACAAAGCATACATTTTTTGTAATATTTTCATCCATGTAGGAATTTGGAAAAATTAATTATCTAGTAGTGCTTTTCTTACCCCGCCTATTTTTTATTATCTTTTAGAGAAAAGAGTTGAGGTGACGTACATGCACTGCCCATCTTAATGCATTGTAGATTTATATTTATTTTTTCCTACTCAAAAAAAAATAATAATGGTGATGTTTAATTCACGGGACACTGCCCGAAGTAAATTGGTATTAAACACAATTTTTATAAATCAAATATAATTTCATATGTCTGAGCTAGCATGATAACGTATGGCTTGAGAGATAAACTGTTTACTTTAAGATGGTTCCTGTTCATCTTGTCAATTGTTGATGATCTTTTATAAATTGTAAATAATGTTTTAAGTTGTTGGTCTCCGCAAACTGACACTACGTTGTTGCGATATTCACAAGTCAAATAAGTTTAGACCAATTAAGTTGTTAATTGCATGAAACGCAAGTAATGTTCGCGTTTACACCCACATAAAGAGTTGTGTTGACTGCTCCCAAGGTTATCTAAAATAAGATACAATCGCGATTATTCAATAGAAACGTAATGGAGATTAAAGTGAAAAATAAATCGTGTTCGGCATTGGATATTAAAAATCTTTCAAACAATAATTTGTGCAAAAGAAAAGAATGAAAATGATTTACTAAATTATAACACACATGTCCATACTTTTAATTACAGTGCTGTCAGATATACTTTTGTTTTATGGAATAAAAAAATTGTTACATTTTAATGAAATATTCAAAAGCCGATAAATGTCTCCAGAACTGTCAGTGACAATACAGGATTTCACAATATTCAGATACAATATTCGTCATTTCTGGAGACTTTAAACATTTACTAAGACTTGAAAAAAAACAATATATCAAAATCTTTTTTTAATTAATGAATTAAATGCAAACCGATGATCATTTATTTTAATAAAATACATAGTGCCATCCTTGGAAAGTGTCCAGCTTTAAAAAAAGTCGTTCGTCAATACTGTTTCACAGCATTAACAAAACTTTATCAGTTAAAAATATACCTTCACCTGTCAAGATACGAAAAAATCTCGTTAACAATTATTTTAAATTTTGATTACTTCAATATTTAAACTTTGAATCTTAACGAATGCAGAAATATTATTTGAGCCGGTATGTCTCGAGAATTCTTTGGTATTATATGTAAAAAAAACAGTAGTAAAAAAACAAGGCAGTAAACAAGATGCAATCTTGAGCAATTCATTTTACATATAAAAACTATACGTCTGTGTATATCAATGTTGTTATTTCTAACTCAATAAGCACTTTTAAATATCAATTTCGTTCAGATTGTCTCGTTAGTGACATTAGAATAACAATAACAAGAAATATCAATAAAAATAGTAATTGATTCAATGATAACGATAGAGTATAATAAGATTTTCACATTGATTGCATTATCCTTTTTATTGTACGTGCGATTTTTTTACGGATAAAAATGTTCTGTGATCAATACAAGCATTATATGACTACTCGTGAACTATAAATTTAGTGCTATTTTATGATAAAATAAAACACATATTTCGTTTGGTTCAATAAAATTTTCTAG
Source organism: Himalopsyche japonica (assembly GCA_028555115.1). Taxonomy (NCBI): domain Eukaryota; kingdom Metazoa; phylum Arthropoda; class Insecta; order Trichoptera; family Rhyacophilidae; genus Himalopsyche; species Himalopsyche japonica. Next base: position 1,493,336 of record JAHFWJ010000128.1, read on the forward strand.
TAAAAACAAAACGACATTGACTGCAGATATTTCAGTTTTGCTAAAATATTATATACACTCTTTAGTGTAAGATATATCAAAAAAAATACTCGCTTGATACATTCAATTCAAAATTAAAAATCATTTTAAAATCTTCGAAATAATTATCGGGGTCGATGCTGATGAAACCTGCCCTAACATTTCAATAGTCTCTGCGATTGGGAAAAAATTACGTATTTTCAAAGAGTTGAACACTGATTTAAAAAGAATGCGATATTGATATTGTAGTTTATTTCATATTTATTTTGTGAATAATGAAACGATTTTTCTTTTGTTTTATCACAGCATATACATTTTGAGAACTTTTGAATTTCAAAAAAGTATGTATGATTTAAAATTTAGATTAGTATTCTTATTATATTTCGCATAAATACAAATTCACACACAACAATTCCCTAGATTCTAAAATGGATGGGAAACTTCGATTACGTTTGTAATAATCGCTTATTATAAAATAGAATAAACTTTTTAGAAAACCCCGCATAATTTTGAAATCCGAGCACGCAAAATTTCACGTCTATTCCCATAATTAATTATGACATCATACACTCTAAAATTTGTAAGGATCTCTTTTAATTTCCATTAAAATCTGCTGTATTCTTCACTACTTGCATTCTGTGAAAATTATCTTATTTATTTAATACCGATCTTCGTAACTTTCATTGTCGAATTTGTCTTCTCTGAGGGTTTATATACGCCTGAATATATCAATACGAATGATAGCAAGTATGTGTAATGGAACGATTTATTTTATATTTCTCAATAAGAGATTGCTTTTTATGACCCATTGATTGTCCATTGATTTTTATTTATTAATTCACTCAACAATATCGCACGCAAAGTTCAAGAAGCAACGTATCTTACTTAGTAGTTCTGCATAATTAGCTTCACGAGAGAATGTTAATCGTGGCGGTTTCCCATTTCCAAAAATCATTAAAGCCTTCTGTTGGTCCAACTCCGCATGCATCAATCTAGTTTATATCCATTGCAATCAATTTTCATTACATTCTACAATACTGATACTTGATAATTGATTTTTTTTTCATGTTTTTCCACACTACTAATTTTTTATCTTTAAAATATTGAGTAATAATGTATCTCATCGGTTGAATCGTATGCATTTCTGAATGTGCATTGTCAAGCATCATTTAACATGACCCCGTTTCATGGCCAATCCTTATAGTGCATACAGCTTTTTAATCTACTTGATACAATGAAATACATCAAAAAAATAAATGAAGACTCCTTCTGTAACGCTTGAATTAAATACTACAGGGCTTACCAATTATAAATCACCAAGCGAACAAACAAAAACTATGGGTGTTTTTTTTTGTCAATAAAAAAGAGTTTATTATTTCAACAAGTTTACATCGGGATTGTTGATAATTGATAAATACTTATCTTAGTTCATTCATTTCAAAGAAGATCCCAATATTTAATGAATATGACAAAATTTATACAGAAAAAATTGTCACTTCAGAATAGATAGCGAGGAATGACTGGAAACTGTATGTTAACACGCATATATTCTTTTAATGATTTTCTCATAGAACGATCAATCAATAAATTGTAAACGAGATACCATAATGATTTGTAAAAATAACAATCACACATAATTGTATTTGATACAATCAAAACAAAAACAATGATATTTTTTATAAGTCTACATATATGTTGCTACAAGAAATAAGGCAAAATGCTAAGTTCCTTGCGTGGAAAAAAATGGCAATAACATGTTAATATAATATAACATGAAAGAAAGCACAGTAAACCAGAAATACTAAATTACATAATTTATGGTCATATAAGTTTTTCAAATAACAAAAATAATCTTTTAATTGTGTTCAATGTTAGTATAGCTAATTGAAATGAATATTTCACAAATTCCGTCAAATAAACAATGTCTTTTACAGAACTTTTATCCATTAACATAGACACTGCTTATATTCTAAATTATCTAATAATCCTTTTAAAATACAACACGAAAACAAATAACAGAAATGAGACGTGACATATTTGTGAAAACTTCCATTGTTTATTTGTATTTTATTTTTTAAGAAAGATAAAAAGCTTAAACATTATTTTTCTACAGACAAAAATGTCAGTTTCTTGGCTGACATTAAACTTTTTAATCACTGAAATCTCTTTATGTTTTTCAAAATGAATAAGATGCAGCGTAAATATGTCAACCGCCAGCTGTGTTTATTTCAAGATAATTCATTTGCCATTGAGATGTTTTTTTCGACATACATCCAATCTTTTTTTACGTGATACATAGACTCCAAAAAGTGGCGTGTATAAAAAATCGCGTAAAAACTACTCTTTTATACAGTTTGATAAATTAGTTCCAAAGTTTAAAATATCGCGTAAAAACGTATCAAAAATACACGAAAAAGATTGTTCTTCAAGCTCACGCATTTTTTTACATGTACAATTTTATTTATTTATTGATTATAAAAATAAATTGAAAAACTGAGGCATATGTACAACTGTAATCACTTACAGGAGTTATTCGATGCTGTTACTGTAGGTTTGCAAATGCAACCGATCGAAATTTTTTGAAAGGAACTTTTTAATTTTTCTTGAATCTGATTTTTTTCGCCATACTCCAAAAAATAGAGGACTAGGATATGATAATGATTTAATCATAACTACGATTAAGTAACGTAATACACGAAAGAAATTTATAAATTTTTGTTATAATCAACGGTTTGTTTTGTAAACTCGAATTAATAAATTTGCGATGTTTAAAGAAAATTCATAAAGCGTTGCTTTGTAATTTTAAATACAAAAAAATAACACGAAAGCTCATATCCTAAACTATAGCTCTGCACGATTAACGCTTACAATTGTGTATTCAAAATGTGTAGAGGAAAGTCAAAACACTATAAATGAACGTCTCTTCCTTTTTGCTCAATAAAATTTCAATATTAGAGTAATCTTTAAAGGTACCCAAACTTTCAGAGGGGTCGTTATCCTTAAAAGAACTTTTACAATGTTCGGAGTATTACGTAATTTTACTTTGCAGAAATACTACGCACAACGTGACATCATATTTTTTTTTACAAACTATGAGCGCTTCTACAATAGATCGATGAAAATATAATATTGTCGACATGCTATATCTGACGGCTTAGCTAAGTTTTTTTTTTATAATTTCTTAATATTAATTGTAATTAATTCATTAACATCATTTTTTTATCGCAAAAATTTTCCTATAGCTTATATTTTCAAATAAATTTCTAATGTTAAGAAATTATAGATTTTATTTGTTCTATTTGTTATTCATGGTTTCCATCCATTTTTGGCAATAAATAGCAAAAATGTCAGTTTTTTGCGATGCGTTCACAGCGTTTCTACGAGAACTACTTGTTATGCAGTTTTCCCAACTATAGTTTCGATGAGAGATAGGAATAAACGGGTTTTCAATAGCGTATTTACTCAGCCAAGTGTATAAAGCAACCTTGATGCAATATATTTGAAGAAAATTTCCTGAAAAATATTGAAATCCAAAAATTTGGTTAAATCCAAATACAGTACATATTTTCCACCCCAAAAAACATGCAAGAAATTCTCCTGCAATTCGCTGAATTGACTAAAAAAACATGAATCTCTTGGATAATAAAATTTAATGATCTCTTTCTGGCTTTTTTAGCAAAAGAATTATTCAAGGAAGGTACTTTTGCTTCTTGCGGAAAATGACAGAATTTTATCAAAAGTACATAAAACTATTTTATTAAAATATATTGAAAAAAAGGGTTATAAAAATAATTTCTCTGTAAAAAGACGACATTCATTGCGGGTCGTTATAAAATTGATAAATATATAGATTTTGACTTTCTCAAAAATTATTCGAATCAATTTAATACTTGCTTATAGGGTTAACATCTATTTTTGTCATAAAGACGTAATTTGATTTTTTTTTTATCATCTCGAAAAACCAATCGTAGCACTCATCTTTCGAATATTTTTTCACATTCAGTAGCGTGCCAACTGCGTTAAACATATGTCGGTTTGCAGTTTTGACCTGCAATGTTTATAAACAGGACGACGTAGTTTGGGTGGCGCATGCGTGTCATAGATTTTTCTTTCCAGTTTCTCCTCCCTCATCCCTCGGGATTATTACTTTGAGTGATTTTTTTATCTCACTCTCTCGCGCAATCGTTTTCACAGTGGATCGTGTCTGTTCTTTGTTCCATTTTCCTTTTGTATAAAGATATTATCTGGCTGACTTCACTCCAATAGAAATGACATTTCCATTCGGAATACAAAAAAGTACGCTTGCCCCATCGAAAAGGATATTTACATTTTTTTTTTGTTCAATATTCCTAATAGAATAAAATATTTTATCATTAATTAATTCAAATGTTAACTATCAAAGGAACAGTGAAATAGTATTAAAATTAATTATATTGATTTCATAACCTTGTGTAATAATCAGAACTAGTATCGCTTCATACCTACTGCGTATTTATAGGAAAAATAACAAATATACATATTTAAATCATAAAATATTTCTGTGGGAAATTTTCAGATGTATACATCCAGTTTTAATAAAAGAATGAAATCAATGTTTTCAAAGAAAATGACACGTTTTAAAAAAACTTATTCGCAATAGTTTTGTTAATGGTTTAATGCCAAAATAGCTTTCTTAACATTTTTTTCATGCTTTATAATAACCAAGTCATATGGACTAATATTTAAGTTTATTTCATATGATTCCAAATTAAAAACTTCTGGAGTTTTTAATTAATGAATATATATATAATACACTGATTAAAATTGAATTATTGAAACTTTGTACAGATCCATATGTTTTGTCACTAACGACCAGGTTTCGCCTTTCGGCATATTCAGGCATTCTATCACACAGATGCCACAGAACTGACAGTCGTGTGATAGTGATGTGCTCAGTATATATCATTAATCATAAAATAAATCAATAAAATAAATATTCCACATTGTATTTTCGGTAGCACCTCCGGTTTCACAACTTCCTTGAAAATGCTTATGAAGTTATCAAAACTGATCCTAATAATTGAATATCATGTGGAGTATGTAAAGCTACCTAATTGTTATGATTTTTTTTTTTTAATATTCTGACTTTTCAAATTTCGACTTCATTCAGTTTTTTCATGTAGACAATGGAAACATTATATCTATATTTAGAATGAGGAAAGAAAACCAAACCGAATTATAATTGTTTCAATCGTCAGAAGACATTTGTCGTGGTTCAATAAAGAAGATTAAATATATATTTTTTAATTTTTAAAATTTAGCTATGGAAGCAAATAATTTGGGGTTTTGATCTTTAATCAAATATTTTGAATATCTGATAAACTTCTAATATTTTTATTGCAACGAATTACAACGACTGTTTAACTGATTCAAAATATCAATAATTTTAAAAATGCAATAACATTAATACTATCTACCTATGTAAGTTTTTATTATTGTATTATTAAAAGTTATACATTGTTACTTCTCTACAATAAGAAAAATAGAAGCTCCGTTCCACTTCAAGATTCAGAATATATTCTCAAATGTTTCAATTGAAAGAGATACCCTGATTTTGTTCAATATTAATCACGACGGTCTTTCCAGATTTACTTTCGTGTCCAGAAAACTTTCAATATTTTAAAATAGATCCTGCCGCCTCACCATTTATCCCATAATCATCAAACGTAATTTTTTTCCATTTTTTCAACTAAATAAACTGTATTTTATGATATTGACTCTGAAAGTGCTTGATGGAATTTCAACATCAAATTTGAATTGTTGAAACTTTAGTATCTTTACTATATTTTACTTATACTTTAGATGTATCTTTACTTACTCTAAAATCAGCTAAGCGTTCTGCAACTCTAATCTTCCAAGTAATCGTGGTTTTATCCACATAAAAATGTTGGCATTCATAGCACTGCAATTTGTATGTTTCAATTTTAGTGGATTTTGTGTCAGTTCTGTTGCATTCGTGTTAAAATGTAAAAATGTTGATTGAATTGGCATTCACTTGGTAGAACTCCATTATAACACGGTGACGAAAACAGCAATGTATTTAAGTTCTAAAAAATTTTAATATTTTTAAGATATAGTTGATAGCTATTAGTCAGTAGTTCTGATGATAGCGTGAGCCAAAAAAAAATATCAACTATATCTTAAAAAATAATAATTTTGTAGAATTAAAATACATAGCTATTTTTTTCACCGTGTTAAAAAAACCATTAATACCAAACCATGTGGAACGTACAAAGTTTCAAAATCTCAAATATTATACTGTATTTATTGATTTGAAGTAATAATATAAGCGAGCGAATTTTTTAATAAAAAAACGTGAAAAATTTTGCATTTTTAGTGTTGCCATTATATGTTTTCTATTTCCATAAGGATAACATTTAACGGTTTCGAATGTAACATACTTTACACCTTTGAACTCGTGATACTTTGTGTATGTAGCACAAAAAAAGAAAGGGTTGCATCACAATACAAACAAAGAAATAAAGAGAAGAACTTTTTCTATTATGTATTTTCCTGCAGGCAAGGACAAAGAGAGAAAATTTACCTACTCACATCTCAAAAAGATCTCTGTATCTTCCTTTCCTCTTGATTTGAAAAGGAGTGTGGATTTGACGTGACACTCAGAAAATAATTTGTAATTTAGATGTTTCCTGTTTTTAGATTGGTTTTGTAAATTCTTCAAAATGTTATAAGTTTTGAAGTTTTTAACATAACTCATTTTGATCTCATGCATATGTGTTTTGATCATATACGCATGATGAGAAGAAACTCAAATTAACAATTCTATAATATAATATTTATACTGTTGAAAATATGTTCATTTTTTAATACACACCATTTTTATACAACATTTAAAGGTTATAAATTTTTATATGACTTTTTTCGATTTTGTATGCTTTTAAATAATACATTGATATAAACTAGGTTAAAATTAACTGCGTCAAAATGGTTTGAATATGGAACGTTTGAAATGTTTTTGTGCCATGAATGTCTTTGTCAATTACGTTTACTTTCAATTCTTTGATTAATGTTTCTCAATATTCTTATATATGTTCTATTATTTGTCTTGATTATATATTTATAATTAGTGTTTCTCTAGGGTTATAATTTTTTTATAGTTTGTAACCAAATTTAAAGCTAATTTAATCCTTAATTTGTCTTTTTTTTCGTATATCAATTTCAATATTAATCGCAGTCTTCTCGTTGTGTACTAAATGGTCTTATTTTATGTAAGACTGGTGCATAAAATTCTTAGTAAAATTTTATAAAAAAAAATTCAACACAAAAAGAAAACAACAACACTCAAATGTTTCCTAAAATCCCTTAAAACAGAAATTCGTCGCTGTTGACTAAGCAATACTTATAAATGGATTTAAATATTTTTTAGACTGGCAGTTTGTTTATTTACAAATTTTGTTTTGGGAATTCAGCATGTTGCGATTAATGTTAATCAGCCGTCGTTTCGAAACCATTACCGATTATTAATTCATCGGTAGGAATACAATTTGTAATCAAACAAAACCGACATATGGTTTTAAGTCATTATCTTTTTTAAAAGCTTAACAACAACATTTTGAAATTAGCCCGAGTTAATTCTGAATATTCCAATTGAATCATAGCATAGTGTCATCTCTAGAAGGTATGACTATAATCTAAGATTCTAAGTGATGATTTATGTTTGTGGCCATAATCAAATGATGCAAGACGTTATGCACAGCTCAATGATGGTTTTGTCAATAGAATGCTTTGGAAAAGAGAAATATATCCGTTCCATTTATAGCAAAGACGTTAACACAGGATACATGGTTGATTATATTTGCAATTGACGCCAAAGGTCATAGCGCAGTGCAGTGGATGGGCACAAAGCGCATCGCAAATTCAGGTCGCCCATTAGGGTCTATTATTGCTCCGTCAACGTAAGCGACACCCAGACGATTATGGATAAGTGGTCTCAATGAGAGCATGGAGCTATATCTGCCCACTGTCTCTAATCGTCCACTATAAAATATTTTCTTAGCAAGAAAACAACAACGAAGGAAGGCATTCTTACAAGTAAAATTAAGTCAATACCGATGTATCATACGTTCATTAAAGTAGAGTTAATTTAAATGTTTTTTTTATGAAAGATGAAATGTTTATTCGTATATTGATTTCTGAATATTATAGCACTAAAATACGATACCAATCAAATTTTTATGTACAATATTGTACGGTTTTGTTGTTTCTACGAAAATATGTATTTTTTATTTGCGATATAAACTATCAGCCCCGGCCTAAATTTTGCAAACCTAGCCCCTATGCCCGGCCCATTTTTGAACAAATGGCGTATTTCTTAAGTGTTTATTAAAAGTGTTATAACTATGTTAATATTAGATATAATCAAATGAAGTTTTCTGAGATGCTTAACGACATTATGATAATTAACTCAAGATTGATTAAATTGTCAACACTTTCCCATATGTAGAGCCACACTTTGTTGTTTACACATGTACCGAGCCTCACTTATTTTGTTGGTTTGCACACACTTCGCAAGCCATATAGGAGGTATTTTTTTTGTGTTGCCGGTATAGGAATCAAAATCTGTTTTTTTTATATCCCCAAACAATCTGTTTTATGAATATTCCAAAAAATTTCCTCGGAATGGACTCGGTGTCACTAATATATCGTCTACAGGAGAGGAAATATTGGTGTCGTGTATTGCACGTGAAACGATTGTGTAAACCAATAATTTCATGAGCGATAAAACTAACTGAATGACCGATTTGAAATGGTTTGAGTCTTGGCAATAAGAAAACATTAAAATTCTCTGTCAAATACTTTGTTTAATGTCCCTAATCTGTCTTTTTTCGACGGGCTGGTCTATCACGTCAAAACACGGTTCCGGGACTCAAGCGTTGGATCTTGTATCACGTTAAAGCACGGTTCCGGCATTCAATGAGTTAATAGAGACTGATTGGATCAAATAGAATCTATTATAAAATATCAAGGTATGAACGAAATCAATCATTTTTATGAGGACATGATTTATAAAATAGTATAATAAAACATTAATCAAGTGAAAAAAATATGTATAAAAATATACTAGTCGTTTTAAATGAAACCCACATAATATATGAGTAGTATGTTGAAAAATCATATTCTTTGAATCCAATTTTGTATGCCAGTGCTACGCAACCGGTATGCCGTGAGCCGGATACAGGTGTGCCATGGTCAACACAATTTATTTCACATTACAATTTTTCGTTATGTATTTAATTTAAAATTTGTGTATCAATTTAATCATCATCATCATCATCAGCCGGGGTCGATCCACTGCTGGATGAAGGCCTCCCCCTGTTTTTTTTTTTTTTGTTTTTTTTTCAGGGGTGTTTGGACATAGCAACACCACGCTGCCCAGGCGGATTGGTGTTCGGTTTTCTGTCTGGGTTTTCCTTCCCATAGCCAAGAGAACACGGCACTCGGTGTTCCCGAGCGGTCACCCATCCAAGCACTATCCGCGCCCAATGTTGCTTAACTTCGGTGATCTCACGAGAGCCGGCACTTACAACGTGGTACGGTCGTTGGCATCAATTTAATACCTATGTATATATATTAGCGTTTGGTGTGCCATGGAATACTAGGAAAATTTTTGACGTATAAAGAGTCCGGCCTATTTTTATTATCATTCAAATCGACAAAAATTTACCTCATTCGTATTTTACGCTTCGGGCCGCCAACATTCACCTGTCACGCACTGTTTCTCTCAATTTTATTCTTTTCAAAGTATCAATTTTCTTAATTCATACAGCTCTGGATTACAGATATAGCATGTTTTATCTAATTAATAAAATTTCAATTAAGATCAAAACTCAGTATATATTCTTGTTATTAAAATAAAAAATCTTTCTGGCTTACTTATTTTAAGACGCAAAATCTATTTTTTATGAGTGAGAGAGATAACTTATAGTAATATTTCACTTTTTGCCTACGTGTTTAAGGGCTGGTCGCAAACCAGTCATTCAATAAAATCAGACTTCGTGTACAAATATTAAAGCACTGCCAAAAAACACGTTGACCTGATATTTTAACGATGTTTATTATATTAATGCCAACGAGTATTCGAGCCAAGAAATAAAATGTTAAGTTAACTGGGCGTCTAAGTATCGGATAAGTGATAAGTCTAGCTATAATAAAAAAGACACTCGAGCAAAAACACACTAAAATTATCCATTTAATAGCCATGCATAAAAATAACCTTCAAAAGTCATTTATGAACATGTTTCAAAGTGTGTTCCATAAAAATCGCAGTACTGGGACATATTTTAATAGCAAATCCTTAAAGCGCCCGTTCTTTCGAAAGTAAACAATGGATTACAATCGACGAATGGAGAATGAAAAGGAAGAATTTAATGACGAAATTTAACATAGATTTCGCCTTTTTTGCCTTTGAGAACGTTTCTTGATGTCTTCAAACTTTAATAATGTTTTCCCATAAAAAATGAACTTTTGTGCTTATAGATGCTATTTCCACAGTATCGACGCTAATATCAATAAACGATAAAATGCGGGAAAGCGATTTTCATGAAATTGTTATAGAAAAGAAATTACAAATTATTTAGCAACCTTAGATTTTTCGATGTAATATTTCGAGAAATAAACAAAAATTTCATAGATGTACAAAGAACACATTATGAATATTATTTTTCATAGCATATGTCACAATTTTATTAACACATCGAATCCTGGAACCGTGTTTTAACATGATACACGATCCAACGCTTGAGTCCCGGAAACGTGTTTTGACGTGATAGCCATTTCAAAACAGTCATTCAATTAGTTCTAGCGCCCATGAAAGTATTGATTTACACGATCTAAAAAGAAAACCACTTAACGTGCAATACACGACACCAACATTCCCCCTCCTGGAGACGATATATAAGTGGCACCGAGTTCATTATGAGGAAAAATTTTGCAAGATTCATAAAACAGATTATTTGGGGATATAAAAAAAGCAGATTTATATCTCTATACCGGCAATAGAAAAAAAATAGCCGCTATAGGACTTGCGAAGTGTGTGCAAACCAAAAAAATAAGTGAGACTCGGTACATGCATAAACACCAAAGTTTGACTGTACACATGAAGAATTGTTGTCAATATTATCAATCTAGGTCTAATTTTCATAATGTTGTTAACCATCTCAGAAAGTTTCATTTGATTTCGTCCAATATTACGAAAGTTATAACACTTTTAATAAACTCTTAAGAAAAACGCAATTCGCCTAAAAATGAGCCGGGCATAGGGGCTAGGTTTGCCAAATTTTGGCCGGTGCTGATAGTGTTAAATACAAATTGAAAAATGTAGAAATCTATCGCTTATTTCCATATTGTTCATTCAAACGTATAAAAGCAAAAGGGGCTTAATTTTCATATTTCTGGACAATGAATTAAGTTGTGGAAAATACGTTAATAATGAATATAAATGCGAATCACATTAATACTCAATTTAGATTGACCACTAACATAAACACTCATTTTATGATCCATTTAACATTGTATTTGCCTGCTTTCTATTCTTGGATCTTGGCACAAACAACCAATTTATTTCGGTAAACGTCTACTACAGTGAAGTTAAACCAACGGCGCATCGTTAATATATATACAATTTACTTTTGAATGGTGAATTATAAATAAATGATATCATTTTTATAATTAGATAGAATAATTGCATTGCAAAGAAAAGAGATTTCTCTGTTATTATACTACGCCCTTACAGAAGGTGGCAGAAACCGTAATTGCCATAAGCCTTAATTTATGAAAGTTTTTGTCCACGTATGCCTATCCAAAAAATCGTTTGATCCAGTAAAATATTGTTCATAAATAGCCGATAGGATATTATTTATAGGTATTGCACTAATATAAATAAAGTTATTGGTCGCAAAAGATTTGACGACATTCAACACATTTTACATTCTATCTATACATTCCGGTGGATTACAATGGAAAACTGGTTATTGTGACATTACATACAGGCGTTTTCCCACACTACGAGAAAATGAAAAAAAAGTGTGTATAATGTTCTCAATTCAAAATAAACACACATCCCAATCGTGCATAAGTACGTCTGCCAGCCATTAAATCTAATATTATAGAAACTTCAAAAAACTTTTGATGGAGAATCGACGTGCATATAACATAAAAAATTACGGCTGTGTGTCTCAATATCTAATGGTTATATGTGTAATTTTTTAAAAAATTAACTCAACATTTTTTTGTGGAATAAGACTGTAATTTTGCAGAATATATGAAGCACACCAATAATTTTAAAAATATTTTCCTATATTAATAAGTACGATGTCAGTTTTTTAGCTTTAACAGACTTTAGCTTTTCTAATCTTGCGGACCTAAAAAATAGCTTTATATATCAAAAATATTTTTATTTTGTTTTTATTTCTTATTTCACGTTCAATTTTAATAACATAGCAAACATGCCATTAAAGTGAACCATGTATTTGATTGAATACGAAACTCTGTATTTATTTTAAATAACTCAAAACGAAAATGCTTGGAAACTTTCATTAGGATATGAAAAAAATAGATGAAAGTGATTGGCGCTGAAAAAGGGGATGACTTTTTTTACTTTTATTCATACACGCCTAAATGACTTCTTAAAATGAAAAAATCATTCTTATACGAAATGGATCGCAATCCATACCAAATAAACAAAAACAAAATATCCCAAAAAAAATTTGAAACATTTTTTTTTATTATTAAAGGTTCTCCTTCCATGATCCCGCCAACATTTCATAATACTACTCAATGTATTCTTTAATTCAAACATTTCTTTGTCTAGCACAAACAGTAAAACATCCCGCACATGTCTCTTATATATTCATTTTTACCACTCACTTAATAAGGTCATGGGCAATTAGAACATATCACATAAAAATCGATAAATTCTATTAATATACATTTGAGTGGGTGGCTCGAGGTCAAAACATCAAAACTCTCTTCTCAATCGTCTTTCTAAGCTAAAAGCAGGGATAGTATCTGTAAAACCTTGATCCAATGGCTGAACATTTAATATGATTATTTTCATTTTAATTTAATTTAAAATTTCCAATCCACGACGATCCATCGTAGTGAGAAATATTCAAATCAATAAAAAGACACATCACTTATTTATAAAGGTTTAAAGCTGATATAACTTAAAAATACTCTTTTTTTTAAATTGTAGCTACCCATTCAAATAGTTAATTTTATTTCATTATTTCACGGCGTCTTTCACTACGTCACAAAAATTTTACTTTCTTTCAAGTATAACTTAATATGAAATGTTTTATTTTAAATAAGATTTATTACATGTGGTTGAATTGATGACCGCCGATCTTTAATGTTACCAATGATTTTAAGTCTTACACAAATTTAAAACAAACTTATTATGAATAAAAAATACCAATTTCCACGGATATGACGAGTTTTGTTGATGACATTACAGTTGGTCTATCCAGATAGATATATAACTCAAATCTTTGATGAGAGCAATCGATTCTGATCATAAAATATATTGAGGAAATAGTATAAAAAATGTGTTATTATTATTCAAAATATCATGCCTTTCTATCAAGAAGTGACAGTTAACACCTTAAAAGTAAGTATTTTTTGCTGAAACACCGTAATGGAATTGTTTCCGTTATATATTCCGTGATATATTTCCGTTATTTATATATCAACATCTGGTCCAACAAGTAAATATAGAAAAAGTAACATTATATATTGAATAAAAAAGGTCCACACTTAACATAATAAAAAAAAAAATCTTTATACTGATCTCCTCTAGTCAATTATATGGAAAATAATGAGTGTATAATAGAAAACTGGCGGCTTTTAAAAATTCAAGAATAGATTTTAAAATATATATATCATTCACAATGTCAAGTACTAAAAAATTATATGACAACAAGGCGACTGAAAATGTTAAAATCAACAGCGTTTTGTTTTAATGTGCATAACTCGGACACAAAACAAATAATATTCCCAAAAAAATTTTGCAATGGATTTTCATTCAAATTTATTTTCCTCGAAATTAGTTTGCTTTTTCTTTGGCATACTAGTATAAAATGCAAACTGTAATAGTTTTCTCGTTTTTAATTTTAATATTTATAAATTCATGAATTATTATTGTTTTTCAACTATTTATTCCGTACGCTTGGTAATTATTATCTTTCAAATTATATAAATGCTTTTGTTATGAAGTGTATATATTCATTTAAAAAATAATGCGTGAACACCTTAAAAATGAATAATAGATTATTGTTAATCCTTGGCTCGAGAGTTTTTAACTAAGACAGAACTCAGTGTTTCGAAAGTTCATATAGATAAATTTTGTTTAGATAAAAGTAAATTTTCGTCCGACCACGTTTTATTCTGTCTTAATCTGTCTAATAGATTTTTAGTGCTCCATTTTGTTTCACTAAATACAAACTAATTATTCCACTTATTTCAACTTTTAAACACTCCACCAAAGGTTGACCCATTTCAAGCCATAAATAATAGAGATTTAATGTTGCTTATTCATGAACACAGCCATTTTTGACCGTACTTAGTCTGAAATATTTTTCCTAAAATGAAGTCATTATCCAGGCCACCCAACACAATTACTTACACAAATCCGTTACACGGTCCGAGCTAGATATGCACTAGTAGTCCCGCATGTGACATGAATCACATAACCTGGAACTGTAGTGATTTTCATCAGTAAAGTTGTGTGGCAATCCAATATCAAACATTTATTAATTACTAACAAAGAAATAATCATTTCTTTATTCCTAATGAATTTACTATAATGAAACCAAAAACGACCATAAATAATTCATGGCTATTCAAATGTCACACTCAATGCATATTGACATCTCATTGAAAGTGATTTTCTAAAAAAAAGTGTGCTGGAAGTCACTCAACATCATGATTATCTTTTATTGAATATCAATATGTTTAGTTGTAAACTTGATTTATTGAATTTTACATAAAATATTTATCCAATTATCATTCGACAAATGTTTTCGATTTCTTTCCTTTACGTGTGGATGAATTTTAACTTCTGAATAACCAAAAATTTACCTATTTTGAACAATCGAAAGTCTCACGGATGAGCTTTAAATTGTATTGATAAAATTCCTTAAATTGTTTCAGTTTTCTACAAAAATCTTGTTAAGGTGAAATGAGGCATTTAGATTAATCAATCAAAATAAGTGTTCTGTTTCATTAAACTGACACATTTCTGAATAGGTCTTTTTAAAAAATTTAATTTAAAAAATCCAGTAGAAAAAAGTCCGGGCACACCTTTTCAGTGCAATCACTAATAAATACCGGTTAGGGGTGAAAGAGAATTTCACATGTCGTCAGACGGGAATGTACCCTTATGCTTATTTGAGATACGTTATTTCTGTATGTGAAGATATTTATTAAAATTATTTTATTTACGAGTTGATGTTACAGCAGTGATTCATATTTAATCTCAAGCTGCCATATCTCCAGATATTATAGTTTCTTCACAAAATTTCCCTTACAATAAACAGATATTCATCCCGACATAGACACCATAATCTGACGTGAGTGACGTCAATAATATCTGTTTATGACTCATTGTTAGTAATTAATATCTGATGAAAAAATAATAGGAAAAATGTTCGATTTATTGATCGTAAATATTTACATTATCTTATAATGTGGATAATGCATATTACACATTCAATTTTCTCCCAGATAGTTAATTTTTATATTTTTATTTTCTCCCGTTTTATTTTTAGCCAAAAAGTATTGCATAGGCTATTTTCATGAAATTCGATATTTTATTTAAATTTGCTAATGGATTACAAATTTAAATAAACTATCAAATTTGCAATGGAATATACTAATTTAATCGAATTTACAGGAAGTACATATAGAGGCTTTACAGTTTATATATAACACTAATAGAAAGAAAAAATATCTATCTCTTTATTTATTAAATAAATGGTGGTTTTAAAATATTATACATATTGAAACCATTTCCCTATTTTTTCGTTAATATTGTTTCATGCATTCATTATGATATTTGAAGCAAAACGTATTGTATCAATAAATGTTTACTATTATATATTATATATTCAACATAATTTATTGTCACACGGTGAAAAAATAGCAATGTATTTTAGTTCTACAGAATTTTCGAGATATAGTTGATACGATAGTTCTGACGATGGCCTAAGGCGAAATAGCTATCAACTATATCTTTAAAAAAATTCAGAACTAAAATACATTGCTATTTTTTTCACCATTTTATAATGGAGTTCTACCAATTCAATTAATAATTTCTTGCCTTCGAATAGATTGCTATTGAAATAATTATCATGATAATATTGAACGGAAAAAACCAACCGTTTTGCTTTTTTCTAAAATAAAAACAAGACATTAATGAGTTTATAGCAAGGCTGTAGACATGCTGAAAGAAAGCGACTGCGGCTTTGATTACAATTAAAAAATGTTTTTTGCCTTAGAAATGTTAATCAATTCTAATTTACATACCAGATCATTACAATACACATATTCCATCAATAGGACCAACCAATCTCTTTTAGAAACTTCATAGTCATTCGTGGTGTAAATACTGTAAATCGTTAAAAGCAATATTTTATCTAATCACACAAAATGAGTTACAGAAAAATTTACATTACTGAATAATTAAAAAAGAATTGACGATTTCATAGACACCTGCAAAAACATCCTGACTCTCTGAGCTCTGATTTTTGTTTAATATCTTGCACGACTTTTTGATATAATCGGAGTAGTGAAATCGACCCTAATCATTATGAAATAGTGTTTTTCGTTAAATAAAAATAAACTTTTTTAAGATCATTGCGTTTCTACCGAAAATTGACATGCATATGACAAAATTAATTGCAAAAGGTTTGGTTGTGTGCAAAGTGATACAGAATTAATGAATTTATGGCATTTTATATCCGCTTTGTAATAATTTGTCTTTTGGATAAAAATGCACGTGGTGTTTTATAATTTATTTTATCAATCGAAAATGCTCGGTGGAATTTCAATATTTAATTTCGGTCGCATGTTTTGTTACATTTCCATATGTTTTGTCACAAATCGAGAACTACAATTCCTAAATGGTCAAAGACATCGAAAACCTGGTCATTGGTCCAAAACATTTTCAATTTTCACATTATTATGTTTTACTTATAATAAAATATAGCTACCTTCTTAAGAATACATTATTGTTTTTTTTTTATTATATAGTAAATTAATTTCCATCCATAAATGACCTCCATAGAATATTGTCTAACCAATATTGTTGTTTATTATCAAACACTTTATGTGATAATTATTAACTTTATATTGTGTTGAGAGTTTACATCAACAAGTTGTAACCCTGCGGGGGAAAATATTATATATTTTTGTTCATTTGTATCGGTAAATAAGCGACGCATTAAAATTGAAAACAATTTTTAAGACACGTGCCAAGAAAACTTTGTGGAAATTTTGAAAAAAAAACAGCAATAAATCATTCGATATTATGTCCGGATATTTCAAGTACTTCAATTCTGCTTTAATTTAATCTAAACTTATCATCACACCTTTGATGTTCAAATAAATATTTGATTTTTATTTTTCTATGATCGTATGTCACTTTATTATAAACATGTTCTATTCTTAACGTATATAGGAAACCATAAATACGCTCGACGTATATATGTGTATATTTATGTTACAAAAAAAATGATCAAATATGAAAAAAACACCAACACAGTTTACTTAATATTATATTCATTTATAGAGTGGAGTGTGAATTAATATGTTGTTTTACATTTCATATTTATTTAAATGAAGTACATCTTAAATTTAATATGATATTTACATCGATACAACAGCAACAATGCATTGTGCTTAATTACCAAACACTTTTTTGTTATTTATTATACTAACATACATAAATTAATGTATGAAATAAAAATTCTGTTATTAACCACTAAATATCAGACAACTGATATTTCTATGAAGGTTGGGTTTCAAACTGCAAAAATATCTGCATATCGACTCTTGTAGATTGGTTTATTGAATATGCCACGTCTCATTTTGACAAAAAGGTTTTCTTTGTTTTAATTGAAAATTACACAATATCTACATTAAATTCAATAATTTACGAAAGAAAGTTTTAATATGATATATGGAATAAAATATTATCAATCAATTTCCTCAAAACTGATATTCAAAGAAACAATCTTTAAGCGTCGATATGTATGGTATGCTATAATGGATGAGGTAGATACGATATTGAACATGTAATCTATTTTATTTTACAATCCAAACACAATAAGGAACGAACGGTTGCACATCGAACACCAAGACAACATTGAAAAGTATTCAATAAAGGGTATCTACCTGTTCGCAGCAATTCTCTGGACATGGTAAAGATATAAAAATGTGTCTCACCCTTGCCTTATCATAGGCAGACATGCTCAAACTACGGCCGCCCACCATATTTCTCCGCCTTTCTTGAGCTGTAGCCATTTTTTCAACAATGCTTTCAATTTCAGAAATTAAATAATTGTCTTTTCACAGTTTTGTTTTTCTTAGCAAAACATGTTTCAATGAAAAAGAATTTTCTATTTTTGGTGAATGCTGCAGTCTGATTTTTTGTCTCGCATAAAAAACAATGCTAATTATTTCAATAAATTGTCTTATTTAACCGTAATATGCCAATAATTAACTATTATTCATACACTCTCACGTTTCAGCAATAACACTGATGTTAAACTTTTGGCGCCTTTATTCCTAAGTTGAAAGAAGTTTAAATGAAGTTACGCTCTAAGCAAGGATTGTAAACAGACTGGCGAAAAGATTGCTTAAAAATTCAACCGCAGCCCAAAAAACTCTTTCTACTGACGCGTCTTGCAAATCACTGGTAAGAAAAATTGACGCACAAGAAGTTTCCCGCGAAACTTTTTGTCTAAACTCATCTATACGTCCGTCGTCAGATAATTATTGTACGATTTGATCGTGTGTTCATTTTATTTGAGTTGTCGCCAAGACGTTGCACAATAAATTATTGTGTACAATATGACGCCGTTGGGGACAAAACGCACGCAACTCTCGTACTACAATCGCGCGCAAAAATCTTCGTAAACTGCTACGAAGCAATTTGAAAAGTTGATAAAACGAAATCTTTTAACTCGCTCAATTGCTCGCTGACGTATAAATAAGGTGTTATAGTGAAGTGTCAAATGCATATCACTTAAATTAAATAAGAAAACATCAATGATACTGCGAAGCTGACTGTTTACTTTTCGCATATTCCTATTTATACGAAGTACGTAGGATGTTCCCAAATGATATAAAAATATTGGTATAAATCATTCCGATCGTTAAAATTGTTCTTTCAAACATGGATTGTAGTTTTATTACATCAAATTTCTTTTCATAAAAACACCCCGTTAAACTTTTAAGATTTCAGTTATTTCAAAATTATATATGTTCTAAATTGTGAATGGCATTGCTATTCTAAACATTTATTTTACAGTACAAAAGAACATGTTAATCGTAATTCACCAGTATTCATCTTTATTTTTTATAGGTTTAGAAAAACACCAATCACCCGTGGTTTGGTGCCGCATTCATCTCTATTGAGACACTTTTTAAAGATGTGATCCGGGATTCCACTGTATACTATATTTTCTACTGCTTATATTTCAGTACATTAATTCTATAAAAAAATCATGAAAACTTTTCGTTTGTGTATTTTTCTGGTATCATTACTTGGGACTTTTTACCTATACTATGAGAATATAGATGAAAAACAGCTTTACGTCTATTTGGTAAAAAATTACCTACGACTTAATTTGGGCTCAAACATCAAATCAAATTCTGAAACAGGGCTTATTAATTTTGTTTTGGTTAATCGCTGACAATTATTGCATCTGATGCTGAATATAGATGACGATTCACCTTTATAAGAAATAATAATATTGTGAGCAATACAAGGCTGGATTGGACGGGTTTCAGAGGGATTGGTTCAAGTCATCCCTCCTCCGTGTTAAATTTAAAATGAATATTCTCAGATCAAATTATCACATCACAATATTATACTACAATCTCTGACAATAGTTTAAACGCATTGTGAAACACCAACAAATGTTTGTTGGCTTTTGAAATTTCTGATCAAAACTATTTATTTGTGGTGCATAAGAAATGAGACTTAACCGTTTTTTCGCATATGGTCCAACAGTGCTTAAAAATTTCAATGTTTGATAAAATATATCGTTTCCAAAATATCTCAAACATTCTGCGCAATATTTTTGAAAACGATTGTTTCGTTACATATTTATAATTTTTTTATTGTTTATTTAATATTCGCCTATTATAATTGTATATGTGTGGTAAATAAATCTCCCCTTTTCCAGAACACCAAGTTTTGCTATAAGATAAAGCGATCCCCTTTTTAGCATATTAGCAACTCACCACTGACTATGAACATAAACTTTGTTTTATTGAGCTGTATATCGCTAGTACATGCATACTTATTCATTTTCTATTATAACACTTAATTAAAGATCATACTATGCATCAAAATGAAATGATGTATCTTGTATTGAGTACGCATATTATTTCTTTGGTCCATTTTCGGTGAACGTCATATGAGGTGCGGCATAACTACCAGCTTCTATCGGGACAATATCTGTAATAAAAAAATTCAGTGACCGCTAAATCTATATTAGTGGTTATCATGTGCGGCCACCAGAGGATTTTGCTGCGACCACCTACAGCTTTATAGTAAATATTGATATTTAAAAAAAATGTGTTTTTTGAAATGCATTTGTAAAATTATTACTACTTCAAAACTGATTGAATAAAGCTGACTTATCCGGCATTTAGTTAAGCAAAGGACCGTTTTAATAATAAAACTGTTCAAAAATTTTGGTCAAAGTTATACGTTGACCATGAATCAAGTCAATATAAATAATTGACAACAATTGCTTTAATAATTATGTCGATTTTACCTACAACTGTAAATTGTGAAAGATCATTCAGTGTAATGCACCATATAAAAAATAAATATCGAAACTATTTTTATCACATTTGATATTTATCATTATAAAAAGTGAAATTTCACTTGAGAACCACTGATCTATATTTTAAATGTGTCGACTATAACTAATTTGTGGAAAAGCATTATATGAACAATAATAAAACAATTTTTAGTACTATTTCCACAATATATTTATGATCGGAATCAGGAAAAATTGATTATGACTTTTTTGTGTTTTAGAAGTTATTTGGACGTCCATGACTAGTAATAGTAGAAGTATTTCCTTTATATAATAAAATTCATTGAATAATTAGAAATTTTATTTTTTTATGTATGTGTTACTTTGTATATATGTTATTTTGATTGTAAAAGTTTCCCACTCGTTATTTTTACTGGTGAGTTTTTTGTGATTGTATCTAAACTCTTAATCTCGTTATCAATTTAATTGTAAGCTGTTAACTTCAATTAAATTCATATTGTATAATTATTAACTTAAAATTTTGTATAAAAAGCCTTGTTTGTTATTTATATTGTATCAGTTAATATATTCCATATTGTAGAAAAAATACAAAAAATCTGAATCAATATTTACATATTTAAGTAAGTTATATAATATATAAGATTGTTGAATGTTAAGGAATTAAATAACTATAGCTACGTAATATCTACTAAATTGTATCCATAACTTTTTGATCAGCCTGTGACAATTAAAGTTATCAAACAATGCACATGAATTGCCGTAAATTAGTTCCCATGTTTCTTGCTCATTTTAATTGACTTCAATAAATATTGAGCCAACGTCGAGAAAACTCGAATAGCTCAAATAACCAATTGTATTAATAAAGGTATAAAAACTATGAATGGTTCTATAGAACTTACTTCAATTGTTTAAACATATTTTTTTTTATTATTCAAAGATTTCGCTCAATAAATAATGAGCATGATAATTTTTAAACACTGTACGATATCTATATATAATAAATAACTTTATAAAGTGTTTTATTTTTCAATGCATGCGTAAAATTGACATTTGTAAAATAGTATTCGTGGAGATTCAAAGGAAGCTTTTGAAGAAACTATTTTTTGTCCGATGTACCCAAAGTAGCCATTTCATAGAACCAACATTAGTTACATTATTTTGTGGTTAACGCCGCTTAAAAATATTTGTGGGTATCCTGACTGCTGCAATAGAAAAGTTTTCATCAACCAAATATTTTCAAATCATTGATTAATTAATTATATTAAATATAATTAATTAATAACCATTATTAATGATTCATATATGCTAGAATTTAAATAAATAAACTCAACAGTCATATCAATAATTATATTTATTGTCTTCGAAATAATGACTGATGTTATACTTAATATTATTTTTTTCAATGACTGAGTAGTCTTTTACACATATTATATATTAATAGTAGGCTAATTTCAGTCATTTCTAATTTCATATTATTGTGGGATTGTTACTGCTGGTTTCAAAGTTACGGAATATTTATAATCGTTAATAAATTATGTTAACGGTTTTTTTTTAATCGTATTGTTATGTTGTCTTTACTACGCTACTAAAGAATTCTGTTGAGTACGATATCGACCAAATGCCACGTGCTTTTTTAGTATTATAGATGTTTCTTTTTCTTTGACATGTTAACTGAAACAATATTTTGTTGAACCCAGTTATGTGCATTAAAATAATATATGCTAATTATCTTTACAAAACTCAATGCCATAACGAAAGGTCTAGATTAAGGTTTACAATAAAAAATTATAATATATATAACATGAATTTGAAACAAAATAGAAATGTCATGTCAACTTTTTTGATAATAGAGGGGGCAATAATTGCCTACTTATTCTTTACTTCGTCTATATATCTAAGCCAAAATGTAAAGGGGATAAATGTATGATTCTATAAATTCAATGAGAGCAAATTACTCCTCCTCCGCCACTCTAAATGACGCCGTAACGAAAAAATTTTAACGATAATATCGTGAAGAGGCGATCATATTTATGCTCATTGCTCTTTGTCATGGGAGAAATATTTTGTTTTTTTCAAAAAGTACTAAGAACTTAATAGCAAACTAAAAGAAAATATATTTTTCAACTAAGTTTAATTTTTTATCTCAATATTGTCAAAATATGCTCTTACGCTTATTTAAGTAATTCTATTGATATTTTGTTAAAAATATTGTTCAGTTGTATTATTTAAAGGTACCGTCAACTGAGGAAAAAAATGTTGTGACATTTTTAACTAAGTCAGCGTATAGTGTAATTCAGATATAATTTTCTTGTTGGTCTACAAATTGCGGCCATTTCATTCTATAGTTTGTGTATATAGACAATTAAAAATAACATCGGCTAAAAAATAGCGTAAAATCATTAATCTGTACTCTTACAGCTTACTGTGACAAGAAATTAACATTTATTCCGGCGACAGATCTGGGCATCTTCTGGTATTTAGATAAAAAAATCTATTTCAACAATTTTATTTTTGTAATAAAATGTGCAATGCACAGTTTATTATCTATGGTGCAGTGGCAGCACTGCTTTGTGGTTAAAGTCACGTCTTTCAAATTTCAAAAATTAATTGTTGCCCTACCATAGATGTCAACTGATGTCGACCGTATCCGTATAAGCGGATGAATAGTCATAAGTGATTTGTTTATAAAAGTCAACAATATGACAGAACTAAATGAATTGAGCAAGCTATGCCTAAATAATCTTCTCAGTTGTACAGATAATGTATTAAAATATTTGAAAGGGAGTGAAAAAGATCAACAAATACAACTGCTCAAGGATTCTTTTTTAGAATATTGTAACTTGGATTATCAACAACAAATCTCCAAAGAAGCTATAAATAGAGCGAAAGTAAGCATATAATTTTAATCATCAAATCACCGGTTACGGCGAAACATGTGTTAATATACCACAACAAAAGTATCTGTGTTTTGTGAACCCTTTAATCATTTTTTTTTTATCCTTTTTAGTTAAAATAAAATCTTTGGTAAATATGCTTAACATACTATTGCTTTGTATTCGAAAATTGACTAAATGTCAAAAATAGCAACGAAACTCACTACTAAATTTAATTAAGATAAAAAAATACCTCATGATCATTAGTAAATCTGTTATCAAAATCTAGAAAAACAAGCCAAATATATTCGAAAATCTAATATACGATTGCAATCCTTAATCAATACATTTCATCTACAAGATGGACACTGACTTATATTTTTATTTATTCCAGGATGATATAGACATTCAAAATATAGATGCATTGAGTGATATGTTCACTCAGAATATGCAGTCTCTGATTCGTTCAAAGCCCACGCATCACGCTTTCAAAAACTTTGAATCTAAACTTTTACAAAGTAACAATCCAGGTAATTAATTTTCATTAAATTTGATATATCCTGTAAAACTTGTTTTCCTCTTTTCAATTCCATTTAACCTATAAAATAACCTTTGATTTGTTTTTTTTCTGCCATCTGTTTACTACTGCTAATTGCAAGTCAACTGGTTTTTCCGAAAAATAGCTTATAACATATTTCATGAACAATCCTGATTCAATAAGAATATGTTAATCATATTACATATGTGACACAAAGCCACTATACTATGTTAAGCATACGTCCCAAACTTGTCATATAAGTTAATTTTCCTGTTAAAATGATGTGTAAATAATATTTTAATTTTCATTACAGATTTAAACGATTCCGATATAATTTCGACAGAAGTTACACAAAATTTTGTAAGTTCACAATACATTTTCTAAACTTCCAAATTGTTTAAAAAAAAATCATATTTTACAACTATGTCTTTCCATTATTGTCAATGGCTATTTTATGTAAAATTATTCCTACAAAAGACATTAAATAGTTGCAGTTAATTCATGGTTTTTTCAGAGTAATTAAGTTTCTTTTTGTTTCCAGATTGATCCTTTCACAAAAAAACAAATCACAACTCCAGTTAAAAACAGAATCTGCGGTCATGTATATGAAGCAAATTCTGTAAAGATAGTTCTTGCTAGACAGCCAAACACTAAATGCCCCGGTAAGCTGTTAAATGATTCTGATTTTGTTTTTTAAATATTACATAATTCCCAAAATGTCAATAAATGGATTATTTAACATGGAGCCAGTTCATATTCACTTTCTAGCTGTAAATTATCTGTGGACTTATATTTTCTTCAAATCATTTGTTTTTGGATGTGAATCAGATTATGTTTCAAAAATATATATTATCATCTTGTAATTACAGATTAAAATGGCATTGTGCGTGTGTTACTATCATTTAAAAACTATAATGGTTAATTCAATGATCATGATTCTTTACTGTATAAAGTTTACATTGTAAACAGTATTAATACTGTTTCCACAGCTAACTATCCATCTATATAAAGAGTATTTAACATTCGAGAGTTATTTTATCTTAAATTAGGTTTCTTCTATACTTTGATTATTTTTACTATTCAATTAAAAATGTTAAAAGCATTTTTTTATCAGTCAATATTGGATAGATATTACTTATTATGCAACTATTATTTTTTAATATTCAAAAATGTTAATATTATTCTTAATTATTTTTGAACAATTGTCCAAATGATTATTTCAAATTCGGCCCGAGACATTGTGTTTAATATGTAATCAGTGATTCCAGAAAAGTTATTAAAAAGAAAAATTTTAATTTTTTAACACTCAATGTTAATCTTGGGTTTATTTCCAAATATAAACCATTTTTCAAAATATATTTTTCATTTGATACATGCAATACAAATAATGTGATAACCGTAAATCATTAATAGACATGTGTAGTATGCACATATGACAAAATAATACAAATTCAATATAACATTGGAGATATGGCGATAGATTCTAGATGACACAATATGCCACCATATATGTAGAGCTATATATATATACCAGATAAGTGCCCAGTGTTAAAATTCTTCCAGTACTTGAGTTAAATTGTGTATTTTTTATTTTAATTTCAGTTGGTGGTTGTGGAAATCGTCAACCAATTCATAAAAGTGATCTAATAAATGATGAAGAACTTAAACAACAAATAATGATGTCTAAAAATCTGTAATGAATATTTTTAATAATAAATATATATCTATATAAATAACCACTGTTATTGAAGCTACATCATTTTCCTACGGACACCTGTTTAATTGTCCAATGCCTGATATCATTTCTGGCACATAATTAATTATAACAAGATATTACGTCACTACTCACTTCAGTTTTATCTGTATAATGAATGAACCAACAGTAAAATGGCATATTTTCATCAAACCACTACACATGAAATGTTTTTGAATGACAATTTGGTATGCTAAAATCAATTGTATGTTACTATTTCTTTCTTTGTGCAGCAATAAAGCACCTGTAAGATTCCCTTGCATAGTATATTTCTTAGTTGAGATATAACTATAAATTGTTTCCTTTTCTATTTTCATACATACTTAAGTAACTTCTTAGTTTAATGCACATAAATAATCAAATTCTAGACTAATCATTCAATAGACTGCAAATAAAAGACATAAAATACTTGTTTGAAGATTTATTGGAAATTATAAAGTGTACAAAATAATACAAGATAAGGAAGATTTCAAAATGTATTGTATACACAATTACCAATAGTTTAATAGTGACCTCATTGATATAGTATCACAATTATAGTCTTAAAAGAATGTAGCTCGCCTGACCAATAAGACCAAAAAACAAACAATTTGAGAAATTTACATCTATGATTATAATAAGATAAATTAAAGAGTGCATAAATATTAAAGATATAGTTATCTAGAAACTTTAGTGGCGAAGATGAAAGCATTTTAAAATCACAAAATTCTACATATTTGTAAAGTTTCTATTAATTCAGTGAGACAATAAGGTATTCCCAAAAATTAATATCCATTGAGATAAATTTGAATTTAGTACTATTTTCTTTTAGCAATTAATCAAATTTATGCAAAAAACTAACCTTAGATAATTGAAGACAACATATTTTAAAAGTAGCATCTAAGTGTCTAGGATGTTCAAAAAGAAGACATAAATTCTTAGTTATACAAGGGCAGTAAAATTATTTTTCAAAAATTACACTAGCAATAATTGGGAATATATCAAAATATTTACATTGAGTACGTAAATATTAAGTATGGTAAATATAACTGAGAAATAGCTTTTTACACCATACGGGCTTTACTCGGCTTTACTCGTGCTAAATATATGATTGTAAAAGCATATTATTTGTTAATTAATTAATAATATTAAAACTTATTACTTAATAATTAAAATTATTTTACAATAAATGTAAATTTGGAAAATTATTATATGAATTAGAGACATGATGTTAAAAAACATAAAATTTTACTATTAGTTTGTAATAAATTGAAAGATTAATTATATAAAGTATTCAATCGACTCCTGACAAATGAAATAAACTTACATTTTCTACGCATCCATTAATTTATCCCACAGCCTAAAATAAAGAATATTTTGTGGGTTTCCAAAAGATCATTAAGAGAGAGTGAATATGATTTATCAAGTGACAGTAATAATATTTCAGAGCAAATGATGAGATAATTCCTATTTTAATGGTATCAATTTTCGTAGCATTTGAATAACTATTAGTAAGCAATTTTCGATAAAAACTAATTTGGATTAAGACTAAGTTAAAAGGTATGCGGACTGTAAAGCAGGAGCATTAATTACCTTTGCTCTGGCTGACTGAGCACTGTACTCCACAAATGAACAAGGCAAAATGTTGCCACCCTAGGTTCATAAATTGGCTATTGACTTTTAACCAATGCAATATATGATTACATCATACTCTCCTGCTCAAACCTGTTTTCAAAGAAATATAACAGACTAAGATTAGAAAATCAATTACTCATCAGAGATTGAAATAGCTTGATTTAAAAACAGACATATGAAGAAGTTTGGATAAACAGCAAGCAATTTTCATTACAACTCCGTTATAAACCGAAATCAAATATTCTGACTGACTTTCAATTGTGTCACAGTGAAATGGGAATGAATTTTTAATTCTAAGGAGAAATACGACTGATATATAAAATGATCTATTGGCAAGAAATACAGAGGACTTTAATAACAATATTGGTTTAAGATAATTTGAAACAATTGTGAAGAAACAGAGTCAATAAAAGATTTAATAAATCAGTAATAGCAAACACACAAAAAGCCGTTCAAAAGATGTTTTATGAAACCAGGTGACTTATTTGGAACATAAAGATTTTCATTTTGCATTAAAATGTCTAAACAGTTCCACAAGAATATAAAAGTAATGGATCTTAAATTACACTTACATAGACTATTTGCTCCCTGTAACTTACATGTAAAAGTAATTGGATATATAAATAAAGGATTTTTTATCTTCAGGATAGAAAATTATAATGAAAATGCAAATATATTTTAAATGATACTAAGTCATTTGAAATTATACTATTAATTTTACATCACTAATAACACTATTATGACCTAATAACTACATTTATAAATGTTGTGTGCGAGAGACAATAATAACAGAATAGAATATTTTCTTCATTTAAATCTACCAAATTGGTAAGCCCAATGTAACAAACATCAATATTTTGCTGCACTATTTCAAATGTAAAGGGCGGAGAAGCAAAACATCACTTATTTTAAATGTGTCACATATTTATTGCCTACTTTATTCCGGTTTCAAGATACCCCTAATCGATTTTTGATAATAATAATCACATAATCATATTTTGGTGATATCCTAAAACACATTCAAACTATGATGGTAATAATGGCTTTATAAAAAATTCCTTCATAGATAGACGTGGTTGAAACCAATCATGTATGAATTTTTCGAATTTATTAATTGAAATGTATATTTTAAAGTGTACTTCAACTAGGTCTCAATCCCAGTCTGTTAAAACATATTTTCCAAATTATATCCTAAATCTTGAAATGTTATAGTTATTGTGAGAACATACATATTTTTCTTTTGTTTTTAGTATACACTAGATACAATTTTCCATGACAAACCACCACGTAAACTAAAGCAAAGATTCTCAACGTCAACCCCATAGAAGCTGCGTTGCTTGCCATTTTTCTTATCTTGGCCAAATACCATGCTTGCGAGGATTCTAGTATGATATTTTCGAATCTTTATTTAAGCTATCATTAACACCATTAACAAATGCAGTTACAAAAAAGTTTTTACTCACTAAGGAGCCTTTGATGAAATTCAGCATAAAACATTGTTTTTATAAAATATGGAAATCAAATTTTGATAAACCAGATGTTGCTATTCTTGTTTATCAGTCATCATTTTTAAATTCTTTCTAGCGAGTATGTTTATCAAAAAAAAAAACAATATCTTTATCGTTTATTTTAAACTATTGTATAAAAGTTCACCATTCTATAATTCCTAATTGATCTGTAAGTAAAATTCTGTATATTGAAGGTACATATTCAAATTTATAGTCAAAATGCTGTATTACTATTCAATATAGAAAAACATGTAGTTTTCAATCTCAGAATTGGAATCACTAGCTCTTATTGGAAATCTTTTAAAAAGAAGTAAATCCAAAAATCTTAAGTAATTTAATTCATTAAATTCATTTGTGGAATGAAAAAAAATATTTCAAAATCAATTATTGCTTCCATTTTTCTTTATAGGCATATTACTTAACGAACTATGTAACACAAATTCAATAATATATTTTTAAAGGCCACCTTTTCACACATTAACAACCTACCGCTATATTTTGAATAATTTGTTATAAGTGCACAATTTAATAAGAATGTTAGTAAATTTATTAATTTGTGGTTATCATCTGTGTCCATAATAAAATGATGTGTACTAATATTATCCATCTCTAAGTGAATGTCGTCATATACAACTATTAATTTCAAAATGTGCTGATAATTGATTCAAAATGTGAATATATGCATATTCAACTTCTATGTTTGATGTGCATTGATATTTTATTTTGGCTTGCGATTGAAATATAATATTTTTTTGTATCATCAGACTTTATAAAGGCGTGAGATGAGAGATGATTTCTTGTTTAATCAATGGCTAAAGTGGTCTACAATCCTTATTGATAATAGTAAAAAATATTCAAAATGCATTATTGGCACAGATACCTACATGTTAATAGTCTCCCTGACCGTATTTAAAAAAAATCAAGCACTAATTATAAATTATATTATAAACTTAGAAATTTATTACTTTATATTATAAGAAATATAAATGAATTAAATTTACGCACAACCTTGCTTCTCTTAACTTATTCGGTAAGAACAAAAGCAAAATTTTTAAATATACATTTGCATGCTCCATTATATAGTGACGTTATAAACTAATTTTGACAATTAGAAAAAACCACCAGCCTAAAATCAATGTGACATACATATGTATGTGATGTGGTTAACCTGATAAATATTATAGCAATAAATTGAATCATATAGAAGGAATATATTATCTAAAATATATATATTTATGATTATCATGCAATATTAACAATAAATTGAAATATTTTTTTATGAAATTTAATTTATACTAAAAATTGAATATACAGAATCAGTGTATATTATATTTCGTCAAAATTATAAAAATTTGCATTTTTTAAGTGATATTATAGTAAATCAGTCAATTCTGTAAGTATGTACAATCAAATGCAAAATATATAGCAAGTTTATTTATTGTAGCGAAACTTTGAAAGTATCTGATGCATAAGCATTTAATTTTTTCAAAGCAATTTTCAAGTATTCTATAGCGAAGGCATGGCATGAAGTTTTATTCTCTGCTTAACCGAGAATGCAAGAAAAGTTATTTACCAAAACATCAATTAACCTTGCTTTATTTGTATTCATTTTAAATATAGATATTGAACTAGCAAATTTGTGCAATTATGTATTTGTATTCTTAATCTCACTTATAATACTTTCTATGGTCAGTTTTGCACTTTCTTGTATATTAGAGTCATTTGATATGAATGCTTCCAAAGAATCATGCACATTGGTCATTCTTAGATGTGTTTTCAGAGGCTCTCTTTTGATGAGTATTGATAAGAATTTTGAAAAATTATCGATAATTTCCGGTTGCATTTTAGAAACATATGCTTCGATAAGCGTATTCAACTGTTTTCCTATCTCTGCTTTGATCAGCTCATCTGTAAGTTTGTCAGTTGGCTGCTCTTCAAGAGAAATACTCGTCAGGGATGCATCTTCGTTGTCTTGCAGATTCACATTATCTAATTTTTTGATCTCATCTTCCATCACACTTTCTTGGGGAAAGCTGGTTACGCATAGAATGGTCAAAGATATTATCGCTTCATTTTGCATAATGGCGTGAGTCGCCACTAGCATGTTGACAAGGCAGTTCACGCATCCTTCAACCTTAGAAAAAAATTCAAATAAATTAATCATCAAAGATAATTTTCAATAGATTCGGAGGAAATTTATATTATTTTCGATGGTTTCGGCGGTAACTTTGTGGAAGTTCATTTTAATATAAAAATTTACACGAAAAGAAACACGTGTCACAGTTAGTTACACAATACGTCGAATAATCAAAGTTATTTTAAATTTTATATTTTATATTGAAATTTCTATTCTTTAATTTGATTGACACATGTTTTCCTTTTTTGAGAAGCATCCTTAGATTGAATGTATAAAAACTAGGCATTAAATCTAAAAATATCTATCAAAATGAAACAATAAAAAAATAAGGGATATTTGTTTCTATAAAAATATTGTAACTATTATTAGTGAGTTCTCGATTAATAGTTCTCATAAGAAATTTTGCTTATAATTTAATTTTCGTGTGATTCAAAAATAATTACTCGCAGACCAAGTGGGTAAGAGGAAATTTTTCTCTGTGAAAATAGACCTACATGAAAAATACATCACAAATTTTTTTGAATGTCTTCAAATTTATTCAATACATTGGTAATTTTTGAAGAAACATTGACTGAAAATGGAGTCACAAATATAACAAAACATTAGCTAGCCTATAAATCTATCCTCTGGGACATACAGGGTTAATTTTGTTTTGAATTGTAATGCATTACCTCAATAATATTTTTCAATGCAGTTGCCGTGTGCAGCTGACGTATAATCCAAGCAATAAGTCGAGGAGCTTCTCCGGCAGCACCTGCATGTTCTGCTCGTGTTCCCCAATGGCAAACTTTTGCCAAAACACCAGACGATACTAATTGCTCAGCAACTGATTCTAAAAAAATACAATTTGTATCTTTATTTTAAAAATAATTAACATTACTATGCTGAAGTACTTTAATTATCGTCTGAAAAGAAGGGATGACATATTGGGGTGAACTTTTAACTTTTTGCACATGCTTGGCGATATAGACGTCACAACAAAATTAACAAACCACATTTGCCCCCCTGATTAACTCTTAAAAAGTTTAAATGATGTCAAAAAAGAAAAAGAAACTATGTTGACAGTAAAATGTAAGTTTAAAACTTTTCATACCACAGTCATTCATCATAAGCATTTTGTTTAAAAAACGGACATACATGATACCAGAAAGATAAAGAAAATTCTTTCTTACCTTGCCCGTCAACCAGCATTCTCAAGGTGGCTAATAACCTAAAGACGACGTGATATTGGGAGACATTCGGCAATATTTCTATAAGCACTGGTAATATTCCACATTCGATTGCTAAAGGCTTGTTTCTTGGAGGTATCACAAGATTTCTCAGAGCACTCAAAACAGCATGCTGTAATCT
This sequence comes from Himalopsyche japonica, assembly GCA_028555115.1. Lineage (NCBI taxonomy): Eukaryota > Metazoa > Arthropoda > Insecta > Trichoptera > Rhyacophilidae > Himalopsyche > Himalopsyche japonica. The sequence goes on from JAHFWJ010000128.1 coordinate 1,526,201, forward strand.
GATATCGTCTTCACAAACTTTATGAGCGGAGAGAATAGCTAAAAGGTTTTCAAAAAATATTGATAAAATAATCACTAATTTATTTTAGAACATGCATAATCAAAAATACATCTCAACAAAATCGAGAGCGAATCATGGCAAGAGGTAAATAAAATAAATAAATTTATATTTTACATGAATTTCATTAAACATAAACCATTAATAATTTTTATTTAATTCATTGTAAACACGCAGCAATAGCTTGAGAAAACAAACAAAAAATGGTTAAACTCTATTTGGATTCATTCATTTGTTTTCTCATTTTGCTTGTTATTAAAGTGTTTTATACACTGTAGAAAAATCACACCATTGAAAAATGAATAGGTAAAATAATTAAAGTTTGATAAATCACACACATTAATATTGTATACAAACTGTACTATAATAAAACCTCAATACAATACTCCAGATTTCACAGATGAATGAATGATTTTTTTTTATAGGTTTTTATGCTTCAAAGTAAGAGCCGCAAGCCAGTAGTAATCCTCTGTGTATGATAAATATATGATAGCAAGGCTCGAACAGTAAAAAAGCGTGTTGGTAAATTTTTTATGAAGTGTGATCTTGTGTATATATGTGTGATGTTTATTTTCTTAAATGAAAAAGTGGATGAGAAATCCTAGTTTCAATGGATTTATGGAAAACTAATTTTCAATTTGAAATTTTAAAAAAGCTTCATTATTTTACTGGTTATAAATAAAGGGGTTGCGATTCCACAAGCAGTAAAATAACATTATCAATTATACAGGAAAACCTACATTATTATTTAACGGGCTTACAGTTCTAACGGATAACCCCCATTTGCATAAGTTCATTAAATTGAAGTTTTACTGTACTTATACTTGGAATAGTAATACTTACATAACAATTTAGTGAAAACACCAGAATCCATCATGTGCAAACACTGGGTATCAGTTCGAGCAAAATTCCCGACTGCCAAAACGGCCGTGGTGACCAATTCGACATCGTCAGAACCTAGCCATTCGATCATTGCAAGGTAAACTTCGCCATTTCCTTCACCATAAAGCATATGCATGGGCTCATCTATATAAAAGAAAGTATGTGGATATATCCATCAGCTTACATGTGGAATTACTATTGTATTAAAAGATTTATCTTATACATATGACCTATAGTAAAAAATTTACAAAATATGCATGTAAAATTTTAACATCAATTTGTCAAAAATCAAAATTGGATATTTTCCATTTTTTCCATACACCTATAGATATTTATGTAGGTATTCCTAGATATTATGTAGATTTTCGATCAATTACCAGTTGAATACTGAAAATATTACACACATACCTCCAGTTAAAATAAGAACTATTAGATCACATGCAAGTTTCATCAACCGCCGAGTTTCTTCATCAACTACAAGTGATCGGTGTTCTTGCAATAATCTCCATAACAATTGGACCACACCATCTTTGGCTAGCACACTTTTTACAGAATCTTTAAAAGAAGAAAAATATATTTAAAACATGCACAATAACAAAGTGGTTTCTGAGGGTTTGAAATATCAAGAAATCTAAATAATATGCAAAATTCAAATAAAAAAAATTATACAATAAATAGATGTGTGCTGTTAGCTTACCATGAAGTGCTTGTGTGTGTAAATGCACCAAACATAACTCTGAAGTCTCAATATCTGTAGTATTCCTTAAAATTTTCACTACCAAGAGGTTGAGGTCATTTTCGAAAACAAATGATGGAATTTCATCGGTTAAAACACTCAATATAACTAGTGCTGTGTTCAGACAGTCTTCATCAGCACTTTTATGGTTAAATTCGTATGTCAAAACTTCAAAAATATGCTTCGTGAGGCCATATTCAAGCGTAGGTTTAATGTAATCAATTCCACCAAGCAGATAATTCAACAATACTTTACAAGCGTATGATCTCACTTGGGCACATCGTTCTTTCAATTGATCAGAACATTCCAGAGTCTTAGGAATAAGTTCTACAATTAATGATATACCTTCACATTTCAAAATTACATCAAGACCGGCAGGGCAATCACAACAGATATTTCCTAAAGCACGACAAGTCTGCTTCATCAGCTCTGCATTATTGCAATTAACAGGTTCATTTAAGAATTGCATCAAACATTTTATTATATCGTTTGTTGAGTATGTCTCCCGATTCGCCTCACATTTAGATAATTCAGCGATCGCCGCAGCTGATAGACATCTGATTTCAATACTATCATTTACTAAGAGTAAGGTTATAGAATCAGCAATATTCAATTCAACAGGTTCTTGTGAAATTACTGCTTGAAGTATTTCTATGATTTTCTTATCGTTCTCGACATTTTGGGTCTGGGTTACTAAATCCTTTAGGTCCGAAACATTTACTTTTTCTCCTAAAATAAACAAATTCCATAAATTATTAATGAATCATCATAGAATGATGTGATGCAGATAGGGCATGTTCGTTAAATTAGTAAAGTTATACATACCCTCCATATTTTCGGAATGAAAGACTTTTCTTACAGTTTTTTTTTTATTCAATAATATTACAATATAAAATGCTACATTCCTACAAGTCTGCCTATCACAATATCTGAAACAGAATGATGATAAACGATGACAGCTTCAAGTGCTATGACAGTTAGTGTTCGTATAAAATCATCGGTATTGCTACTTTCTTAAAATGTTATAAAGACTTTATATTATGACTTTCGGATATGCATATATATATACATTTATATGCGAAAAATGTATTTATCTTTAGCTTTATAGAAGGTTCCGATCTACCTGAAGCAAGCAAGCATTCTGATATAATTTTGTCAATAATGAATATTTTTTTCCATCATTCATTCCATCAAATCATTATTTGATGTGTAATTGTTACAAATTCTTCTTCTATTCTGACTGCTTTACTGTAATAAGAGCGAAGCAAAAATATTATAGATAATTGTGTTCCTATACTGTATTATTATTTTACTCTAAGCTATTGTTGTCTGTAATAAGTATTAATAAATTCAACTGAATACATAATATCAATATTTGGCACGTTATTTGTGCTTTGTAATTTATTATATCTATGTTTTTAAACGCCGGTTACACAATAATACTTTTAAACTTTTATATCCATCATCTTGCCGTTATAAATGTATGTATATTTAATTCTGTATAGCAAAACTCTACACCTCTCCTTTATGGTAGTCGGTAGATTCTAATTTTCCCCATATTTTTTTCTAAATTATGAATACATGTGTGTAAACACATTCTGTGTATATATTAAAATGTATACACAAAAATAATTTGGTTTTTATGTGATATATATACTTTGTAAAATAATTTTACGCGTGGGTAGATATTGCATGCTATATACGAATAATTTAATCGCTTGTAGCATGTAATGCGTTGCGGCACACCTAGTCTATTTACCTTGTTATGGCCTCACGGCACACCACAAATTAAGAACTATCACCAACTATCACTATTGTGTCACAGCGGAACGGTTGCGACCACTTTCCTATTATATTAAAAACGTACATAGTTTGAGAGACATTACATATTTTAATAATTTATGCAATTAGAAAAAATCTTTTGGCAAATTAAAAATTAATTACTAAATTTGTACCTGCTCTTATCCAAGATGTACACCAAGCCTAAGAATAAGTGTTTACCAAGCCAAACAACTCTCCATTTAAAATACATTCTTATAAAAATACATTAGCTATAAGGCTCTTTGATTACCAAAACAAAAAACCCTCCGAATAGGACTACGCCTGCCTTTATATGCCTAACTCACATCTTCATTTCACATCTCCGTGCATATAAAGCATTATCATACTGTTTACCGAAAATATTATAACAACTTTTATTTTAGTCGGCTTTATTATGGAACGCTATGATGGTAAAATTACAATTCTAAAATTATTTGCTTCTTAAGTGTTTTCATGCCTTTTTTAGTCTTATTTACAACTATGAATTGATTACCATTATTAACTATAGGTATTAGTATAACCATCAAATTTATAATGGAAATGGATCCACAAAAGAATTCATATGAATAAACTAATATATATATATGTTTATAATTACATATGTCACTGTAAATGAGTAACCGTGTGACTTATTGGTGTAGGTTTTGATGCCATAAAGCAATTATATTTCAATGAAATCTAGCATATAGCACCGGAATATATCTTTATTCATTTAGATAATAATATTGCCCCAGGGAGACCTATGCAGCATTATTGATCCGTATTCATGGTATACTTTAATAGGTACAATTTTTTTTTTATATACTGTATTTTACTTGCTGTGAACTGCCAATTCCATTTCACCCTAGTCAACGAATGCCTGAAGATTCCGAAAGGCGAAACCCGGGTTGTGAGTTGTCAAACATAAGAAACTGTACAAAATTAAACCCTTCAAATTGAATTTATGAAGCCTGATTTACATCAATAATCTTCAACATGTTTTTTTTTAGATAAAAACGTTTGCCATATACCACTGTTTCTCAATGCGGATGCAACAAACAGCGAAAAGTTAAAACAAAAGCGTTAAACCTTTCTCAATTAGTTGAATATCTGGGCCAACACAGGTTAATTGACTATTGATAAATATTTTAGATATCTAAGTAATGTACAGCTGACAAATCTTCGGAATTATTCAAAACAGCAATTGAAATTATACTAACAATTATGATATAATATTATAGCTCTGGTTTTACTCTCAATTTCCACTAAATATCGCAATATTCTCAGCGCTCCACCAGATGTATTTATTTTTCACTTTAAATGTTTAACTATTCAATATTTTTCATGTTCTAATACAGAAACGTGACTTACAAAATACTTTTGTTGTTTTTTCATGATAACGTGATCTGAATAAATTCTATTTCTCATAAAAAAATGCTTCATATTAATAAAATTGAGGTGACATAATTTTATAATAAAGGCATCTATGGGTTTTGTAAATGTCCGCGACACAAAAGTTGGGTACAATTTTACTTCGCTATATTCTATAATGATTCTGTTCATTATTCCACAATAATCTCTATCCATAACAATTCGACCAAATTGCGCATTGAAATTAAATGTTTAATATATATGCAACCATAGTATTCCTTCATTGGTATTCTGTCTGTTCCAGAAATAGTGCATCGCTCTCCGTACCAATAATAAATATTATGGAGGGAACAAATTTAGCGCCACGGCGCACACGCGCCGGCAGGACTACGCAAAGGATCGATAAGATAAATGCGCCAACGGGATTGGCTGCAAGAAATCAATACAACGCGCCGATTCTATCGATTTTTAGTTATTTGTTTGTAAGCACTTGCTATTTTACTCGAGCCGTATATATCTAATATAGAGAGCTAATTAAAGTACTAGTTATTCCGTTATTCATTCCGGTATAAATAATGATCCATATGATATCATAAATTTCATTCTCTTTAGTAAATCCGTGCGTATTTTCATTTAAAAAACGAATTTTCTTTTGACGAAATGTAATGTATGTCTGTCACTGTTCAGCGCCGTATAATACTAAACGAGTGAAAGTGAGACAAAACATGTTTACACTATATGTGAATAATTTGAAATCAGTGTTTTGGGTAAGATTGACCATTAATTTATGATCTTTTAATAGACATGCTTAATGAAGATGTCATTAATTATTAAATTCGATGTTTATAATTGTAGTTTCTGTAAAAAATATTTCCTTGATTTCATCTGAGAGATAATAATACAATCACTTTACTTGTGTTTACAATTTTCCAATTCATATGAAAATTTATGATTTTGGAAATTATTATGAAACAATAAAAATTTATATAAATCTGACAATTCCTTGGGGATATGGTAATTAGTGGTAGCTGCATTTCAGATATATATATTTTGTTACATGGAAAAATAACCCAATGAAATTATATTTATTTATTCAGTAAATAGTATGAAAATGATACAGTGCAAATAAAAAAATCTTTACATTTGAATTAATATTAAAGGCTTCATAACTAATCAGCTGTAAATATCAATGCAACAATGGCATCAACTATGGATAGTTATCAACTGAAATGGCACTCTCATGCTAATCATCTAAATGGGTCAGTGGCAGCATTGCTACGATCAGAACGCTTCACCGATGTAGTTCTATGCACTCTTGATGGCTGTCAAATACCAGCACATAAGTTCATATTGAACTCCTGCAGTATTTACCTGAGCAACCTTTTTGAGAGTCAGCGATCATCCCTGCGATTGGGAAATTCAGTTGTTTATGTTGTGCTACCTTCAGAAATAACTACGAAGGCGCTACATATTCTGATTGAGTATATGTACAAAGGTATGTAACATTTTCAATTTTCAGCCCACACCTAGCTAACTAAAAATAATTTAAGTTCACAATTTATAGGCAACTTGAATTTGTTTTGATAGTAAATCATTATAAACTAACAAAAAAGCAGTAGAATTTAATAGATATTAATTACATGACTGAATTCATATAATTATATGACAATTTTTATTAAACTATTGTAAATTCATTGTATATTGGAAATACTTAATGTTTATATAATTTTATAGGAGAAACAACAGTATCAAATGAAATATTGGATACAGTCTTGAAAGCGGGAGATTTATTAAAAGTAAGGGGTCTTTGGAGACAGAATGAGAGTCAAAATGATACAGCAGACAAAACTAGCACTGACAAAGTTACAGAAATTGTAAAAAAACCTCAATCTACAGCAAAAAAAGCCGAACCCAACGAAACTCAAATGCCTAAAATATCTGTTAAGAAAGATGAAAAATTACTTAAAACTTACACACCTGTCCAACATTTGAATATAACAAGGCAATCTTTTATCGGCCCCCCGAAGCTTGTGTTTATTAAAACATCCGCCGATGGAAATTCCAAACTGAGAACGCTAGCTCCGAAGCCGACACCTCAAACTATTGTCGTAACTCCCGACTTGCAACATCATGTTGTTGAAAAACAAAAATTGAAGGAAATCCATGAAAATCCAAATAATTTTGAAGCAGATTTAAAATCTAAAAAAAATGATAAAAAATATGTGAAGAAAACAAAAACTGACCATCCTAAAGATTCACAGGAAGGCAATACAGATAAAACTGTTTTGAAAAACAAAGATGATAAGCCAACTATGAAAATTACAAAAGGTAACTTTTGAATTGACAAGTTTATTTTAAACATGTAAATAGTAGAAAAAAAGGAAAGGAATGTTTTTTTTTTTTTTTGAACTTATTTTTTGTTTACATATAATTGTAGGTAACATCAGTTTGAGCAATTCAACATTAAGCAACATGGCCATTAAACTAGAGCCTGAGTGGGGAGATGAAAATGATATCATGGCGGATGACATGTTTCATACTGATGAGATGATAATTAAGCCCGAGCTTGAAGATATAATTGGTGAAGATATTCAAGATGAAGAAGAGCAGGTAATATATCATTTTTTTTTTTGAAAAATAAATAAATTTAGGCAATTTTCTATACCTACTGAAGTTTCTAAGCTTCAATACGCACCATGTGTTGATAAAATGACATAGAGGATTACTAAACTTCCCAGTTAACTAAAACCATATTAACTACTTTTAGTGCAAAAAAAATCCTTTGTAACCAACCATTTTTAAACTATTTAAGTAATTATAAATAACATGAAAACTAATCAACAAGCTCATGTTTGCTGAATATGCCCAGTTAATGTGTCCATATGATTTCAGTAAGAGTAAAAAATTGAAGAAATGTTTATTTATTACGCAGACAATAATGCATTTTTTATTATGACGCATTCAACAAACCAATCTGTTCCCAATATTCAATGATTGTTAATAATTAAATTACTAAAATAGCATCCAGTTTTTATTTTTCTGGTTACTTATTTAACTTCTTTCACACATATTTATTTCACATCAATATAATACATATTTTTCTCTTTACAAATTACAGATATACAGTCCTTTAACTTGCGAGCTATGTTTTGAAGTTTTTCACATACCTGCGGAGTGGGTCCGACATATCCAAGGACATGCTGAATCAACAACTCAACCACCAACCAGGAAACGGAAGGCAAGATCTGCAGTATGTAAACTGAATAAATGAATATCTGACTGGTTTAGTTCTGCAAGGAGAAGGATATAGAACTTTGCTTATATTGAGATTTTGATTAACATTTTCAATTCTCATTTTAAGAAAGGAGAAAAAAGAAACTGTTTTGTCGTGTTAAGCCCACATCAAAATGATTTATTAAATTGAATTGGTAAAAGACCACTAATTATTCATTGAAATTTCAGAGTGATGATACTGATGAAACAACAGCTTTGCTGCGATGTGATTTATGTCAGAAACATTTTCCAAATCCAGGGGAATGGGTGAGACACATTCAAAGTACCCATACTGAAACAGGTAAAATTTCAATTTTCAATACTATTCTGCAATTTAATTACTATTTTCAAATTTATTTATCTCCAGAGAAAAAGGTTAGTCAGTAATTTTCACCACCTTTTCACTAATCATTGTGATTTTTGTATTTTTTTTTTTGCATATATTTATTAGGTTCGTAAAATTTTATTTAGCCTTAGTTGCAATCACATATTTACTAAACATTTCTGATAACGAATTATGTTACCATCAACATTCTTCTTAGTATCAATACTATTAAAATGCATATACAAAAATCATGACATTGTCTTTAAAGGTGTTGAGCATTACTAACTGGACTGTGTTTTAAAATTCTATTTATTCAGGGCTTGTAAATGTAAAATTACACAAGCAGGAATACTCGATAACCTTAAAAAAATGTTCATATTTTATTTATAATTTTTTTGATAGCTTAAAAAATAGGACAGAAATTTTGATTTTATTATACAATGCACTGCAAACTTTACAATACACAGTGCTATACTAAATTCTCTCCATATATTAACAGTATATGAACAATCCTTAGTTTTCTGTTTCCAGGTTATCTTCTTATGGGTAGATTACTTCAGTAAATAATACCAACTTCGTTGATACACTGTTGCTAATGTTTGAAATTTTGTTTTGCAGAATTAGCAATGTGCAACAATAGCGCTCCACCTCGAAGGCATAATAGATATGTAGATGGAGACCAAAACAAAACTTGCGATCACTGCAAGAAAATATTCCCTTCACATGCTTCAATGGTAATTCACCTCAGAACCCACACGGGTGAGTCAAAGATTACATATAAAAATAAAATATTTAATATTTCTTATAAGTTCTGTTGACTATAAGCTCATGTCAGCTAAGATGTTTGTGTGAAATTATTGTAAAAAGAAGATAATTTAAATGTCTTTTCAGGGGAAAGGCCATTTGTATGCGGCCTATGCAATAAGGGATTCAATGTAAAATCTAACCTATTGCGCCATCTACGAACTCTGCACGACACTATAGTGAGCCCTGGAAATGTTCCACTACTGCAAGAAGATATTGTCGCCACTCCAGCATCTCCAAAAGACACATCTAATGATCCGTTGGCCTCGACTTCTTCAGAGAAAAACTCAGACAAGGGATCTTGAGACAACGCGGAGGTGGAGAGGAAAAATAAGGTCGAGCATGTCATACTACGTAGGACTGCTCTTAAAAGAAGACCAGTGAGAGTCGCATCGAAACGTTTAGTAAGGAAAGTCTTATGTAAACGAAGATCCGCCAGGGACTTAAAAACCACCAACTATTCATTGTTCCTAAAACAGCGAGCTCAATTCTTTTCGGCCAAAAAGTGGAACTAAAGATAATTGAAAATGAATAATTGATCTACTATAATAACAATTCCAAACAAACCAATTCAAAAAGCTGATGATGATTCAGTCTTCATGTTGTGTTTTTATTTAAGTAGCGAAAATATCAGAATCATTTTTGGATACCATATTTTTGTCTAATAAACTTTAATCAATCATACAATTGTAAATAAATAATATTCAACAATTGTTTCATCTATCAAAAACGTTTATGGCAAAAGTCTTAGGTAGATATTATTCATTATCGAAATATTGTTCCACTGCCTTTCTACCTTCCTTTAACCGAATAACCAAAAAAAAAACCAATGATATATGCAATAAGTTTTATACCTGCTTACATTATATAAAAAGCTAGTTGTGTGATCCTCCCAATTGTAAATTTGCAATTATCATATTACTACCATTATCTCACTTAAAAATGTATTGTAAGTTGTAAAATTATAATGGGGATAACATTGCCTAAATATTATTTTAACATTCCGCTTATATAAATTGAAAAATCATTCACAGAGATGTGTTACTGATTTTTTTTTTTTTTAATAAACCACTGGCATTCCACTACTATAATGTAGTTTATATGATTCCAAAAATTGAATATTTAAATTTAATTTACAATGTAAGAAAGCAAAATTTCATTTGCTTCTGTTCAATAATGAAGCAATCAATTGTTAATTTTATGATTTTGTTATTTACATAGTAATAAAAGCAGAAAAAAATTCCATACTAAAAATTTAAATGTTTTTATGTTCGACCCATAATTAAAACACAATGACTATGATATATAAATTCATATGTCAAAATAATTTAATTTACATATTGTATTCAGAACATATGGAAGTGTTGCTTTTTTTAAAATCTTTTTTATAAGTTGTATCCACTCCCTGCTCTGAGCCTATGTTCACCAAACGGTACCTCTAAGATTCTCAGTCCTCTACTAGTCTCCTTGCATTCTTCCAGGTCATCCCATTGCTCCATAACTCCACCAAGTACATCCTTCAAATTGTCATCAGTGGCCTTCTGCGGAAACAAAATCCATTTGGTTGCTAAAAGTGATAGGCCATACCAAACCCCTTTTGCATTTTTTTTAAATTTATTTGGACATAATAATGGACTATCGGTCTGTTTTCTTACTTCCAAGTTCTTGACAAAGCCAAACCACCACACTCTTAGTTTCGCCAAAAACATCTGTTTGCATAGCACAGTATACAACTACCCTGTGCACCAATAAGATGTCATGATTTGCAAGCGTAAAGCAGCGCTATCAGCTTCCAGACTGGCTACATTGAATAGAAAGATTCACCAGCACTTTATGAAAATTTTATCTAACCTAATCTTGCATTAGTAGACTACGCTATTGTTCCATAAAATAATCTCTAGTCTAAGCAGAGAATAAAAGAAAGAAGTTATCTTCCTATAACTCAGTTTTGAATTGTTGAAACTTTTTACGATCCCACATGTTTTCTCACTAACGATCACGAGTTTCGCCTTTCAGCATCTTCAGGGATTCTATCGCATGGATGCAACAGAATTCACAGTCAAGTTCAGAATGCCTGAAGATGCCGAAAGGCGAAACCCAGGTCTTTAATGACAAAACATATGGAATAGTATACAGTTCAAATTTGATAATGAAATTCCATCAAGCACCTTCAGTCGATATCATAAACTCTTGACTATTCCTATTACTTCACACTTACAATTCCTATCTGGGTCATACACAAGCATTACATTACAATATACTAATGATATAAAGTCAAATAAAATACAGAAAATATTATCATAGCCAATTTGCATATAAAAAGGTAACTGAACAAATATGTCACATTATTTTATTGAAAAAGATTTCGGTTATTCATTGTAATGCCTAAATAAATGGAAATATTACATGTCACAGATTGTGTTAGCTGATCTACACCTTTTTAACTTCCTAGAATTCTGATTTCAACAAAGTATCGTCAATAAAATGAACCCAAGTATTACTATATTTTGAACTTTTTGCCCGGTATACATGTATGTATGTAGATATTGTATCTTAAGAATAAATATATTTTTTTTAATCCATGTTCACTCGCAATTTGGAGCATATTGCCTCATAACGAAGATATCTCAGCAAGTTTTTCTTAGAAAACTGCTCATTGCTTAGTTCCAAAAAATATAGCAGAATGAAAAAAGGCAAAATTGTTATCACTATCGAATAAGTGTAATGTTTGAATAAATTATTCTGTGTTCATTGTATTAACAATATGTCAATACTTATCATATGTATAATAACATTATTAATGTTAAATTATTAGTAGTCTCATCAGGTGATAAATCCCTATTTTTATCATATCTTATTTCTTAACTGGATCCTATGAACTTCAAATGAGAATTTCTCAATTGATTCCTCTGCTCTACTTCCCTGGCTCAAGCCACTTGCATTTCATGATGAAATAAAAAATTTCGACTAGATCTAAAATATGAAAACTGATCTTAGTGTATTCATAAGTGATACTCGATAAGTGTTAAATGTTTCTGTACGAGTAAATTTATATGTCAAAAAATACTTTGATTTGTCATGAGTCTCCATTAGTTTTTTAAACATCAACACTAATACAATACTGTTTTTACTTTTTAAAGTATTTTGCATATAAATACCATGTACACAGCTCAGCAGGAAGAGTGAAGTCAAGAGAATAAGAAAATCTCAGAATCATCAAGCTAATGTGATTTTTTACCAAAAGCAGTTCCCAGTATTGTACATATATGTTTTAAGGAATTTTCAATATAATTATAGATTTTTATTTGTAATCTTCATTAAATTATTTATAACAAAATGATCTTTTTATTTAAATATTTTTTAAATGCTTATATTGACTATGTAACATACAAACAAGATGGTTCAGACAAAAAAAAGAGCTTTGTTTACAGACCAGGGCTGTGGGGTCGTTAAAAAAACAGGACTCCAAAAGCAAACTTCGACTAAAAAAAATATTATTTGATTTCTCCCTATGAAAATTAAAGCGAGAACTTAGTTTTACCTTTCTTTTCAACGAAATAATAATCTTTTATTATTTCTGTAATGTAAAATTTCACTGTCGCCACTATTTAATTTTCACATCATTGAGAAATCATGAAAAAAATTATTGAATTTTCATATTTTTCTAAGACGCTGACACTTAATAGTTTTCAAATTTAATAGGAAAATTCAGTCAGGAATTAAGGGTTAAGAAACTAAGGAAAAATCGCAAGTATACAGTAGAGTAATTTCATTGCATTGAAAATAAACAAAAAAAAAAACACAAAAACAGTCAGACAATATTTATTTTTTTAATTTATTGATTAAAGAAAAATCTTCAGACTTGCATGTAGAAAAAAAATTATTAAAATAATCATGCCTATGTGGTGGTAAGTAACTGGAATATCCTTAAATGCAGTATAAAAATATGAGGAATTAAATTTTTGGTACAATTACAAATCGAGATTGTAATTGTCCATGATAAAAACATTAATACAAAAAATGTCTTCAGATCATCTATCCATATTTTAATTACATTTATGCATAATGAAATTGCTCTGTTCAATTTTCATCGTCTTCAATTTTAGGTGCTAAATAATATCTAAGATGGCCAATATCATGAATGCGATACTCCACAACCAATGGGACATCGGCTGACATTGAAAGCTGCACCTGAATAAGGAGAAATACACGTTAACTAATTGTGTGGAGAGTATGAAATTGAAAAGTGTCAACTCAACTATTATCAAAATTGAACTTGGATATCATTATTAATTGATAACACTTAATCTTGTGGATTTTACGAGATAAGATTTGATTTAACTTTTGCCAGTTAATGTGAGCCAAAACAATGCCAATCTGATGTGCTAAGGCTGGTAAAAAATACTAGTAAAATATATAAATAGTAGAATTAGCAAAGATTCATTAATTTGAGTAGCTTTATTGGGTCATGATTTGGTAATGACTTTGGAGACCATATTGAATGTCAATTTTAGTTTACAGCTTGCCCGTTCACATGCTAGATGCGATAAATTTTGTCATATTACATCTGGTGGATATATTTATAGTCTGACAGTGTCTCTTTTAATGGTTCTTCTGATTCCAATTCATGTGAGAAAATAATTATGTTCATGGTGAAACCATGGTGGTAGTACCATATACAAAACATTAAAATAAGTTAAATTATTTTAACAGCAAGTTACCTGTGGACTTAGTGACGTAGCCTTGATGAAGTAGTTAAGGTATTTGCAAGCGAATGTAAGTGTGACTGGTTCTTCCATTTCAATGATTACCGTCTCCTCCTCTTTATCAGCACAGGCAGTCTGGGCAAGTTTTACGTTGGCTGAACCAACATCCCCAGATGATGAGAATTTCACTCCTATGAAAACAGTATAACGATAAAACGAATGCACATTTTTTCAATTATGTTCACTTTCAGTGTGAAGCATATAGAATCAGTGGAATTTTTTTATGAACTTATTTTAAGGATTTAAATCTCACGGTGCCAATTACCAGGCACGACAGATTTATGTGAAGCTTCCCAAAGGGACAACCAATTGAAAATTTCATTTGAAGAAGAAAAAAATTACAGTTATATTATTAATAATAGGAAAATTAGGATGGGATTATAAGGGTTAATTTATATTTTGAATATTCTGAAATAAAAAAAAGTTAAAAATAAAGTCACTTTATTAACTAGCATAATGAAATTTAATGAACCAATTAAACATTGGGGTTTGTGACAGGCGGGTTCCGGTCAATTCAAATGCCAATTCCATTTGAAATTACCGATGAAAATGGATGAAATGGTTGAAGAAAATCTAACTTATTAATCAAAGGAATAAAATACCTTCTTTAGTGCATGCAATGACCATGGAGTCTCCGAATTGAGAGAGATCTCTGCAGATGCGGGCAAACTCATTACTAGGCATACGAATATTGCAAGAATACTGGGTTTCGGGTATTCCCAGATGCTCTTGGTCTAAATTCATAAGTTTCATCTCATAATCGGATACTCTCTCTTGACTTTGCGACTCAAACATGAATGTCACAGTGTCGGCATTATCTTGAGCTTTCATTGTCATGTTATCTTTTTCTCCGGCGCACTTGAATATTTTTGCCATACTGAAATCCAATCAGATTTATTTGGAATTTTAATTGATTACAATTTTTAGGATAAAACCACGATTTAAGCAGAAATTATTGAAAAATATCAATGGTCTCACCTGCTAAGATTCATACCCATTGATATATTTCTATCACATCTGTATTTGTCGAAGCCATCTGAACGAAGAGTCATTGAAACCAGAGATACATGAGAGTTATCCATAGCCTAAAAGAAAATCGATTATGTGATAAATAGTTTTGAGTGGGATGACTCATGCCATTTGGGAGAGTTCTTATCGAGACATTCAACCATGCATAATCATTATAAACTACTGTTTTCTTTGCAAGCATAGTTAAAAAAAAAGGTTAAAAATATTACTGTATCCACCTCTAGATTTATTTCCAAATTTATTATTTATTGTCATCTAAGCCAGCGGTTCGCAATCCGACCTTCATGCAAATAAACCTGCCTATATAAAAAAAAAAAATTCACACCACACCACTCCATCTTTATTTTGTAATAGATACAAGTTTTGAATATCTTAATCACAGAAAAAAAAGTATTGAAAACTACAATTAACAGGGTAATAACAAGGTTTCAATATGTTACAATATGAAGATTTATTTATTTTCGGTATTTGATGGCATGAAAACATTTCAGACTAAAAAATAGATTTCTAGGAAATATTGAACATTCAGCTATATTTTATACCACTTGTTTCACTTTCATAGAAAGATAATCATTTAGGCATGTGTTATTTCCTCAAGGATTTGCCGGCATCTGAATTTTAAAAGGAATTTGGCCAGCCTCTCTACACTCACTCGGTTCTTTGAAATGATAATCTCACTATACCACTATAAAAATATATTAACTAATTTGACTGTAAGTTTCACCTTGAAAGTAAAAACTGGATGAAGCTTAGTGATATATGCATGTGTATCATTTTTATTTTTGAACATAATCTAATAAGTAGTCTAAAATTGAGACAAGAAAGTAATAACAAGAGAATAGATATATGAAAACTGAACACAAATTTCATTCTTTAAAATCTCATCAGAATCCATTATATCCACAAAAGCAAATTGAAATTATAACTGCTAGAAACATCAAAAAAAGAAAACTCCCAGGAGAGTTGCGAGACTGATAAGAAAGACGAGAGACTGAAAAGAGGCACAAATGGGTAATTTCGTGGCCACCATTATTACCTGTAATTGAATTCCATTGTCCGAGCAATCAAATGTTGCTTCTGTCAGAAGATCCTTAATGGCATCTAGGACCTTTTTGAAGATGGAACCTTGAAGTAATCGTGCCTCAAACATGACCTGTAGGATATAAAGGGCCAAACTATTAGATATTATTCGAAAAGACCGAACCATGCGAATTGAAACTGCGTAATTTTAAATCTTGAACAAGTTGTACAATAAGATCATGAATTTGACATATTAATCGCTATTTCCGAACTTACTGTTAGTTGCTTTCGAGAACTTTCAAAAGAAATAAATAATATAGTTCACTACACAAGACGAGCCGTAAGAGATGGTACAAGGGAACAAAGTCACTCAGCAGATTACGAGAAATGTGGCTACCGCACAAACGTTGATGAAATTTGGCGCCAAGTACATTGACAATGGCGTCACTTTTGTATTGTATTCGTAAAAATCTATGGTAAAACTCATAGACATGTTTTATATAAATCAACCCGGAATTTTATTATGAATAATCCATTTATTATATTCTAAAATTCTTGCTATATAGGCAATAACATTACAGCGATCGTGAAAAATACATTCGAAAGATATTTCTAAATTCGTCATAATTTAAATTTAATGGCTAGTTTTATACATCATCGTCTATGGTTATTAATAAAAAAATATTTCTTAAAATTTACCCAAAAAAATTATGTATGTATAATTTTTTCAAATAAGTTTGAAAATAGGACGAGAAATTGCTGTTTACGATTGTGAATTTTTGTAAATTGGAGTATTTTGTATTAAATAAATATTATTGGCACCTGATGCTCAGATCAGATTGCTCAGACTGCTGTGTTCAAAACCAATTTTATTAAAAAAACTTTTTACGATTTTAATAGAATATTCTACAAAATAATGTTTTGTTACAATATAATATATATGTGATATTTTTCAAATTTCTATAATTTATATTACAATATACTAAATACTTTGTAATTATTCCTAAATTTATCAAACTCTCAAAAGTTACTGTTAGTAAAAAACAGGAGAAATTCAATTGAAAAAAATATTAATGTCATGTTAAAATTTTTGTATTTATGCTGACTCAAACTATTTGATTAAAATACCTCTGTGTATTAAAATTGTTTAAGACGCCTAATAAATGGTGAAACCCAGATTTTCAGTAAAAATAGTTTCGAGGACAAAACAGGACAGAATAAAAACTTAGGGACATAAAACTGTACACAAATATAGTCACATTCAGTATAATACATCACAGGGTACGTACACAGATTAAACCGCACAAGATGAAACCAAGCATAGAAAAAAGTATTAGTGTATGTAATATTTTCAGTTTTTAACAAACATAGTTAACTGTAGTTCTCTAAAAATTTATCTCATAAACGAAAACGAACTACGTCAACGTGTAGGTAAGGATGTTGGTACAGTAGAATTGTAAGTATTCTAAAGTTTTACAATACTTTGCAAAAAATGAATGTAGCCAAGGGACAACTGAAATACGACAGAAAATATTGTAATAATCTATACGTAAATATACTATTTTTATAACATATTCTTGGTGGCATGTTTATAGGAAAGAAACTATTAATTACAACCTTCACTTCACTTCCATTCATCACATTAACAAAACATTAAATAACAAAAGAAATAATTATTAAATTAATACCACATTGCTTACTGGATATCTTGTATTAATAGCATCAAAAGTCATGAAGGATTAATATGAAGTGTCAGATGATTAAAAGAATTATTTGGTTCGTAAAAAAATGTTTATTTAGAAAATTATCAAAAATTACAAAATACATATCACATCTATTGTATGCTGGAAAATAAAGTTTATTTTACACAATCATATTTTCAAGGAAAATGGTACAATAATATTACATTTATTAAAAGCACCAATTGTATTTGAGTATACAAATGTAAATATCACAGAATAATATTACTAAATTATGTTATAAAAGCAAATGACCATTTCACTATGTATGTATGTATGTATGACTTATGATTTTATACATATAACTTGACACCGAATTTGCTAATTACAAGTTCAGAGTAAGTCAAAAAATACATGTGCTATGACCTTAAAATATATTATCACACAGAACTAAAGAGGCAGTAGTGTAAAATAGTGTTACAAAAGAATATCTTAGTATGCATATCATATTATTTATTATTTTTCACTAAAAAAACTTTTTATAAAAAATCCATACAACAAATTTATACATCAAGCATGCCAAACACAGTAATTATAAACCCGGGCTATTTATGCTTATTTGTATAAGGTGAAAAGCTGAATGTTTTCAACATCAAAAAATATTATAGACAAATAAAAATATATGACAAAGAAACCTGTATTATTATTATGATTTGGTAAAATTCATTGAGTTGTTTCTATTATCAGTATCGAGTTGATCAAATCACTTATTTTTAGTGCTTTTTAGTTTACTTATAACATGGATCAATAGTTTGAACAATTTGATTGATAATTTTTATTGAACCATGTGAAAACAAAAGTTGAAAAATATGATGAATATCATAAAACGTAATAAACCTTTACAACTATTTAAATAAAGACACAACTCTTTTGTTTGAAAAAAATTGGCATACTGAAAACCAATTATTGGAGAGCTTTGAATTTGACATACTTAGTGTACATGTATTTTCATTCCAGGTCTAATATAGATTGGTACAGTTTATAAAACTACTTAAAAATATAGGATAGTTGATGAAAGTCACAAAACAATTTAATGATAGACACAAGATACAAAATAAGACGATTTTTAACACAATTCAAAATAGTTAAAAAATATATATATGTAGCATTCAAACATAATATATCCTGCTGGATGTTGAAAAGACATATATTTTTTATTTCATTTATGAATAAATCTATTCAAAACACAGTCCTTTATGAATGTTGAAATACAAATTCTTATAAAAATATTTATTGTATTGGATAAACAAAAAAACAAAAAAATAAAGAAATATGTTTTATTCATATTTTTTAAATTTGGTCATCAAGCCATCTTTTTATTCAAGGTAGTCAATTCAGTAAATAATTGGTTTAGGAATAATCAATGCAATGCCATTTGTATGATTTTCTATTAAATGCTGTAAAACCTCACCTATCAGGGTTTGGTAAATGAAGGTTTCATATGAAATTACAATCTTCATTTTCACATAGGTTTCCTAGTTGCTCAATGTGGTTTTACAAGATTGGTTTACTAATAATCATGATAGAGTAAACAAAAAACTGCTAAAATGTAAATGAGCTACTATAGAATAAATAAAATTGGAAGATATACTTCATGATTGAAATATTAAATTTGGTTTGTTCCCATGAGCTTATTTTAATTATCCAGGTATGAAATTGATATAACAGTCGGTCAATATTGATTGAATATTTATTTTGCATCATAAATAATAATATTAACATGGTAAAAAAATAGTATAGTATTTTAGTACTTTCACATAGTACTGTTACATTTTATTTAAGACACAAAATAAGCTACATAAAAGTTAAATTCACTCTAACAGCATAAATTACAAAACAGTCAATAGTTTACTTGATGATCGCGTGTAACGTTTTATACTTTAATGTAATAGATATATTTGGATAGAGAATAAGTTTATACTATTATAAGAATTTCTTACATACTCAAATGGAAGAATTACTTTAAATATTCATATAATGTGAACATATCCATACATTATATTGAATAACTATATTAGATGACAGAAACCATCCATATTGATGTTCTATAAATCATAAGTTCCTACTTTATATTACCTAAGTTTAATCTCAAAGCAGTCACTAATCTTTTCAAAGATCACATGCATAAATAATTTGACTTTGATGGCCAAATAAAGCCTTAAAAAAGCAGAAGTGCACTTTTATCCATAATATATTATAATTCATTTTTGAAAGCGTGTTTCATGTAAGAATTAATATTATGGTGTTATTTTAAGTGATGATAATTTCTTTTAGATAACTTTATTTATAGAATACAGTTTCAATCACAACAAGCCAAAGAAATACATGGTGCTCAATCTAAAATATATTCAATTTTACTATACAATAGAAATAAACTAACATTTTGGTTTACTTACAGATTTTTAAAATTATATTTTATCAAAAATGAATTAATCAAACCAGTCAATTCGTACAATTAATATTACAAAAGACTAAAACAGATCACTATTTTTTCATACATTTAATAATAATTGAGGTGTTTGTAAAATGAGTCTCCAAAATTGTAGTAGTCCATGATTGATTATCACAAAAGTTTACAGTTTTAAGAGCAAAATAATAGTATAAAATATAGGTATATGTAGTAAGTATTGGTATTGCATAATATTTATACATGAAAATAAATCAACGACTTACAGACAGAAACGGAGTAGAATAACTAATAACTGAAGGCGGTGCACTTGGGCTTAAATCATTCATTTCTTGAGACTTTTCAAGGATAGATCTATTTGGGGATCTAAAAGACTGCCTATGAGAAATGTTTGAATTCCTTCTGCGTGTCTTGTCTCTCGCCGGATATGTGGGTAGATAGCCATTAACAGGGATAGTACCTATATAGACTGTTCCTTTTTGACTCAGGCTTTTATGAATTCCAGAGGCTACACATACAACCTACAAATAGAAAGAAAATATGTTTACTCCATACAGAAATGAAATACATCAATGTAGAGCTTTAATCAATTGAAAAAACATTATATTCTATATTAAGGACATGGACTTTTATTGGAACTTACTTCATAAGAAGTTGTTTCTCCAGAACCGCCTATTAGTCAGTTACTGAACCTCTGTTTTTTCTAGATAAATTAGGATAGGATAAATCTAATAAATACAGCACTTATAAGGTTAGTTTATAGTTCTCATTAACTCCTATTTTTAATATCGCATGAGTAGGAGGGACTTTCAACATCACAGAAAATCACCATCCATAATAAATGACATGGAGACACTGATGCTTACCACCGGTCTCCCATGCTTGTCCAGAAGGAACAAATATGGCAATAAATGACAAATAACTCATTATGCATAGTAATGCACTCTATATATATATATCTTGTAGTCACACTTTGCATGCCACTTTTTTCAAAACATGGGAAACATTAACAATTCAAAATGTACAGATCTCATACCTTCACTTCATAATCCAAATCAATGATACTGCAATTCAACAAGCTCGATGGCGGCAGTTGTGGAATGTCAATAATTTCTTGAGAATTTTTGGTAGAATTCGATATGACACGACCAAGAGATGCTTCTGCTATTCCAATTTTACACACTTTAGTATTTATGTAAGGAGTTTGGGATTTGTATGTAATTATCTAAAATGAAATAATAAATTATAAGCATTATTATGCCCACCACATGAAGTAAGAAATAAAAGAGAGTCATATTTTATTGTAATTGGTGCAAATAAACCCACTTTTAAAAATAGTTACAAGATATATGATATTAATATGCGTTAATAGTGATTACATTAACACCTATGAATTCCTTAAATAGGTAAATTTATTTAATAATTCAATACAATATTCATAACATTCAAAGCCATCTATGTATTTCAATGAATTATATATAGAAAAGTTTTTACTGAGTTCATCTATGGTGAGTAAGGTCAGCCAAATAACTTTTTTTTTTGAAAATGCTATAAAAAAAAAACTACTAATATTTTCTCAAATTTCTTTTTTTATTTGAAAGTACAATCCTTCCGGTTAATAATGGAAAATAACTTCATTCAAATGGCTGCGGCTGGCCATGCAGTAGCCTACACGATCGGTCCAATTTTTAAGCACATTATCGATTGTGTGCAGCTGTATTTCACCAATGGCTTCACGAATATTGTCCTTTAAAGCGTCAATTGTCTCTGGTTTGTCGGCGTAACACTTATCTTTGAGGGCACCCCACAAATAATAGTCCAACGGTGTCAAATCGCAGCTCCGAGGTGGCCAAACGACATCAGCTCTGCGGCTGATAATGCGATCTTCAAAAACAGGGCGCAAAACATCGAGTGTAGCTTCGGCTGTGTGGCACGTAGCGCCGTCCTGTTGAAACCAAATGTTGCCAATATCCTCCTCTTCAATTTTTGTGAACAAAAATTCGTTCAGCATGGTCCGATAACGATCGCCATTGACTGTAACGGCCACTCCTTGCTCATTTTCGAAGAAAAATGGCCCAATTATGCCTCTGGACCAAAATCCGCACCAAACAGTGACTCGTTTTGGGTGTACCGGCTTTTCAATGTATGCGTGCGGGTTTTCTGTGCCCCAAATGCGACAATTTTGCTTGTTTATATACCCGCCAAGATCAAAATGAGCTTCATCCGAAAAGATGATTTTTTTAGCAAAATCGGCATCTTCTGTAAGTCGATCGCAGGCCCACTCAGCGAAGCGAAAACGCATTGGATGGTCAGTTGGCTTCAACTCCTGAACCAATTGGACTTTGTATGGTGTCATACCAAGGTCTTTATGCAAAATTCGTCTCAATGATGTCTCCGAAATGTTCAATTGTTGAGAACGACGGTGAATTGATGTTGATGGCGCTTCACGCACACTTTCTGCCACAGCATCAATATTCTCGGGTGTACGCACTGTTTTTGGCTTTTCACGCTTTGGTTTATCGATGAGGATGCCAGTTTCTTTCACTTTTTTCACAAGATAACGAACATACGGAGCTGACGGTGCTTCTCTTCTTCCAAAATCCGTACGCAATTTTCGCACACATTCTGCAACATTACCATGATTTTCAAAGTAATATCGCAATATTTCCCAGCGTTGTTCAAGCGTATACACAACCATATTTGTTTAGCGGAAAGATAAAACTAATTATCTGTCAAATCAGACATGAGCTAAGTGTTACCATTCACGAAATAAGCACTAGTTGAAAAAAAAAACTTTAGATAGCGGACCCTATAGTTTAAACATTTGTTCTGTGGCACATTCCGAAACAAGATTTTGAATAATTTGATATGTGTGTTGTATAGGACACAACTTTATGAAAACTTACAACTTTTTTGCTACATGCATTTTTTTTAAATAACATTGAAATTATTTAGAAAAAACCAATCCCTCCTTCCTTTTCATTTGGAAACACTAATTGGAAGTTTTAATTTGTTTACACAGTGAAGTGCTTGGATAATTTTATTAATTTATTTATTTCTTAATAAACATGTACTTACCTTGCGGAAATATATTTTGATGTTATTTAGATTTACATAACTGCCATTTTCACAGTTAATATCGAAAGGCATTGTTTGTCCAGGGCAGAATCCAGAAACTGGTAAACCAATATCTACATTTAATGGGGCAGACTTGCAAAATAAGCAACAGAAGTTCTTCTCCATATGCAGTTGGAAAGGTTTCTGTAAAGAGAATACACATTTTTATTTATATTCCATAAGTTTTGTACATACAAAAAGTCCTAGAAGTCATTGACAATCATTCCATTCTATTTTAATTGCATATCTTTTGCTTCTTTCCAGCCAAAGCAACAGGACCTGTATTGCTTGACAATTTTTTTAATATTGTATTCTAGTTTAGTTTACTTGATTAATTTTGCAATATAATCATGCTATTCTAAAATATTATGCTGTTAAAAAGCATACAATATGAATAATCACCATCAGTAAAATCGATAAATGCTCTTAAATTTTTGAGGTAATTGAAGATAATATCACCAATATCGTTAAATTCTAGTCATTTGATCTTCTGAAATTTGTTGAGTAAATGCATGTCTACAGTATTCACAAAAGTTTCTTATTGTCAACACTGGTTTGAATGCACATGAAGAGAACCTGAATGTTATAACATCATTATTTATCTTCCATCACTTACTTGATACTTAGAATCCAAATTTAAATCCAGATTTGATACAATTGGCAATGTTATCGATATTTCTCTATCTAGAGGTTGGGGCTTAATCATATGGAGAGTAATTGTTATGGTGTAACGAACAAATCCATATTTCTCTTCAAATGAAGAAGGCAGAGTTGTTGGCAATGTGTAATTGAACCGATATACATTTTTCCCAGTTGGTATTTCAATATCCACTCCTACAAAGAGTATAAATACAAAACTGTATCAGCTACTGCACTACATCCTATTA
This sequence comes from Himalopsyche japonica, assembly GCA_028555115.1. Lineage (NCBI taxonomy): Eukaryota > Metazoa > Arthropoda > Insecta > Trichoptera > Rhyacophilidae > Himalopsyche > Himalopsyche japonica. The sequence goes on from JAHFWJ010000128.1 coordinate 1,550,414, forward strand.
TAACTAATCACACACAATCAATATTACAATGCAGAAAGTATTTAAATTGGTAGTTTCTAATGATTTTAATTGCAATGCTAATAACCTAATATAGTAATTTGCATGAACTAAGATGAGAAAATTTGGATGTTTCATTTATTAATATATATATCAATAACCATATAAATAGTAACTATGTTTAGTATGTTATAATAAAAACCATTGTATCCAAAAAGTATTTTTATAAGTTATCAGTTATTAACAATATTTACACTTTTAAGCAAAAACACACCAATTGATTCAAATTTGAATATTCTTGATATCATCCATATTTGAAATATAAAAATAGTAAGTAATTACCTATAAAGTTGAATTAAAAATTTCAGAAATTTTAATCTTATCACCAGATTCATGCTCATTTATTGCTTTATTACTTTTAAAATATGTAAGGCATACAACGTTTTGGCTTGCACGTACATAAATTATTTATTAAAAAAAACAGGCTAATATTTTTCAAATAAATAGTTGAAAAAATATTTTACATTTTTTTATCTAATAATTTTTTTGTATAGTCAATGATAGTAATATAAAATTGTTCATCAATAAAGCAAAAAAAAAAAAATAATAGGAATTATATTATAACTCCTATGTTATTGTTTTTTTCGAAAATGTACCAAATTGGTGAACTTCCTACTAGACACTGTATCAGTTGAAAATGTTTACATGATCAATTATTAAAGTTTTGGCTTGAAAAATCTAATTAGAAAATTTGTGACTACTTCTTTTTTAATTATTAGTTACAAAAACAATTAAAATGTAAGTTTATACTAATTTTAAAACACATAACTTTTTTGTCAAATGAGTATCACAACAGGGAAAGAATAAACACTCACCATCAATACTACCAATAAGATAATATGACATATAAAAATATTCTTCTTTTCCGGCACACTCAATTTTCCGTTTTTTTCTAGAAGAATCTGTTATTGTCTCTTTCCATGATGTTTGAGATTCTCCTTTAAATTCCACATAGATCCCTTAAAAGAAAACAAGGAATCAATATAATATATTTAAAAGCTTAAAGTTCTCATAAATAGTACGGAAAAGGACGCAATGAATAAATACTGCAATCAAGTTTTCTATGAGTTATCGACTAAAATATATATTGGATTTATACCTCTTATTGTTTTGGGTGCATTCAACTTGTACTCAAATTGACCATTGATAATTTCTCCAGGATAAAGTATACTTCGCTGATTATCAAGTACTATTTGACAGTCTTTTTTCCCCATTTTATAAAAATCTTTAAAATTTTCGACGCTTGTATTAATGCTTAAATCCCTTAAGTAATGCGATGTCAATTGAAAGTTAATGTTATGATCTCATCTTCCTCACATTGTTTTCTTTATCTATATAATAGACAAGTATGGACAAGCATACTATAATCTAAATCGTACCCTTCGCCCCCTGGGTTTTTGACGTTTGTAGACTTGGAGTAGCCATGTCTAAAAACATTGCTTAATAGACACAAAATATGTTTTGTAATCTATACAATAAATGAATTATGACCAAATTAAATTAAATTTTTGATTTATGAGCATAAAAGTGTATTTTAATAATTTTCATCGACAAAAAGGATTAGTAAAAACACATTTTTAGTACTACTCCCATAATATATTTTATGATTAGGACCGGTTATGCTCATTGCGAGCATTATTAAATGCTTAAAACATAAATTACAACCAAGCTTGTTTATACAAAAAAATTCAGTTGAGCAGGTATGCAAAAGTTGAGGTTCAAGAAATAATTAAACAATTTTTAGAAAGTCACATAATATATTTACTTTCAATTGATATAAATTAATTAAAAAATGAATTGCTTACAATATCTTATTATTTGTTTACAAACAAAATGTTTTCTTTGATAACTTGTTTTCTTAGTTCTTAAATCTTTGGTTTTGTGTACATACTTACTATCAACTCATTTTTTTTTGTATAATAAATAGGTTTGTTTTTAAATTTTGTCCAATCAGTTAATAGAGTTCACGACGAGCGAAACCGGCTCTGATGATAAAATATAATGTGGAAATAGTTCTAGAAAAAATGGTTTTCATTATTTAAAATATTATGTCTTTCCATCAGGACGTAACATTTAACACTTAAAAGTGATATTGAATTAACTCTGTATAAACCGTTTTAGTCAATAAAAACATTTAAAAAAAGCAAATTATATTTCGATAAATATAAAAATTGTTTAATATAAGCTGACCATTAATTATTTTATTAACAATATTTCAGAATTTTTAACCCCCCTGCCTCACCTCGTTCACTATTAAAGATTAACCTTAGCCCTCAATAAATTACTCCCTCTCCTAAAATCTAGCTATATTTTATAAATCTGTCGTTTTATGTATATGGCAAGTTATGAAAAAAATGAAGATAAGTTAAATTGATATGTAAAATAGTTTAAATAACAATTGGTTTGATTAAAGTGTTAATCAATCTAAAGGGAAGATCTTTGGAAGACTAAAAAATCTCAGTTTCAGACAAACAAATATTGATTGGATTGGTATTTACTAAGTAGAACTCCATCATAACACTGTTAAAAAATTGCAATGTATTTTAGTTTTACTAAATTTATAAGATATATAATTGTAATGTCCAATAAAATAATGAGTGTAAAATTGATATAGAGTTAGTTTGTGTTGAAAGGAAGGTTAAGTAAAAATTGTATTATTGAGAACACAGGTTTTTTTCATATGTAGTTTTATTTCACTAAAATTATAATCCCATAATTAACATTGCTTAATATGAACATGCAATTCCGGTGTACCCTCAATAGCATAATCAATGTGGTGCATTTTTTATTATGTACTAAATTTTTTATTTTTATTAATATTTTTCAGGTGAATAATTGGTCTGGTAAGTTACCTTAACCCTCTTACTCTCAAGAATTAATAGGGATGTATTCTTAAACAGGAACTTTATTTCAGTTTTATTTGAGAAGGCAAATTTATATTGCATCTACAAGGACAAGCCGGTGCAGAAGGGATAAATATACTTCAAATTCAGGGGAACCGAATGCACCCTGGACCACCAAATGATGTCTGTGTTTGCTCAGACCACTTTCACAAAAAACAAATTGGTTTTGATTCATTGTGTTTAAAAAAAATATTGACCGTCAAAATAATTTCAAGTAAAAAACCAAATGTTAAGCGAGATTTATTCTAGATATTTAAAATCTTCAGCTGCAATATAAATCTGTGAGATAAAAAATATCATTGGCATTAATATTGCATGAGTTTGGTTTTATTGTCAGTTATATTAAAAATAAAGTATGAATGCTAATACTGTTAACCAAATATTTCACACACATCAAAGTATATTTTTATATAAAATTGTGTTTTCGCAAAAATCTGTAAAAAGAAAAAAGAAAACATCAAATGCCATGGGAGACTCGAGAACAATTCAAGAGCCTTGTTATTTTGTAAATAGCTTACTGATGTTAATGAATATACCTATTTATTTAATCTTTTTCTTTTTATTTATATTTTCAGTTAGGCTATAAATTATCTATTGGCTTCCATCAACGTATTTATTTGGTCAGAATTAAAAATTAGTTTAAAATATATAAATCAATAACTCATAATTATGAAACTCTTGCATGACACCTCAAAAATATTGATAGTGTAGGGGTGGATTAAAATTATATACTCTTTTTACCTGTCACCGATGAAGATCAGTAATCAGATAATTTCAATATGGCGCGAAATCGGTGGTTTGAGAGTAAGAGAGTTAAATGGCTCTTGGAAAGAAATAAATTGCCTGAATATAAAAAGACAATTAATTTAACAAACGCAAGAAATTCAATTATCATATCAGATCAATTCTGCATAAAAGACACATTTATTAACTAAAAATAAACTCCCTTGAGATTTGAATAATTATATCAATTTTATAGAACTAAACTTTTATCAAATCAGAATTTACATTTTTTTATGTACCCATCCTGTACCATGGCAGATTAAAGATATTTAGTTCAATCAAACCAGCCACAAAAATATATATCTTTTTTATAATTTAATATTATTACATGAAATGGCAAATAACATGAGTATTTTCAGCGAATAACTGCAAGTAGAAGAGTGATTGTGGTTATGTTGAGAAACTATAAAACATCTTCAGACTAAAGGGATGATGAATTTACACAAAATAACAACCCGATTCAAGAAAAATATGAATCCGATTAAGCAACTTTTTCCTATAATAAATAATAATTTTATGCATACATGTTATGTCTGAATATATAATAGTGAATATAAAGGCAATATTCTTTTAATATAATGTATACATAAATTTCCCAAAGGTATTAATGAATTTTTATTCTGAAGAAGCTTAGATTTATAAATGCTATGAGTGAATATGAACTTTATGATAAATAAGAAAAAGTACAATAAAATAAAGGCACGATCTAACTTTTTCAATGTTTTTAAAAACAACCTACATTTGTGAAGTACTTTCAATAAATCATTTCCTTGGTGGTCAACCTACTTTTTACATTTGTAAATTACTGAAATACAGGCATTTGAAAATTAGATGTCTTATTTTGTACAGTTGTTTTTAACAATTTTTTCACATTACCCTTTTGTCGGTTGTCACTAAATGAAGGTGAACAGCTCTTACTTACCTAGACCTTCTCAAAAATTCAATGTTTGTTAGATAATTTGGCAATTATTGAAAAAAAATCATTATGAAATATCACATATTTCTATTTACCACTATAAAATTGATGCGTAATAAAATTAGTTCACCGCCAAAGTGATAAAATACTGACTAACTCAAAAAATAGCAATGATCAAATATGAAGGAGAAATTTTTAAATCTTGATATTGAAGGTACAATCCAATGCAAAATATTTATAACAAAACCATATTTAGAAATACACGATAATGAAATATTCAAAATATATATAAACACATTTCCTTTAAAAGGCTTATAAAGCAGACGTGAAGAATAGTCACAACATATTCATATTCAATGGTTAAGAGCAAGTCTTCATTCAACTAATAAATAGGTATATGGCCATACGTACACAATAGCCCTAAAAAAAACTTTTATTTGATAGACTTATTGAAACCTTTGGGGTGATACTGCGATCTGTAAAAAATCACAATTTGTGGCAATTCATATAATATATCTATATTTATTTACAGTCAAATTTATTCATAGAAGATAATATGTATTATGTCTACAAATACTACAATACATGATTTAGACATTTTCAACATTGATAGACCCTAGCGTACCTAAATGTTATCCGATATCCAAATATTTTATACAAAATTACATAATACTAAAATACATATGAACTAACCAAACTGAAATAAAAATAAAATTTGCCAGCATTTAATTAAATTATTTTGACAGTGGAAGCGAGATGACAGAAAATAATTGCATCATTATTTTTCATAGATTAGATTATATATAACAGTTCGATATTATGACAATGTCATCCCTCCCTTGAATTTTTATAAAAGTGATTTTTAGGAAATATTCATAGAACCACATACAGTTATTAATAATATGACTTGATAAAAGCATATATTAGAAAAATTAAATTGTTTTATGAACTAAAACATTCAGATAAATTTTTTTGGTTGTTTTCATTGTCAAATATTAAATTATTTCAAAATAGCCTTTTTACACGAAAAGACGGCGCAATATTGACAGTCATATTGAATGATTACCTGTATGTACAAATAGTTTTACCTCGATTTTTTGAATTCAAAAAAGGAAAATACTCGCCACTCTCTAGTAAAATAATATTTTTAAAATATATTTTTTTATGGATATAAATATAACAATTGCGATTATATAAACTTATATGTAAATCACTAGGTGAAAAATTATTGATAATTAGTCACAAATATAGTTTTATTTAATCTGCGACTTAATGTGTTGAAGGAATTCATAATATGATAACGCTGATTCTACTCTGTCATCGAGGAGTTTTTCTGTAAACAATGTCCTAATGGGAGCATTATCTCTGAAAGTAAAACAAAATAATTATTATTCAACTACTGATTCAATTAGCATTTGTTTAGTTCAACTACAAATTCTCAAATATACATCACAATATATATACTGTATAAGTTTTTTGGGATTTATCAAACTTAAATGCTTGAAGCTTTTAAAAAAAATGAATCTTACATAAATTCAACCATTCAAATTTAAAACAAGTTTAATTATTGCTCATACAATAAAATATCAAGATATAGTCACATACAAAGATAATGCAAAATTATTTTAGTCTTTTAATTCCGTAATGCAGAAAACTCACTTTTTTTACTGTAGTTTATGTTTACTTTAATGCAAAAATCTCATTAACAGGAGTTATGCATCAAAGCTTAAACCATATTTGATTCAAGAAGAAATTTTACTAAGAATACATATTTCAGAATTGAACCGTTTTCAATGATGAATAAAAAAATTGTGAGCAAAAGGTAAAGGGTGTTAGTTCTCAAATCGGTAATGTTCAGAACTTCGATAAAACATATGAAATTTACTAAATCAGCAACATCAATTTGACTGGTTCATTTTCTCATACATACATGTGGTAAGAGTTATATCCTAGCAATCAAGGGTTTCTGAGCAAGAATAGTTAAAAATTTTGATTTCTCAAAGTAAATATTGACCTTGCTGTCCAAAAAGCCCTTTGCTGATAACTGTATGCCAGATCTTTTATATTAAAAAAATAAAATGACATATATTCCTTAGTTTTTGGATTTTATACCTTTTTTTGCATTCAAAATTATCCAATACATGTCATGATTTCTTTTTAACTATTGTGACTCGGAAAAATGAATTTCCATTTGGTAAATTGTGGCAATGAATCTTTCATTTGTCATTTTCAATTGATTAATATGAATTCTTTGTGTAATTTTGATATTTAACAGTGCATAAAAAAGAAGTAATAGAAACAATTGACTTACGCAATAACGTGTATTGTGGCACGATGTGATCTTTCATTGTTGAGATCGTTAATAAACTCATGCAGCAGAGTATTTTGTTCAGTCTTCAAAATGGGAATAGTATGATAATTGTCCCCGATAAATGTATTACTCTCAATACCGAAGGTGTCCCTTAACCAGTTAGGATCAACCTTGTGGCCAATGTATAAATACATTGTGAATTCATTGTCCAATAGATATGCTCCTGTTGAATTAATTCTAAAAAAAAATTCAAAATTTCAGATAAATTACCCAGAAAAAGAAAACATAAAAATTCAATTTTCAAATTTGAAACATCTGGAATCGTACAAAGTTAACAATTCGAATTTGATATTGATATTCCAAAGAATCAGATATTGTATTTTTAATTCACGGCAAATTGTTTTTTGTGAACAGAGAAAGCAGTAACATTTCTCGAGTGCTATTACATACTTCAACAATCACCTCTATTTGTCTGAATTCATATAAAATGATATATGAATTGAGACAAATAGTTAAAACCGTAGTATACAAACTGACAAATAATAATGGGAATTTAACCTTTAACCGCCCAGTTGTTCTAAAAATAATTTTATCTCTAAATCTATTCATTATATTTGGGTATAATAAGAAACATTATACATTATCAAAATAAAAGATTGTTTATAATTTACTAAAGCTTTATACGTAATTTTTCACATTTTATATAATTATGTGTAAAAGTTAAAGAATAAAAACTTCTCTGAGGGGTTCGCGCACTCAGATTGGGAGCCACTGCCTCAAAGAAAAAATATTCTATGTATTGTATGAAAAAATCTGTTTCCCCATCAAAATGTAGTGAATAGTGTAGATTAAGCTGATTTATTATGGTTCGCCTAAAATAACAACGCACATACCGAGAGCCAATATTGTAACACAGACGTTTATATATTCATCACGATAAAAATATTTTTTGGAACCGAAAATAAAATTATTGAACAGTATCTCAAAGAAATTATTTATATAAGCTAATATTCATATTTTGAATACTATTTTCATAAATCAGTGTAACTCGATAGCGAAATGCACCATAATCACCAGTCCCGCACGGGACCGCTGGGCGTTTAAAGGGTAATTACGGTAATAAAACAACGTGTTTATCTTGAATTGTTTATATATATTCCTAGATAAATTCAATTACGTTTAGATTAGCCCAGCTTGCTGCAACCTAATGAATAACTTAGATTGCAATATTTTTAACTAAGTAAACGAATCTGATAAATTAAATTAGTCTACCTCTCAGCACTCAAGTGTAACCGTGGTGGACATGGAACTGCAATTTCTTCATTATCATTTTCACCATCCTGAGAAACGACGAGCTGTGTATATTCTGACAGATTATGAATAGGGTAAAGATCGGGGTATACAGTCCGTATTAAATTTGCTAAAGGCAGACTCTTCATATTGCACATAGCAAATACACGATCATCCAATCGGGTAGATGTCCCCGTACGAAAAGCAGGCTGAAAGAATAATACATAATCATAAGTAACATAAATAGCAACATGGGAAGTACAGCAAAAATAAATTAAACTCATTTTGTATGATGCTGGAAATAAGCTATTGGAAATTATTATTGATATAAAATTTTTCATTTTTTTTTTATTTGCAATATTTCACTTCATAGTGAGATGATATTTGACCATTTTAAAATATTAGAACAAAGAATTCAACATATAAAAAGTTCAATAATTATTCAAATGATATTTAAACTACCAAATAAAAAAAAATGTACAAACATTTTTCAGCAGAGCGTGTAAATAAAGAGGCAGCAATCTGATTGATACTGGGGCCATTAACCCGGGAGAAATTCCGCTGGCAAGTTTGTGAGCACCAAGAGCATCTACGGCTGCATTAATAAGAGCTTCACGAGCGTCTGACAAAGATGAAGATTGAGACCGGTCAACAGCTAAAAAATAAGAAAAAAACAATCTTATTTTTCATATAGTTTAATGTCTTACCAATGTTAAATTATTGTGAATAAACCAGTAGACAAAGCATATATACTGAATTTGTTCAATAATAAGATGTACATTTTTTCCTATTTTCATGTCTCTGAATTCAGGGAGCATTTCATAATTGATGGTGTCTTTACATTGCTGTAAAATAAAAATGGAATATGTAAAACACTTTCTTTCTTTTTACATGTTAAGTCATTTCACCAGAGAGAAGTATTAAATCTATCCCAGAATAAATAAAATATATCACACATTGCTTTAAATGTTTGTATGACTATAAGACACTCACCCATTTTAGATAGAAGGCCTATGATACATTGCTGATCAGCAGAATGAATAACATCGTTGAGAGTCGATACAACAGGAAGGCACAATGTGTGAACTCGTATTCTTCTTTCACCTATGACAAGAGAAATATAGTAATCATACAATAAAATTGACAAATAAATAAAAAAAATTTTTTAGATACTGACATACTGATTTTGAATTTGGGGAGTAAAATATGTAGTCGCAATGCAATGCTAGGAAGAAATATATCATACCTTTACTGCTAGTGTAAAGTAATGCTGCTTGAAAGCAAACATGCTGGACATCTGAAAGATTCTCTTCTATGGCAAGTTGCATTCCAAAACCTGAATCGGGACTGACATTCGGCAGAGACAGCAAATCTGTTGACCGTACGAAGAAGCTACCGTGGAATGTGTGTATTGCAAGGCCTCTGTAACAGGAAATATAAAATTAAATTCACATTTGTAACTGTAAAATATATTTTCCTTTTATCATGTTTGATTAAAAAAAAAAACAATTAAGAAGTTATCCAATAGCAGGTTACAAATAAGCATGTTCACGATACTTGAAAAAGATAACATTTAACACTCTTTTTCATTATAGAGCACTTACACCACCCACGCAGCTGTTTGGAAATTTACCCTAGAATATTACAAGCAATCAATCAAAACAATTATTTGAAACTCTACTAGGGAATATGGACTAAATTGGAGAATTACTATGCCCCCTTCACTGTGTACAAAATATACTTGGTACAGATCTATTACAGCGGCATTCATAATGGCTGTTATAAAAAATGGTACAGTTACATTTTTACAATAAGAGTATGTTTTCAAATACTATATTGTATTTAACAAACACCAATTGATAGTTTGCCTTGTAAAACAAATGAATAGAATAAGGTGAAGGCTGTGAGAATTGCATTAAATAGATATCTGTTCATTCCAATGAAAAGCTAGCATAATCTAGTGTTCCAAACACAGTAAAATTATATGCCGCACAATGCAAGCGGATGAAATAAGATTATATCCACACGTATTTGTTGAAATTTGTCAGTGCTTTGATTTTCATCCCAATTAAGTTGAATAGAAAATTGAGATTTCTTTAATTTTGAAATCCTTGATAGAATTGTTTACCCCTGTCAAACCATATCCAGTTTAAGGTATCTAAATTAAATTTATAAATAATACCATATCGCAAACAGTCAAGTATTACACTTAATATTTTTATGAAGTAAATTTCCTTGCTTATATAACAGCTTGAGTGCCCAGTTTTTCTCATTCACATCTTGCCTTCAGTTGATATAAACATTAGTCTTAGTGAAGAAATCAATCATTTTATTTCCAACGTTAGGGTTGTCACAAGACATGTCAATAAATATTTTGGTTCACTTTACAAACAAATTACATGAGATGCAAACCTAATGAGTTAGCCAACGTAAAACTCTTACCGTGTACAGCGAACTCTCATTACTGCCTCAAAGCCGATTTTCCTAGTTAAATATCTTGTGAAAGTGCGCTGCAGTTCATTTGCTTGTTTTTCTCTATTTCCTTTAAACAATGGCTGGTGATAGACAGATCCTCCACTAAATCGACTAATGCCACCTAAAATATGTATAATTTTTATTAGACAAGTGCCAAATATTAATTGAAGGAAAAGACTAGAAAATCATATTTTTACCAGAAGCAAAAAAACATCATAAAATAAAAAAAGTCTACTCACTTATCGTACTTAGATCTGCATACTGCGAGTTCAGCAAAAATAGATCTACTGCCACTTGCACACCACTGCAGTCCAAGGCGAGACGTTTATAAAAGTCTGTTGCTGGATTCAAATGAGCAACGTCCTTTGAAGATCGATTATTTGGGTCCTCCCTATGTTAGAAACAATTTTTTAATAAAACACATATTGGATTGTACTACTTCCATATTTTTATAATAATCAGGACATGTTTTTCTGGAGAACCAGATACAAACACCATGAAAGACATTACAAACAAATACAATCAGATTTAAAAAAAATATGGAAACGTTTTTGTTTACGTGTTAATTAAAAAAAAAGTATATTTTAGATGTTACCGAATCAAATAGATTTTAATTTATTGTATGTATATTGATTTCAATGTTTAATGAGAATCTAGATATTCACCTGGCTGTGAGAGCACCCGGTCCTACATTGGGTAAACATGTTTGAAAAACTGTGATACGTCCGCCAGTTGGAGCCTAAAAAAATAATAACTTTTTAGAAAAAAAAACACATTGAAAATTTGGGAAATGAACTCACAGATGGGAGTTATGAAGAATAATTGAGATTTTTTTTATTCTCATTCAATTTAATAATAAATTTCAAGATTCTTTTTTTGAAATTTAAATCTTTGTATGAGTCCATATGTTTTGTCACTAACAACCCAGGTTTCGCCTTTCGACATCTTCAGGCATTCTATCACACGGATACAACAGAACTGACTGAAAGGCAAAACCCAGGTTGTTAGTGACAAAACATGTGGAATCATACAAAGTTTTATTCCATCAAACACGTTCAGTCAATATCATAAATTCTTTTATCAGTAAATATCAAGGTTCAATAAAGGTTCAACTTAATTTTTTGTCAAGTACCTTGAATTATGATTGTTTGACACGTTTAAAATGACTCGATAAAAATTTATTCTCATCTAATTTCTGCTTACTTGTATTATCAAATAATTTTTCTGGTGAAATTCAAAATGAAAGTGAAATTGACTTTCAGCAATGAATATGAACCTTTAAATTTTAAAAACTTCAAATATGCAATTTTTATAACCTAGACAGTATGGAAAAATGAAATTCAATATAAACAACTAAAGAGTTTCAAGAATTTTTGCATAATAGTCTTTTAAATCTACCATAAGTTTATGAGCAGCTTGCAATGCAGCTCCTAGTGCACTCTGAGTGGCAGATGGCGACGGAGACCCATGTCTTGCGGGTAGAGCTGCCAGAAGTTCTAATATTGCAGTACGTCTCTCACTTAAGTTAACAAGAAGATCTTCAGGACTTGGGAGGAATACATCTGAGAAAAAGATATTTGTCATTGATAATATCACACCCAACAGTATAAAGAATATTAAATGTATGAAATCCAAGGGTCACTATTATAGTGTTGTGTTTAGGATCAAAATAATAATAAAAATTCAAGAAAACTATATATTTATCTTTGAGGAAAAGAGCTTGCGTCAACAATATTGGGATTAAGATTTGATTGTGTGATGAAAGCAGCTCCTTATTTTTCTGTTGTGCTTTATGTTATTTGTGCTTTGGTTTGACACTGACATGCCCACAGAAAAAGCATTGATTGATAGGTGACGAGATACTAACGGTGTGGGACCATGGCATTTTGTAATTTATTTCAAGGAAGTGCCCTGGTTTTTTATAATTGAATTCAATAATTATCAAGTAATTTAAATTCAAAATATTCTTAAATCTTAAATCATCAAAAATAGAAGTAAATATCTACAACACAAGGATAAAGATAAAAAATGAGTGCTCTGGCTGAAAGATATTTGCTGTCCATATACTCTACATAAGTATCGAAAATGGGTTGAGAAGAAAAATATTATGATATAATTTTATACTGTCAGTCATTATCAAACGAATTGGCCAAATTTTTTTGCTAAATCTTCACGCATAATTTTTCTTTAGTATCCATGTGGATGAATTAATAGATTGTCATATTTCAAAGAGGCATCATTATGATTCATCTTATAATATTAATGTGTCACTGTCCAAAAAAATGAGCAAAATCCAATCTTGCTTTGTAAAGGAAATAAAAGTAAGATCTTTTTTTTAAATATTTCATGATAAGATAAAATATTATATACACAATAAGACTTTGTATAGATCTCTGCTGATTAATTCAAAGATAATAATTTACCTTCAATATCGATGACAGTCATTTCACGTGGTCTACTAGCGCCTTCTCCCAAGAAATAAAAGTGCACCGCACTATCAAAGCAAATGAAAGCCAATTGTGTTCGGGAGTCTCCCGGTAAAGAGTCTATCTGTTCGGTGAGTGTTTGGCAAACGATTTGAAGATAGCCACTTTCCGCTGCGGCTGCGGACACATCTAACAAAAATAGGTAAGCGGCCGGTTGAGGCGGTCTTAACATATATTCACTCGGTGCAATGTATTCAATAGTTGCAGATTGAATCTCAGGACGTCTGGTTGGATCTCCATAAGATTTTGTCACAGGATCATACTGGAATTCTTCTGGTACTAAAACAAAAAAAATCATTGTTCTGGAATATAAAAAAGTTAAGCATCTTACTCACTCTACAAGAAGTTGATGTTGTAACTAATTTGTAAAAACAATGCATAGTGGAAATAAATCTGTAAGTTGATATATTGATTAGTATTACAATTTGAATTTAGCAGGAGATCTGACAATAAAAAGACAGAGTATAGAAGTTTAATATATAAATTAATCATAAAATTTCACCACTTACAGTCATTCACTCTATAGCAAAGATTACATTTCCATCTTTTCAAATCAATAAAATAAACAAAGGGGTTTATGTATGTCCTGCATGCTCGACATCGGACAATTGAGCTACATTGGATTACTGGAAGGTGCTGAAATGGAAAAAACATTTTAGTAAACAAATATATTATTTGAAAAATACGATATTATAACTGTATTTATAAATATTTTTTAGAATAATTGCATAGCTGTGAACACAAAATAGAAATTGCTTCATTGAACTGATGTTAATGTGTTTAGGGATTTTTTGACATTTTGGAAATGACAAGAGAAAAATGATGATAATAACAGAAAATCAACTAAACTTTTCAATATAATACTAAATTACAACAAATATTAATGAGATAAATAAAAAAAAATGTAGAATTATTTGGAATACTCACATTTAAATCTTTGAAGGGGTGTATTAATATTCCCAATGGTAATCTAGATTTTTGTAAAAGATTGTGGGTTTCCGGTATTTTACTTACAGTGCATCTGAATATTCTGTAAAAAAAAAAAAAATGTACGAAAATACAGCATAATCATTGATTCTTAGATCAATATTGATTCTAAAAATTTCATGAATATTATATTTAGATTATTTTATATCAAAGTGTTAAGTAACACTTACTCGGGGCTGCAATTAGTCGACTGTGCAAATTGTTGGTTCAGTTTAATAACAGGAGGTTCCAATTTCTGTTCAGGCAGAACATTTCTACACTGCATGAGGTCAACAGATTCGTGCCCCCACATTTTGCTAAAACTATTTTGAGTAACACTCATTCCACCCATCTGGCGAGCGAGACCTTGCTGTCCATTGTATTGATCGGTGTTGTATTGAAAGCCAGGAGGCGGTTGAGGCTGGTAGACAGGTTGGGAATTGGGAGCTTGAGGAACATTGGGTTGCTGGATGTTCTGCATTAAAGGTGGTAAACTCTGAGGAGGTTGACTGGGAGGATAAGATTGGTAAGTGGGAGGATATGTATTATTGGTCAATGGAGGTTGCTGCACGGTCTGTTGAAAAGCATTCATCGGTGGCTTTATTGAAGGCTGGTTGTTTTGGGCTGCAGGTAAATTATTTGTCACTAACGGAGCTTGCGGTGGAAAATTTCTAACATTTTGTAGAGGTTGCTGAATTCCAGTGGGACCCAGACCGGATACTAATGGTGGCATATTTGAATTAATTTGCCGATTGGGAAAGGGTAACGATGACGGTCCTGAAACCGCTACAGATCCAGCTAGTGGTGGCCGACTCGTCATACTAGTTTGGCCAGACTGACTTGGTGCAGGATAACTTGACGGTATCGAATTTGGAGTCACTCTAGGTGGAAAATTTTGATTAGCAATTGGAGGCTGTGTAAAAGAGGTTTGATTGTACCCTTGTGGAGGATAAGGATTTGGTGTATTTGATGACTGTAAAGTATTGGGAACATCAGTAGACAGGCGCTGTGATAAATTTGGTGGCTGAGAAGTTAGCATGTTATTTTGTGGAGGTACAGATGGGTTGAAATTGGAAGATGATGGTCGAGAATAATTTGTGAGCTGTGAATTCACAGACGATGGAGGGAAAACTGGTCCCGGTTGCCTTAGAAAGCTTTGAGAGGCGACACCGGGAGTCACATTGAGAGCCCCAGCTGAGGGCTGCGTGAAAGAAGGACGTAGAACATTGTTTTGGGGAGGATATTGCGAAGGAGGGATAGGGCTGTGAGAAACACCGGAATGATTCATTGCTGGAGAATTGTTTCGGGATGAATGCAAACTTGAATTATTATTGTATATGCCAGTCTGCAAAGACGGTCTCAAGGCAGGGGAGGAAGCATATGGCGACGGGGTTGTCCCTGGTGAATTGGTGAGTCCGTTAGGGTTATTGTATGTATTTCCAGGTCCCGGTCCAGGATATTGATTAAGTGGTCTTGTTGGCTGGGCCATGTTGGACATTACATTTGGCATGCTACCAAAAGATTGAGATCCGGTTGGTGGTAATTGTTTTAAGGCAGGACTGCCAGCACTTTGGATCCCCGATGAGAGAGCCATGTTTGGGTTTTGTGACATTTTAGGATACTCTGAAAAAAAGAGAATCTTTGTAATAGAACAAATTTGAATCAAATATTTATCTATCAGGCATCCACCAATATTATATTGCTAAATATTAATTAATCGTGAGTCGTATTTTCACGTTTATTACAGATATTATAACAAATAACATTTTATCACTTTATAATTGAGAAACAAAGGTTAAAGGTAATAAATAGATAAATATTCATCCGAGAATTATGAGCTGCATAACTCTATATTAATCTATTACTTTTCATTTATGAATGACAGGTGTGGTAGAAATTACTCTAGCACTTATTTTTGAGCAAGAAGTAAACCAATTACAACACATATACAACGAATATCAATTCGCACTTTCCAGACATTGACATCGTCATACGTCATATTATTTTAGGGAAGTCTAAGTACTTCGGACTAGCCTGGGATACAAATGGGATTATTTGTAAGTCTTATTTTTATATTTTAATTTGTAATATTCTAAAGGTAAAAACATGCAGAATCACGGCCTTACGTAAAATTGACGGATAAGAATACAAATTGACATTAGAGAAAATGTTTAGCGAAACTTCAATATTTATTACCTTCAAATGTGAAGTTTGGTCAGTAAATTGAGGCGTATTTAACAAAGTTTACAAATATTTAACTATTCACTACACCATTTTTAGATAACTTTGGGATGAAATGAGCCTTAAAATCTTACAAATTTAGCAAAAACACACGGGCCCTGACTTACGTGGCCGTGCTCACATGAAGGCTATCTAGCGGTATAATTATAAATTACGTGGCCATGACCCGAAAAATAATTTCAGTAGTTTAATGACTTTAATTCAAACTAAGAGCACAATAAATTTTCTTTTTACTTAAGTAGACGCATTTTTTAAATGAAAATTGCTCATTTAAAGAAAAAGATTTTTTTCTTACATAAAAAATATTTCTATGTAACGAAAGGAGTTTATGAACTGACAACATTTTCATCAATCTGACACTGCCACGGTCTCGTCAATCTGTCAAAATGTCGGCCAGCAAAGAGAATAACCTGGCTTCCGCGTTTTCTGAATTGAATCGATTTGGTCAGAGTGGTGACTACGATAGAGCTCTGAAAACCTGTAATAAAAGTAAGTTCTATAGCTTTTATCAAAAGACCTTCTATTTAAATAGTTCATAATACCATTATATTTTTTATTATTATTTATAGTTCTCCAGCTGGTCCCTGATGATTCGAAAGCATTGCACTGTAAAATTGTCTGCCTAATTCAACTGTCAAATTTCAAGGAGGCTTGGAATATATTAAGTAATTCGAAGTTTGCTACTATTGTATCAGATCTATATTTCGAAAAGGCATATATTCAGTACAGACTAAATTTGCCCATTGACGCCCTCAAGACAGTTGATTCGGCTCCTGAATTAACCAATGCCCTTAAGGAACTTAGGTAAGTTGACGATGTGTGTTTAAAATCACCTCTTATATAAATATATATGTATGTTTTTAAATTTGATCATGTAGGTTGTAAATAATAAATGGTTGTTAATTTTGACTTGCAATTGATGGGTTATGATTTTTGTTATAAAACAGTCTATACACTTACTATAGTAGTGTCCAAATTTATTTGTCATGATTTTTTAGGGCTCAGATTCTTTACCGCTTGGAAAAATATCAGGAATGTTTTGCTTTGTACCGTAACATTGTGAAAAATACCAATGATGAATATGAAGATGAAAGGCAAACAAACATGGCTGCAGTATTTGCGTACCTTGCTGGAAAAGAAGCGGTCAGTTAATAATGCAGATTAATAACTTTTAATACTTTACATTCAATTGGATTGATAAATGATATTTTTACATGCAGCCTAGCTCTCAACCATGGTCTGATTTGAAACGTTATGAAGTAATTTACAATGTCGCATGCGGAGAAGCATTAGTTGGTCACACAAATGAAGCAACACAACTATTACAAAGAGCAGAAAATGCTGCAGCAGAATCTGTTGCTGATGATGGCGGAGGAGATGAAGAGCTCATTGAAGAGACGGCCATTATCAAGTAATATAATTCCTCTACCTTTATTTTTTTATTCAGTGCTATATTCCTTGGCATTGTTATATGATTTCATAAAAGTAGTTTTCAATATTGCGTATCAATCTTTTTTATTCTTAAGTGTCTCAGCATAAGTTGTTATATAAAAACTGCTTATTATTTATTCACTCAAGTTCCTTTTTTCACACGTCGTGACAATAGAAAGATGGGAGCTCGATAGCGCTAATGGTTAGTTAGTCTTTTAAAGTCACTTTTTCTGTAAACTTTTACCGTCAGTTCTATTTTTCAGAAAACTTAACTTTTACTGACTTAGAATGTTTATGTATTACTTATATGCTAAATATTATCACACCCCCAATTTAGCTTGTGATTTTAATGAGCAGCCATAGAGCTACGCCATAATGTTTTTCTTACAGGGTGTGTTTTGCAGCATAAAAATGTTAGGGTGTTTCTTAAGTTTGCTAGAGATATCTGAGACAAAAATAATTTCAATAATATATCAATACAAATATTATAATCATGGATATATTTTTTTTTTGATCAGGACCGGTTTCGCTCATCGCGAGCATTATCAACTGATCAACTGATCAACTGATCAGTTGATAATGCTCGCGATGAGCGAAACCGGTCCTGATCAAAAAATATATTGTGGAAATAAGTACTAAAAAAATGTGTTTTTATTATTTAAAATATAATGCCTTTCCATCAAGAAGTGACAGTTAACACCTTAAAAATGGATATATTGTCAAAATTGGAAGATGGTGGGGATCCTTATAGATATGTTAAAGCAACGAATGATGTGCTAAATATGACAGTAAATTAACACTTTACAGTCTGCGGACGCCACACTGGCGTCATTTTTGAGACAAACGTTACGATCCGGGAACGCAAAATGTGACGTCTTGGGATACACGCAGCTATACTACCAAAAATTAATATGAATTTTAATTCTTACTTTCAACATTTATCGATAGATGGATGATAAATATACACGCGGTCTAAAATCAAAATAGGAAAAAAGGTGTAGTTATTTAGCGAAAATATGCAGACCGTAAAGTGTTATTAGAGTAACTGAGAGCATTTCACACTTATCTGAAGTATTAGTAGAACCTATATAATATGTAGAAAGTGGTGTTTAATGACAGGATATGGTATTTTTCAATGAAGTATTGAATGTGTCTCATTGAACCTTATTCTATCTTTGAATAAAAATCAATGTAATATATTTTTTCAGAGTCCAACTAGCTTATTGTTTACAAATGCAAGGAAAAGAAAAAGAAGCTGCAGCCATTTATCAAGCTGTTCTCAAAAATAAACCTTCTGACCAAGCATTAGTTGCCATTGCTAGCAATAATCTGGTTGTTATAAATAAGTGAGTATTTAATATTTGTAATTTTTTTTAAATTACAGCTGTTTTTTACTTGTATATTCTCTTTACTAAAAGTACTTATCTTTTCGATCCTTTTATGATTTCAGAGATGTTAATGTTTTTGATTCTCGAAAACGTATCAAGGCAGCTACTCAAGATGGTCTGGAACACAAACTTACCACTCGCCAAAGAAAGTCAATACTTTACAATCAAGCATTGCTTACTGTTTATTCCAACCAGGTAAATACAGCATTTATAAATTCTAATGAATTAAATATTATCACAAATAAACTTCTTTTTTAATTGTATTATACATAACTATATTTTAAATCACAGGTAGAGCATTGTAAGCAGTTATGCACCAAGTTATCTAAGGAATTCAATATGGAGAAGGAAGCTTTATTGGTTGAAGCATCCCGCCTTTCCCGTGATGGAAAACTCGCGCAAGCATCAAATCTGCTTTTGAAAAATAGTGATCTTAAATTGGCCACAACCCATGTCTTACTTTGTCAGGTATTTTGGATGTTTTCATTTTGTATATTTATTTTTTAATTTAAAGCATATGGGTAAAAAGCACTACCGATTATGATCACTTTGTGAAATTAGTAGTATACATGGTTTTTGTAATTTACGTAAAAATGTTAATTATAATAATTACATATTGTGTGATATTATGCACATTCAATGAATTATATATATATTTTTCAATTTATAGGGTGATCGCAAAGCTGCCATAAAACTTTTGGAAAGTCCTGACTTAAAATTCAAACCCGGCATTATAAGCGCTCTGGTGACACTTTACAATGGTGATAATAATCGTGATGCTGTCACAAAATTGTTTGAAGAGTGCTCAAAAAGTTTGAAAGGAACCAAGGTAAAAAGTATTTCAATTATATTTGAGTCTTGATACCATCAAATAGAAGTTGTTTAAGTTAATGTTTTTTTTAAATATATATTTTGATTTCTTCATGTTAAAGGAGTGGGTGAGTGTCGAAGAAGCTTGGAGGTCTAAGCACGGTGGTCCAGGGGGCCCAGAGGGTGGTCGTGCTCTAGCTCGGCTAATTGTTGCCAGTGCTTCTAGTGACCCTAAAAAGGCTGCTGAGCTAGCTACTAAACTACCCCCTATGAAACAAACTGAAGTAAGTATCAAACCTGTTGAAATTAATTTATACTAAAAAAAGAAAAAATATCAACTTTAACATTGTTTTGGTGTAATTTTTTGCAGGGAAAAGTTGATGTTGCTACTTTGGAGGCATCAAATTGGATGATGGGTGCCAAGGTTGTCAAAAAATCAACACAAAATCGACAGGATCAATCTCCTGGGTAATATTTATTTGCCTTTTATGTTATACAGAAAGTTATCTATAATTAAAGATGCAATATATTCCTGTTGCTAAAAACACCTGATTAATTATTTTTGAATATTGTAGAACTCCTGGCACTGACAAGTCGAAGAAGAAACTGTCCCAACGTAAACGGAAAACAAAGTTACCCGCCAATGTGGATCTGTCTATTCCGCCAAATCCAGAAAGGTTAGCTTTTTATTTATTTGAATATCTGTTTGATTGCGAAATGATGAATTATATCAAAAATTGTTCATCTTATTAAGTGGGTAAAGAAGCATTAATAATTGGATAACCACAATTTTTATAGGTGGCTTCCTCGATATGAAAGAGCCGCATTTCGGAAAAGAAGACAACGGGGACCTCGCGGTGATGTTATCAAGGGAAGTCAAGGAATGACAACTAGTGCTACAGATCAATAGTAAGTGAACCATTTGTTTCTGTCATACTCAATACATGATAAATTGTGATTTTCATTGTCGGTACAGTCCTCTCAGGTGTAGTGAATGAATTATGTTGCAAAAGACATTGACTTAGTGAAAAGTTTTCTATAAAAACACAGATTTAGAGGCTGTATCAATTCTCATCATGACTGTGTCTAATTAAGCCAGACTGACTTTTATTAAATAATATTTTAGATATGAAAATTTTTAATCAAGGAATTGATACTTTCTATTCATTGAATTTTCATTTACATTATAATTAACCTTTAACCGCCCAAGCATTTTTTTGTGAAATATTCGCGCGACCCGCAGTTGTTCTAAAAATAATTGTATCTCTAAATCTATTCATTATATTTGGGCATAATAAGAAACATTATCAAAATAAAAGATTGTTTATAATTTACTAAAGCTTCATACGTAATTTTTCACATTTTATATAATTACGCGTTAAAGTTAAAGAATAAAAACTTCTCTGAGGGGTTCGCGCACTCAGATTGGGAGCCACTGCCTCAAAGAAAAAATATTCTATGTATTGTATGAAAAAAATCTGTTTCCCCATCAAAATGTAGTGAATAGTGTAGATTAAGCTGATCTATTATGGTTCGCCTAAAATAACAACGCACATACCGAGAGCCAATATTGTAACACAGATGTTTATATTATTCATCATGATAAAAATATTTTTTGGAACCGAAAATAAAATTATTGAACGGTATCTCAAAGACATTATTTATATAAGCTAATATTCATATTTTGAATACTATTCTCATAAATCAGTGTAACTCGATAGCAAAATGTACCATAATCACCGGTCCCATACGGGACCGCTGGGCGTTTAAAGGTTAAGTAAAAATAACATACTTTCTTCTATAAACATATATTTATTGATTGAATTGGCATTCACTTGGTAGAACTCCATTATAACACGGTGAAAAAATAGCAATGTATTTTAGTTCTACAAAATTATTTTTAACAAATATGTTGTTATGTAACAATAGTTCTGACGATGGCGTGAGCCGAACTAGCTATCAACTATATTTGTTAAAAATAATTTTGTAGAACTAAAATACTTTGCTATTTTTTCACCGTGTAACATATATTTAGTTCTAATAATGGAAGCCAAAATAGCTATCAAAAACCATATATGAAATGTTTGTAAAGCTAAATACACTTATACAATTTATAAATTACTGATCAAGCTTAATTCGTGCTGAAATGCTTATTTTCATATGTTTGTGAACAATTTACATTTGTATAAAGAGATGAATTACTGATCAATATGAGGCAAAAAATTTAAACATTGTGCAATTAGAAAAAGCTAATGTTGTCACCCTGTGATTCGAATTGTAATTTATAGTTTTAAAATTATTTTAGTATTCTGTCATAAAATCGGGCTTGCTCCATAATCTTAATGGATTTTTAATGTCAATGAACTCCTTTTTTTAGTGATATGTCTAAGCAGCAAATGAATCCCGGAAAGAGTCCTAGAATTGCAGAGAAACAAACAACGCCAAGTGAACCTGGTTGGCAAAAGAATAGACAGCAGCAGAAGAAAAAACGCAAAGGAGGGAAATGGTAGAATTTAACTAAGAGAGATTTCTTTTACATTACGGACAGGATAATTTTCTTATATTATAATTTTAATAGTAAAGAAATGTTGCATTGTAAAAAAAAGTACCAACTGCAGTAAAATTATGTAAATTTGTTTTAATTTTTTATTAAGTTTGTAGAATCCTATGGATATTTTTTTATCAAAAACATTTTTACAGCATAGAAACCTAATTAGTTTGAATGATACCCTGCCTAGGCGCATTTTAGTTTCCAATCATACTTAATGCTTTTCAATATATTTTCATTTAAAAATATTCATGTTTTATGACCAAATCAATGAAAAGAAAATGCATACTATGTAATTAATTTTATAATAATTGTCTTAATTTAAAAATTATTTTGAAAACCAGTTTTCTACAGATGTCCAATTGTAAGAATCAATTATTTTGGTTGTTGGTTGATTTAATAAAATCTCACATAAATAATACTGTATTGTCTGTGATTACTTAGGTCTATTATTGAGATGTTAAGATCATCAGCCTCAGTTTTGTTATGCTCATGGTTTGAACCCAGTTAAAACAGGATTTCTGTGCAAAGGGGTGGATAGTTGTCATCTCTGAAATTCCCTCTGACCCAATGGCCCAATTTCTAATACTATCCTTTTATACTTACACTCTTTAGTAAAAACACGCAACTCGGTCACAAGCAGTTCTCATAAAAAAAAATGTTCAATGCCTCCATTACGAGACCATTTAGTCTATATGCAGAGTGGACCTGTTTTAATGAGGCTGATCTTTTTACTATGCAAGGCTCGGTACATGATTAATACATGCTGTGTCTTTTGTGATGGATTGCCTTTACAAATTTTCCATTTTCTCAATCATAACTAAGTAGTGTTTCATATTGATGACGAAAATAATGGCCATAGTGCTTATTCATAAAACAAAAGTATTTCCAGTCTGCTATTGTAGGCTTGATTCATGATGCTAGGTCATAGTTTACTACATTGGAAACAAGTAAATTTTAAATTTAGAAACAGGTACAATGGATGATTTTTGCTAATATGCATATTTTCCAACACAAGCATCCATTCTCAATGATTTTTCTGAGGTTTCATGATTCACTGCTGTAAAGCTGTCTGTCCCAGTGACAAGTCTCATGGCTCTAGATATTCCCAAACAAATAGAGAAGTCCATTTGTTACTGTTTTGGGGGAGGTTTTTACTGAGTAACCTAAAGCCCTACCAATAGTCTGCCACGGAGGGTTCTATCGATCATGATTGGTTTCGTCTTGTCTTTACTTTCAGACTGGTGTGACCTGAATTAATTCCTAACTCATTAATATCCCCTGCATGCCCTTAACAAAATTATGGAACGGGAATGCTATGATTTTACTATGACCCCTAAGGGCTTGGCTTTTAAAACATTCACATTCATCATGCAGACTAAATAATGGCCATTATCGTAAACGGGTTACTACACCATCCAGGCGCTAGGACAACAGTTATAACCATAATGAGAAGAAATTTTGTAAAGCGTATTTACCAATCTCGCTATCAAAGAATTTTTTAATGACCTATCATAAAAGAACTAGCAAACCATGAGTGATGTGTATTAAAAGAAACCATCTTATTATAAGATAGCCAATCCCACTGTCACAGCTTGACAACATTGAAAGGTTTTCAGAGGAGCAAATATATGAAGGAATTTAGTGGAACAGTCACATAAATTGAAAAGAAACTCAATTTCAATCAGAATACAAGACTATTAGCTTATTTCTCACACCCTTAGCAGGTTAGCAAGTGAGAGAACAATGTGAATCTCATAACAATTTGTCCTAGCACTCACATATAACTACAATTTCATTAAATTTCATACAATCATTTGTCACCTGAACAAAGTACTTGTAAAAATATTCTCATATGGTGGAATGATGAAAGAAATCATAATCATTCTCTTCGAGTAGATTTAAATCCAAACAAATAAATCGATTAATTGTCACCACTATACATCTTGCGTGGATAAATGTGATCAGAATGGATATAGGTATTTCAAATTATAATAATACAAAAATTCACTTATAAGAATTTATTCAGGAAGTTAACAAAATCACTTTTTCTCTTTTTTGGGTTTTGCACTACCCGCCTTCATTACTTTAAGCACAATCTTTTGCTCTTCAATGAGAAAAGCTCGCACGATCCTTTCCTTAACACACTTGTGGCAGAGAACACCACCATAAGCTCTGGTGACGGTCTTCTTCCTTCTGGACATTCGTGAACGCTCCATTGGGCGAGCTGGGGTAATTCCTCTTAATTTCTCTTTGCATTGTCCACATTTTGGCACCCTCTTGGGTTTCTTGAGGTATTGATATACAAGTTTTCCACCGGGAGTACGCACACTGCAATGAAAATCACACACATGTACCTACTGTCAAAAGTATAGGTTAGGTTGTCGGAGGACGATAGTCATAACATGCATAAGTGTCACAAAGCGTGAAAGACGCAATAATGAGAAGAATTGAAAACTGGTTTGTGTAATATTTATAACACTGAATAATTTTGTTGGGTTACGTTAAGTATAATACTTACACACGTCTCCGGTTTGACTTGGAATTGTACGACAAACGTCGCCGGAAAGTAAGACGCTGAACCATCTTTCAACCTGAAAATAATGAATACGATAATTAAATTAAATATTAACACAGCTTTAGATTCTGTCAAATAACGTTATTTCGGATCTGTAAATAAGATGATATTCGATAAAAAATAATCCGAGCAGAAAAACATACTCGCCTTGTAGATGGCGTACGGAAAAGGATGTAAATAGAACCTAATACTGACGTCACGCATCCAGTGCTACCACCAATGAAATATCGAATCCGATAAGATAAATTAATATTTATAATTATTAAAGTATTTTCGTTGTAATTGCAAAAATTCATTGAAAGGGAAAAAAATATTTTTACCATTTTTGTTCCACTAATCTTGATATTTGAGTTACTCGCTCTAGTGGATTAAAATAATATCAATTTTAATTCTATATTTATTTTATAATGATTTTATTTCTAGAGTTATCAAGAACGTAGCTTAACAATTTTCTGCAGATTCTCTAATAGAAACGATTCTGTCTAACGTTTGCTAATTGGTTGGACGATGTCACTCTGGAAGGCTGTTTATAATTAACCTGGATTATTCAGAATAGCATCTATTTGATGATAATAAAAACACATATAGTAATGAATATAACTAAACATACTCTCTAGACTTAAATAAATGACATGCCTTAAATCCGTTAAAAATGGTAATACATCAATAATTACGCCTACTACAATTTAAAATCACATTTTATTAATAAACCTAGAGACTGCTCTGGCGAACTATCAAAAACCGCAAAACATTACTTTTAATAGTAAAGAATTAAAATTCTTGAATTATTTAAGAACGTCATCATACATAATATGATTACCTTATGGTTTCTAATTGTTGTTTATTCGGAAAATTTTGAAAAATGCTTTCAAACTTTGGAAAGAATTAACAAAAAGAGATTTATAAAATGTGAATTACAATTCATTTATGGGTTTTTGATTTTGCTCTCTATAAATGTTATTCACAGAAACATCATTGAAATATTCATTGAAAGGGAGATACCATAGAAATCAATTTCTATAGAGCTCTATGAACCAAAGCTATTTTAGTAACCGGTTCGAAAGAGCCAGTGTGAAACAAAGTAGTACATTACTGGTTGTAACGGAGCAATCGCAGACTATTAAAAATCTTTGTTTGTTGTAAGTATTCCGTAAATCGTTTGTCAATCACGTTAGGCTATGTTCACACATAGATCTATCAAAAAATATATATTGTCTAAAGGCAATATGGACTGAAATAAAGCTCATAGAACTGAAAATTAGACCTAGCAAGAGACGCTCATGAAAAAAATACTTTGCGAGTGTATTGCTTATTTCATAAATGTAGGACATGGAAAATTTGGCGCCTCTTTTTTATATTTGGCATTTTATTTTTACAGTGCTTTATGATAACTCAAATTGTCTATTACTTCTTCTTCAGTCGTTGTTTACTATCCCGTTTGGCGTTTATGTCTAATATTCAGTAGATCGTACAAAAATCATCCGATTTTGCCATACTTGAGCAGTACAGCTTATTTTTATCAAAATCTAGTGATAATATAAACTTATGTTACATTTAAGCGTTCAGTAACATTCCGCCTTACTATTGATGCCATGAAATACTAAGAATATTTTTGAATTTGTCATACTATTTCCGACTCTTGATGAATGTAACTTGAACTGTATATAAACACAAATACAATTTAAAAGGTAAGATTCAACATATGAAAAGGCAATATGCTTACAACATGCTACTCTTTATATTATTTATAGAAAATTAAATTAACGATAAATAAATGCCAAGTAATCATTCGTGGGAAGCAAAAAAGTGGTAATGTACGCGACATACGAATTTAAAATCAGTATGAAAAGGCAAAGGACATATTTTTCTCATTACAGTGAAACCTCGATTTTACGTTTTCCAAGGGACCATGAAAAAATGTAAATGCGGGAAAGCTTCAAATAATAATAAACCAGTAAAATCGTAAAAAACATTTATTTTTTAGTTACTTGCACATACTGTATATAAAATTTATTTTTTAAAAAAGTCCTTTATGTTAGTTTGCTTCTTTGTTATTTGGCACTTTAATCAGAACAAAAACTTGTTACTTAACTTGTGACTAAAAGTTTATATGTACAGGAATTATTATTACCATGAATTTTAAACAACTCTACATTTGCATCATAAACAATAATACGCGTGTGGTGGATTTCAACCCAAAAAATAGCACATGCATCCAATGCGTTACGTCTAACATGTGCAGCGGATTCCAACATGTCTAGACATAACACCTGCACTCGGCTGTGTCAAACTTGCTTGCCGAGATACGGAGAAATATGCAATAAAAACAGTCAATCGGGATAATATTTGTGATGGGACCAAAATATTTAGACGGTTTATCGAGGAAATCGGGGAATCGGGAAACTGTTAATGCGGGATTATTTAACATTGTTCTTATGGGAGCTTGACATGACTATAAAAATAAGCGTTCCAGCTGGGAAAACGTATTATGCGAGAACGGTTGATCGAGGTTCCACTGTAGTTTCCTTGATTACAATGTTTGATTATTTGGTAAATATACTTTACAACATCTCGTCAACTACGGTGCTATTCTATAGAAAATTTAATTTCGGAGATTAAAATGGCAAAACATTATACATCGTCTTACTGAATCAGGGAAACCAGAGAAAAAAGTTTCGAGACATGAGTTAATCAAATCATGTTGGATGTATAAAAAATATCAATGTGAATAGCTCAACAAAATTTTGTACTTACTTTCAATTGATAATTTAACAAAAATCAGCATCATCAGAACTGTGACAATCTAATGTTACAGTCCATCCTTAAAATGTATCGATCAAAACAGTTTTTTGATAATACACATTTAGTTATTTTTTACATGAAGATATAACAAACTTTCTATAATAAACATCAAATTATCATCAATTAAAATTTTTATGTTTGCACTGTTATATTATACATACATTAACTTATTCCCTCATTTGTTACAGAAGAACATACCTTGATGTGAAGTAAAAAAAAATAAGTTGAAATGAACTTGGAATTGTTGGAATCATTTGGTCAAAATTACCCTGAAGAATTTGATGGAACATTAGACTCCATTTCACTAGCTTCAACATGCGCTTTCAATAAGCGTGGAACTTTGCTAGCGGTAGGCTGCAATGATGGAAGGATATTCATTTGGGATTTCTTAACTCGCGGCATAGCTAAAAATATTGCAGCCCATGTTCATCCTGTCTGTGCATTGAGCTGGTCTAGAAATTGTCAAAAATTATTATCGGCTTCCACCGATCATAATGTGTGCATCTGGGATGTTCTCACTGGAGAATTAGAACAGCAATTTAGATTTCCAACACCCATTTTAAGAGTTCAATTTGATCCACGCAATGATAAAAGATTTTTAGTATGCCCCATGAAACATGCCGCTATGCTTTTAGATCTGGAGGCCAATTATAAAACATTACCTTTAGATGAAGATGGTGATGTAAATATAATTGCATCATTTGATAGACGTGGAGATAATGTGTACACTGGAAATGCCAAAGGTCGTATACTTATATTAGATTCTCAATCCCTAGAAATAAAAGCTAGTTTTAGAATTACTATAGGAACATCAAGTACAACTGGCATTAAAAGTATAGAATTCGCTAGACGGGGAGAATGCTTTTTAGTCAATACGTCCGATAGAGTAATCAGAGTGTATAATGCGAAAGAAGTTTTACAATGTGGAAAAAATGGGGAACCAGAGCCTATACAAAAATTGCAAGATTTAGTTAATAGAACAACCTGGAAAAAGTGCTGCTTTTCTGGTGATGGTGAATATATTTGTGCTGGATCTGCAAGGCAACATGCCCTATACATATGGGAAAAATCTATCGGAAATTTAGTAAAGATTCTACATGGAACAAAAGGAGAATTGCTTTTGGATGTTGTTTGGCACCCTGTGCGCCCTATTATTGCAAGTATCAGTTCTGGTGTTGTTTCTATTTGGGCTCAAAACCAAGTTGAAAATTGGTCTGCTTTTGCGCCTGACTTCAAAGAATTAGATGAAAATGTTGAATATGAAGAAAGAGAATCTGAATTTGATGTCACTGATGAAGATAAATCAATAAATCTCGAAGGTGAGAATGAACATGACGAAGAGACTGAGGTAGATGTGACTACATGTGAACCAGTAGCAGCGTTCTGCAGTTCAGATGAAGACGGTGATGATGATAATATGCTCTTATTCTTACCCATTGCTCCTGAAATTGAAGATCCCGAAGATGGGTGGGCAGCTCCAATAGATACACAAGTGGCAGTGGCTGAATCTCCTGAAAAATCACCTCCTGCTAAAAAGAAAAAAGTTAGAATTTTTGAAATACCCATTAAAATTAATTCGGCAGAACCACATCCTATGCTTACTGGTAAAGACAAGCCACAAGCTGGCGGAAAAAAAGCAGCAGGAAGACCAAGGAAATAAAACAGTTCAATGTACAATTAAATATGTTGATATTATAAAATAAATATTTTTAAGTGGTAAACTCTTAAAATAATTTCTTGTGCTTAGAGGGGAAAATTATGTGAGAAGTAAATTCTATCGTGTGGAGCCACCTGCCTTTTTGAATTTTTCTTATAAATAATAAGGCTTCCTATTAATTCTAATTTGGATAATTTAAAGATTTTATGTAATCACAACTTTATATTATATTGTTGTATATCATATGAATATACTTTACTAATAGGAAAAATTTACATCATTTAATAAACCTAGTAACAACCAGTGAAACCCTGAAGTTTTTAATTGTCAACTCTTTGAGTAGTATATATTGGGTTGGCAACTAAGTAATTGCGGATTTCACTCAGATGGCTCCAGTTGAATTTTTAGGTTTGCGACGTAGTCCAAATGTAAACACATTTTGTTATTGCTCTTGCATTATGTGCTGTTTATGGTGACGAAGCCTTAAAAGAACGGCAGTGTCAAAATTGGTTTGCCAAATTTCGTTGTGGTGATTTTTCACTCAAAGATGAACAACGCTGTGGTCGTCCAGTTGAAGTTGATGACGACCTAATCAAAGCAATCATCGATTCGGATCGTCAGAGTACAACACGTGAGATCGCAGAGAAGCTTCATGTATCACATACATGCATTGAAAATCACTTAAAACAACTTGGGTCTGTTCAAAAACTTGATACATGGGTTCCTCACGAACTGAAAGAATCGCATTTAACGCAACGCATTAACAGCTGCGATATGCTAAAGAAACGTAATGAAAATGATCCATTTTTAAACGACTGATAACTGGCGATGAAAAATGGGTTGTTTACAACAATATGTGGAAAAGATCGTGGAGCAGGCCAGGTGAACCAGCTCAAACAACATCAAAAGCTGATATTCATCAAAAGAAGGTTTTTTTATCAGTTTGGTTTGGTTTGGTTTTTATCACCCAACCGAACGATCAATTCTGATGTCTACATTGAACAACTAACGAAATTAAACAATGCAGTTGAAGAAAAGCGGCCCGAATTGACAAATCGAAAAGGTGTTGTATTCCATCATGACAATGCAAGGCCACACACATCTTTGGCCACTCGGCAAAAATTATTGGAGCTTGGTTGGAATGTTTTGCCACATCCACCATATAGTCCTGACTTTGCACCATCTGATTACTTTTTGTTTCGATCTTTACAAAACTCCTTGAATGGTAAAAAGTTCAATAATGATGATGATGTCAAATCGTACTTGATTCAGTTTTTTGCTAATAAAAACCAGAAGTTTTATGAACATGGGATTATGATGCTTCCTGAAAGATGGCAAAAGGTTTATTGATCAAAATGGGCAATAAATACATTACAGAATAAAGTTATTTAGTTCCATGAAAAAATTGTCTGATTTTCTAAAAAAATCCGCAATTACTTAGTTGCCAACCTGATACATACACGGTGCCCCATTTTAAATATTGCCAATTTGGTATACCAATGGATTTCATCTCTTTTTAATTATTTGGCTCAATATCATTAACATTTAAAAAAATTAAGTTTCAATTAAATATTTATATTTGTACTTAACACAACTCTGGCAGCGTCAGTTGAGCATAAGCTAATTAGCGACGCGGGCATATCCGTTTGTGTAATTATTCGCAAACCATTAAAACATTTTTTTAATCTTTCTCATAAAAAAATGGTGTTTCTCAAAATTATGGTGTTTTTTTACAAAAGTAAAGTTTTGTAGTGAATTAGTTTCTCAGGCGCACTTGATAGTTTTAAATTGTTAACAATATAATAAGCAGGACTGATCGTAGTCTCCCACTACATCGGTAAATTTTTTGGTCATTGTAATTATAGTCTCCCGCAAACGGCGATTGGCGGATTGAAGACTATTATTCTTGTGAGATGTGTTAATAGCATAAAAACAACATATATTTAGTAGTTTCTGAAAACTTTCAAATCGGCATTAATTCAGATTTAAATTAGTGTTTTCCAGGAATGCGACATTAACTGCCAACATGTTCAATTTTTCTTTCATCTATATAGGCTACCCGGTGCAAAAAGTTGTATAGGTTTCTTAACGGCCAAGGGGGGCATTTCCCCCCTGCCCTGGACCAACAACTAACATCCCTGATTTTCACAAATAAACATTTACTTTTACTACTGTCACTTCTCTGTGGAAAGGCTTGATATATCTAAAAAAGAAACAACACACTTCATAGTACTATTTCCACAACATGTTTTATTATCAGGATAGGTTTCATTTATTAAAAGCAGTATTAATTAGTTGACAATGAATGAGTAAAATATATGGTGGAAATAGTTCTAAAAAATGTGTCAGTATGTGATCATAAATAATATAAAAACAATTTTGATCGCAGACAACCAAAATTCATATCATTGTCTCATTAAAATATCACCACAATAAAAATGAAATATACCAGAGTTAAGAAATAGGACAATGTATTACAATTTTTTAACACATGGAGATCTATTTAAGTTCTCAAAAAATTCTTCCTTAGTCATCTTATATTTTGAAAGTCACTTGCTGTTTGCAAAATTGCTGTAAAAAAGAAGTGATATATCTATGTTGAAGGATGACTGAAAATCAATCAAATGCATTGTCAAAATATGTAAATAGCCTCTTTTCTTCAAAAAATACTAGGTTGGCAGTTTTTGGTTAATTTTTTTTTTACTTTATGGTTTTCATCAATTGAGACTCCTGAAGTTGAATGGAAATAATGGGAATATCCAATATATATTTGAATTATTCTGTGAGAAAAATATGATCAAATTAGACCAGTATTTTATAATGACGCGTTATATAGTTTTGCTCAGATAAAATGTCCACTGATGTTTTCATCAACATTGCGATGGTCGGAGGCAAACATAACTAATTTTGACTACACCGCTTAGTATATTTACATCATCCCTAAATTACACCGCCTTCAAGAGTGTGAAACTGATATTCCCATAAGTGATATTTGTGAGCAGTGCTGAAAAGGAGATGTAGGGTGCTTGATAAAATTCCTTTTAAATTTCCACTGTCATGAAATCTTTGTGACGTCATTGCATAGATGGGCCATTACCGTGGCTTATATATTAGGGTAATGTTGAATATACAGTAAAAGGTAAGCAATCTTTATACCCTATATTATGTACTGTAATAATAAAAATATCTTGGCGTTCAGCTTAAGTAAAAATATATTAATTTTATTTAATAATTTAAGAAAACGAATTATTCCATTAAAGTAGCTCAATAATCGATCAGATGAATTAAACAGATTTTGGAAAAAATAGCATACACATTTTATTATGCTTACATAAAGTGTATGCTACGAAAAAGAGAAAATGACTGACATCTGTAGACGAAAAGAGATGATTTTAGACTGACTACGACATCTGTTTGTGGGTACATAAAAAAGTATCGTAAATTTATAGACTGATAGCGAGCTCTTTGAATAGGTAGCCTCAGCAAAAAAGGCTAATAGTCTAAGTATTGATGTTCGTCGGACAGATGAAAGTTTTTTTTTGAAAAATTCTTCGGCTTTGACTGTACACTGATATAGCCACTCTTGCAAAATCTCTCATTTAAAGTCAAAATTGTTTTCCTACGGAAAAAGTTTTTATTAATTCTTTCCCTTATTTCAGAATAACATATTTGGTTCATAATCCGAAAGTGACATCACACTCATGTTTTTCATGAAATATCGGGATGTTAAATATACTTCGACGGGACGTTTTTGTTACCAATTTCATCACCATTGTTAGCATAAAAAATATTTGATTTAAATCTCAAAAATATTGCGTATTTCTATATACATCAAAATGAAAAACACGTAGATAAGAATTTTTAATGTTGTTTATTGGCCATCTTAGAAAATGTTTTAGCGATGAGGTGAGGTATACAAAGGATTGTTGATACCACTTGGCGTTGGATCCTTTAGAGATTTCCAGGAGTGCTTTCGAACACTTGTGCCTTGTGTATAAATATATGACAGAAAATAATACTAATATATGGAATCTGAAATTAAAATAAATGTGTTATCAATCATTCTACAGAATGATGTCCAATCTACGGAATAGACTCCGTTCTTTTTTTAAGTGGTATTCTGAATTATCACTGTAGTTGTAATCATAAATTATGTCAGCTAGCGATCCGCTGATGTATCATTACTCTAAGCCGGTGGGCAACTCTTAAAAAATAAAAGTTTTCTGAAGTCAAGAAAAGTATGGTTACAAATTTGAAGCTTAAAGGAATTTATAGATAGCAACCAGGATTAATAGTTTTCTTGATACGGTGGATGGCCGCTCTTAGTTGATGAAGCGATTTGCCAGGTTTATTCCGGTAACAAAAAGTAACTGTAACCTATTTAATAGACATACCCAAAGATATAGTATATTTGTCTATGACACAGAGTTTCGCAATGAAGGACGAATTTTTCATTATGACATACACATTCACATAACTGTTCTATTTTTGATTTTTACGAAATTCATGCAACACACATGCATGCTATTAAATAGTATTCAACCGTTAAATACTCCTCTTTCATTTGTATCGTTGAGAGCCACTGATTTTTGATGATACGTTGCTTTCTATCCAGATGGGCACACAACATAACTAATATACATGCATTCTTCTTTTTTTTTTTTTTTTAAATAATAAAAACACATTTTTTAGTACTTTTAGTAATTTTTAGTAATTTTTATTTCCACATTATATTTTTTGATCAGGACCGGTTTCGCTCATCGCGAGCATTATCAACTGATGCTCTCGATGCGAAACCGGTCCTGATTAAAAATATATATTGTGGAAATAAGTACTAAAAAATGTGTTTTTATTATTTAAAATATCATGCCTTTCCATCAAGAAGTGACAGTTAACACCTTAAAAGTGATACATGTATTCATAAGTCATTAAAAGACATTAAGAGATTGCGACTAAAATTGAAGCATTTTAAATTGCTGCAACATTTCTTTTAGCATTACCAACTATTGTATAAATCATTTTTTTTAATGAATATAGTAAAATAAAAATACAAACCATCAAATCCAAACAGTGTGAATCAAATTTATTTATAAGACGTTGACTGTCGACTTCTTGGTAGAAAATACAATGATTAGTAATATTTGCACAATTTTATAGCGGCAAGATTAGAATCGGTATCGTCCACTAGAATAAAATTGTGAAAATAGTACTAAGCATTGTATTTTATCGTTTAAATATTTTTTAGGAAGATATTATGTAAAAGAAGCTTAGGTTTTATAGAAGTTAATGTGCTGCTGACTATAAACTAGCTTGGGTTGTTATGATATCAAAAAGCAACAGCGTACTCTTTCTGTGTGCTATTGAAAAAAAAAATGGTTTTCACAGCGAAAGCTTTGTACTCTTCACGGCGAAGTGTTTATCAAAACTTCTTTGGTACCAAGTGTTACTCAGTCTTGGATATTTTACCATAGATTTTTACGATTCAGTGCTTCTCAATATCTGGCATCGAACCCAAAATTATTGACAAAAAGCGTGTATTGGAGATGCAAATAAATGGAGACTGCAGATGCTATGTGCAAATTGGCTTACATGTCATTCGCTATTCGGTACAAACTTTTGTTGCTTTTATTTACTTGTTTGTCGTCATTGTTGTGTCTTATTGCAGACAATTCAACTTTTAAAAGTTAAAGAAATGTAAAAAATGTTTTGGCGTTCAGCCGAAGAGTGATTTTCGTAAATGCATTGAAAGGTTCTTTGCAAGTATTTAGACTTTCTGGGCGGCAAAAATCGCAAATTAAATGTGTCAGCAATGTTTATGGACGTAGTGGGTAGATGAAAAAAATATGTCGTTTTTTTCTATGTAATAATAGGAGTTTTTTTTTATCAAATCAAAGTTTTTATAGATCAAAGAGAAAACATAAGTCAAGTGATTGATTACTACATCATTTTTTTAGCCGCCAGAATCTAGTTCAGAAGAATGTGACGACATCTTTGAAACAAACCAATTCAATTGACTTAACTAATGTTTGGTCATCATCTCTATTCATAATATAATTATTTGTGTTCTAATTTGGATGGGGGAAACTTACCCTCATTTGTTTAACTAAATAAGGTTGTTCCCAGTCAAGAATGGTGTTTATTTGTTTAACTGTTCATAAAAGCGCTATTTTGTAATTGTCAGGTTTTGTAAAACTCATAGCGTGTGTTATCGTGTAACAAAATTGTATTTCTTAAAATTCAGGAAGAGGGGGGGGGGTGTTGAGATGAAAGTTCCCCCTCGTTCAAAAAACATCTCTGGATATAGTTATGACATAATGGTACATATTTTAATTTTGAATTATTAAAACATGTGGAATCGTGCAAAATTTTAAAAATTCAAAATTAAATATTTAAACTATATCTACTAATAAAACATTATTAATTTTTAACCATTTACCTTTTACCATTATCATGTCTATCAAAAAGGATGGGCAGACTGCTTGACGTTTTTCAAAAGGATGTGGTGATACTTTCTTCTCTCAGTTTTTTTACAAGTTGAATATATCTTTTATATTATCACTGCTGAGTTTAAAACTGCAATTAAAAAACCGGTTGAATATACTTAAACTCATGTAAAAATATTAAATAGAGGGTACTTCCAATTTAGTAAAAATGATAACCTAAAGAATTCATTACCAAACGAAAATTTCTATATGTTATAAAAAAAATGCTGCATGTATATATGAAAAAAAATGTTTACGTTCTGTGGAAGATTCTTGAGCATCCCTAATCGGAGAGCACCTGCAAAGGATCGCCCAACAGTTTTTTATCTGATCGTTTATCCCAGCACACCTTCACCTTCTTTCACCTTTTTTCTTATCATTTTCGTCTAAATCCAAGGACATTCAATTTATACCTAGGGTTTGATGAAATTATTAAAGAATAAACAGTATATTATGTTTAATTATTCATTTGTTTAGTTGGGTTTATCGTAACACATATAAATGAAGCAAAATAAGGGGAGGCTTATAAATAGTACAATAACTTTTTTGAAAAATGATTGAATATTCTTGCATATTCATTATTATTGGTCATATATGATTATCTAATTTGTAATAATACTCGATTTGAAGAGCAAAGTAGAACTTTTATATGCTTCGGTAGCTTTGAGATTTTCAAAATCATGTAAAACAAAATATTGAATTCTGAATGAAAAAAAAAGAGTTAAACACTATAACTAACAAGAACAAATGACACACTAACTTTTAATTGATAAACGTGGAATTGTTATCATACACAAACGTTTATGTTTTTATTTTTCATTATGATAAGATTAAAGTAAACATGTGTAGATTGTCATACTTTTGATGGTTTCGGCGGTAACTTTGTGGAAGATCATTTTAATATAAAATTAAAAATAACATTGATTATTCCACGTATTGTGCTACTAACTGTGACACGTGTTTTGCCTCTTTCAGAGGCATCTTTATCATTACTTAAGCAAACTTTGCGATAGTAAGTCTGAAGATGCCTCTGAAAGAGGCGAAACACGTGTCACAGTTAGTAGCACAATACGTGGAATAATCAAAGTTATTTTTAATTTTATATGTGCAGATTGTCAGTTGCAAATGTTTACTAGCTTAGTGAGTGGTTTCATTTAAATAACATATTTCTACTTTTGAAATTTACGGATTTTATTTTATACATTCATTTAAAATCTCTAATCTATTTAAAAAGATATGTTTTTTTAAAGATAATCGTCCACATAACGTAGATTTCATGCACGCGATGAATATGATATTACTAAAGAAATAAAACTTTATGTCAACTTGAAACCCCTTCGTAATTGTATGACCGAGATTCAGCTATTCCACCTTTACATGATATTATCTACTAGCTAGTAAGCGGTTATGAAATAAATTATTCTGCCTCATAATTTCACGGGTTTATTCGAACTCAAATAATTTTAACGCTATGATATTTATAGAAAAGTAATGATAACTTTGTATGAAAATATGTACATTTTAGGAGATCATTCAAAACATACACATATTTGTATATATATTATGTACATATTCACATTAAAAAAATAAAAAGCTTGTTGAAATAAAATTGAATAAGCCGTGGCTCGAGACCGATGACTGAAAATGATCACGTTTACGTGTGTCCATCATATTTAATTGTTACTTCATTACAACACTGATAAACAGGAAACAATATTATTCCATAATTCTTATAACTATATGGTCTCGGGTTACACGCAATGCCAGCAATAAATATTTAACAAACTTTAAGATGTTAACTATCAATTCTTTTTGGTTTTTTGATTTTTTAAAAATAAAATACGATATGAATATATCGTAATATATTTAATATTGCTATAATATAACTTAGCACAGCTTAACAAAAAATATTTTATGATTAACGACAGTGTAATAATGCTTGATATTCTGTTTATTTTTTATTATGGATCCGACTTATTCGATATAAAATAAAAATACTTTTCACAAATTTTAGTTGAAGAAAAAATCTCTTATTGCTCATCGAAGCGAAAAATCTTAACGTGAATATAACATTGGTACGTTGCGTTATAAATTTAAATGCATGAATTTGGCTAAGCTTTTCTAATTACTTAACAAGAAAGTAATTGTGGTTTTCATTGTTGAATACCTACTTCTTGGGCAGATGATCCAAGGTATTCGTTCTATGAAAACAGCCCAATAAATCGTACACAAACGTCTGACAGCAAAGAGAGCCGAAAAGTTTTTTTGGAGCTCTAACGACTAAAACATTCCTCTTTTCCTTGGGTTCGAGAACGTCTGAGGTTAGTTTACACAGCGCGACGAATGTCCACAATTCAACATCAATTTCGGAGGGTCGAGAATACGTTTTTCTTCGTCGCGCCTTTTTGCTCATGCTCCATCAAACGAAATCACGTTATAGGCTCAGTGAACAGTGACCATCGAACACTTTATTTTTAAACACCTTCATGATGACAATTCGAATCGATAATTTATCTGAAAAAATCTTAAAAATATATATAAAATATGAATGAAAAATAGCTTTTCGCAATTAATTTATTTTTGATTATATATTATTATTTATTAATTCAGTTTTCAATGAAATAGCAAATATAGGTCTAGTTGGTTATAGTTAAGTAAGATGAAACAATACTATCTCTCACTTTTAATGAGTTAACTGTCACTATTTGATGGAATGGCATGATATTTTAAATAATAAAAACAAATTTTTTAGTACTTATTTCCACTATATGTTTTATGAAAATGACCGGTTTCGCATATCGTGAGCATTATCAACTGATAGGATACAAATTACAAACAGAAAAAGATTCTATCTCTGGTAACTAAGAAAACCAAAATTTGTAATCAAATCGAATTGCAGGGCGAGAAGGAGTTCATTAAAAATTAAAAATGTGTAAATCGTCACCAAAGTAAATATATTTTTGACGTTTAATCTAGCATTTTGTTGTCTCATTTAAAAAATATATTATTTTATGTTGTCCGTATGCTAGACTAAGAAACTGATAATTTCAGTATCTTCTGCGAAGAATATTCTATTGTTAACGCATCAAAAGCCTTTGTTTAATAAATCATATTATTTTCTAGAATAAATCGATGATTTAAAACTGGAAATAATAAGAGAAGGATTCGGGTTATCCTATTTTTAGCAAATTTCTACTTCATAGCCGTACAAATAAGTAAACGAAGTGGAAGACTTTCTAAACAAATGTAGTAGACGTACTGAGTTAAAATGTTACTATTGAGGCGATTCAACAAAATATCTCACTTAAATACAATGACATACATATCTTTGAAAATTAGGTAAATATATTAAGCTTTTTCGTAAATATTTATGTACGCAAACAGCTCTGGGATAGAGTAAGGATAAAATCGAAACACATCAATTTCATAAAGAACTGACACCTGAATCAAATGAAATAAGTCGGTGTGTTTTTTTAATTTACTTTTATATCAGTTTTTATTATTTTCGTTTGGGTACATGTGTTTTTTTGTGATTCCTTTAGGTTTTGCCACTCTACGGATAGGAATTTTACACCCCGACCACACTGTGAATTATTTATTATACAAGCACATAACTTACCAAAGCGTTGCTTCAGTATGGAGATCCTATTCAGCATTCGATTCGTTCGCTAAAGGTTCGCATTATGTATGGCCCAATCTTTTATTTTCATTCCAAGAAGTTTTCTATAGAAGTTGAAGCAGTGAAAAGATCATTCCGACGCGCGTTATTGTTAGCTGTGAAGAGGGGTTTGAAGAATCGCCCGCTATACCTTTTTCATTCGTTTTGAACCTTCAATAAATAATTTTTACCATGTTGTTTCACATTTCATTGAATAATCACGAAAATCTTTAGTCTAAAAGAAGCCTGTTGAATCGCATTATCTATATTTCGTCTATAGCACAAAATAGTCTCATTTAACCTTTCACGCTTTATCGTTATTGCAAATAAAAAGAAAAAAAGGCACATTTATTACAAAATTTGGAAATAATTTGAAAGAATTTATAATTGTCAAAAATACCGTAAACTAAAAAATCTTTCATCTTGTCAATTCTATTTTTACATTCCTGAAACAAATTTGATAAAAGAATACATCTCTATATTGAATCAGTGATACTTTTGAAGATTGATTAAGATGTATAATATACAAAAAAAGTCAGTAAATAATAGTTCTGACGATGGTGTGAAGTCGAAATAGCTATCAAGAAATTCTTGTAAAACTTAATATATAGTTATCAACTTCGATTTTTTTACCTTACATATAAAGAATACCGATCGACTCTGAAAAGGTATGTTTATACCAGGGGTGGCCAAAATTTTGACCATTACGATCGACTATTTTTTAATTATAGGCGGCGGTCTACCAACACCGTATGTATTAGGTGATCGTAAGAATAATAGTATTTTATAGCCAAAAATAAGTTGAAATTTAAAATAAACATAGATAATAATACATGGTAATAATAAAAGAGACATGTACATATCGACAGACGGGTGACTAAATAGTTAACACGCGATCGACCAGTCGACCGCATTCTACGCTTAGGCCACCACTGGTTTATACAATCTAATTAATAATATAATTGTCCTAGAATTTTTATTGAACATGGATACTCCCCACTATTTCATAATGGTGATCTAATTTTGATATTCTTTCAAATTTGAAATTTTACAACTTTGTACGATTCCACATGTTTTATCATTAACGACCCGGGTTTCGCCTTTCGACATCGTCAGGCATTCTATCACACGGATGCAACAGAACTGACGTAAAATAAACAGTTAGCATCGTATATATACTAAAGTTATTAATTACAAGAAAACACTTACCCCTAGGCAAGCAGTAAATTACAGCTAAAACAAATTTAACAATATTAATTTAATAACAATTAACACAATTGCCTGTGATAATTTACGTTAACGATCCTTTTAATGGGTCATTCTTGAAAGGGGTTTTTCAATAAATATCCAAAACTTACAAAGTTGTAACAATTCAAATTTGATATAAAAATACCATCATTCAGTCGATATCACAAAATATTATATCTAGTTTCTTTAAGTCTAGATTCACAGATTAACTTTATATAACATTATTAAACTTATTGTTTGAATAGTTACACTTGACTTCTTATGAGTAATCACGATATCAACATATTTCGAAATGCATTTTAACAATCGTTTTATTAATATCAATATGCTCAAAATCGCGGCCATTGCGTTGGTCTATTCCCTGACATTTGACGAGGGTCGGGTCCAGCTTGTCGAGCAATCACCCTCCTCCTAATTACTCATCATAATGAAAAAACACACATGAATTTTGAGACGGCCAACGAAAATTATCTCCACGGCGCCGTATATTTAAATGGATATCGCCGTCACTGACAATTTAATTCCCTCCAAGCAATGATCGGTGCATACTTCTTATATGACCTTACAATCGTGTACATATTATAAAAAGTTGACCGGTAGATAGGTTACCTACTCTTCAAAGAAAGCTGGTTTATCTCATAAAAATTATCAAAATCATATCAAATAAATTTACATTGCCATAAAAATAAACAAGCCAATATTGTTGTATGATCGTTTTTTTATTAAATATTAACAATATTAGATAATTCTGGGATACAAAATGTATGCATTGCCGGGATATCCAAAAATATGGACAAATTAAACAAATCAGTTATGCAACTGATAAGAAAATTGATTCAAGACAATTGAGAGTTTGACAGAAGTACCTAGTTTATAAATTTGAATTGTTAATACTTTGTTCGATTCCACATGTTTTGTTACTAACGGCCCGGGTTTCGCCTTTCGGCATCTTCAGGCATTCTATCACACGGATGGAACAGAACTGACAGTTTTGTTCTGTTCATCCATGTCTCATCTAATGTCAGTTCTGTTGCATACGTGTGATAGAATATCTGAAGATGCCGAAAGGCGAAACCCGTGTCGTTAGTGACGAAATATGTGGAATCGTGAATATTTTAACAATTCAAATTTGATATTGAAATTCCATCAAGCACCTTCAGTCGATATCATAAATTATAGAAGTACGTAGATTCCTAGCTTAACTAAAAAAATAGAAAGTCACACCGACGGGAAAATGTCAACTCGATATGTTACACTCTTTACAGTTAGCAAAGTATAGTGTTGGCAAGTTGTACTAGATCACTTAGCCATATTTGTCTGCATGTTGGCTTTAAACGTATGATGTAAATAATGTATCAGATCTATCCATGTTTGGACTAACTGGCTATCGCGTGACCTCTACGCAGAATCTACGCCACCGAATCGAGTTTAAAATTATAGCTTTACAATAATCACGATAAGTAAGACAGGGCCTTACTTCTTACGCCATTACTATAAAAGTTATTTCATCATAGCAAGATACTTATCCAAAGTTTACCTTCATCTTGGAGCCATGTATCAATGTATGACTTGTATGCCCGATATCTTTTGAATATATATATAATTCAGCAAAAATAGTGGCAGCCTCCGCACCAAATTTTAGATGCGTAATATTGGCCCCTTATATTCCAAAATAAATACTTAGAAATAGCGCAGTTAAAAAAATGTGTTAGTTAATTCCGATGTCAAGCATTGACTGATATATTGTATTATATAAAGAGTCCAATGTCAAGAATACGTTGAAATCAAATTTGAATGGTTCAAACGTTTTATAGTTTCAAATGTTTTATCACTCACAAAAATATCAGACTATAAAATATTGAACAACGTATCATTGTTGATCCCACGGTAACCCACCGCTTTAGAATCAGTAAATATTCGTATTTAATAATTTTTTGTATCGTGCATAACTTGTTATTGTTTATGTGATTAATTATCCAATTAGGGTTCAATATCACGATTATCAAATTAGATAGCAATTTAGCCATTAGACTTAATATCAATATTTTTATAATTCGTCTTCTATATAAACAACATAAACCATTTACTAACCTTCAGGTCGAATTCATTCGTGTGATGGAATGTGCGAAGATAGCGAACTGCGAAGTCCAAATTGTAAATGACAAATCATGCGGAATTCTTCAGAGTTTCAACTAACAACTTCAGTCGATATCTTAAATTTATGTGTCGATATTTCATTCGGTAGTTTACTGTCCGATGGTTTATTATTTTAATACCTATTAGACATTATTACAAAGTATTCTCTTCAAAGAATCAAGCATAATTTCTTTTCATTACTCAATTTGATTTATTGACTTAATTATCGTAGTTTAACCCTGATAACCGTATAACGACTATTGTCCATTCTTCGTAATATCCTGAACTGTAAGCGTCAATTAAGTCGAGTCTTTCGCTCTTATGCATAATGCGAAGACGGATTTAGCCGATCCATCAATTGAGATTGATGGACTGGACAAAGCTCAATAAAGATGGCTGTCATGCTTATGATATTATCGATGCATACTGTAAGTTAAGCTACTTTTGATTTTCGTCGAACGAATCAAGAAGGCAATACTCTATCTACCATCAAGTAGGTATAGAAATAAAATATTAATTTATGATATCTACCAAAAGTGTTTGAAGGAATTTCAGTAACGAATTTAAAATGTTGACACATTGTACGATTCCACATGTTTAATGTGGAATCATAAAATTTAAAAAAAAAATATATATATTTATGTAAATAAAGCACTATA
Organism: Himalopsyche japonica; assembly: GCA_028555115.1. Taxonomy (NCBI): domain Eukaryota; kingdom Metazoa; phylum Arthropoda; class Insecta; order Trichoptera; family Rhyacophilidae; genus Himalopsyche; species Himalopsyche japonica. The sequence continues at coordinate 1,594,239 of JAHFWJ010000128.1, forward strand.
TCCACGAATATTTTTTTAAAGTGGTCATGACTGGTTTCATAATTAACTTAATTATTCCTCTTAATGAATATTTCAAAACTATTTCTTAACTCTCTCACTATATTGTTCTCACCCAATGTAGAAGTTTTGATTATAAATCAGCAGATAATTATTAAATTTGAATTGATGAAATGTTGTACGATTCCATATTTTTGGAGTTGATTATTGAAATACCATCAAGCACATTCAGTTGATATCATAAATTAGATGATTATTAACAAGAGACGTTCAAAATTTTATTTATAAGCTATCGAATTTTATTAATGTATATTTTGAATGATTCCTTCTAAATTATTATTTTATTTCTTGAACCATTTGTTTTTCACCCCTGGTAATTATTATCTCTCAATTCATATTGTAACAGCCTAGTTATGATTTGTAGTTTATCAATTGACAATTGTATTGTAAATCTTTTAAAATAGTACTTAAAATATATATCTTATTTGTTTAAATATAATGTCTTTTCACCAAAGTAACCAATTAGACGATAAAATTACTTCACTGAGGGTGTTTGATGGATTTTCAGTATCAAATTTGAATTGGTGCAAGTTTACCCATTGCCAAATGTTTTATCACTGACGACTCGGGTTTCTTTCGCCTTTCGGCGTATTCAGGTATGCCACAGAGCTGACACAAATTTTTCAAACAAAGGTTTGCATCGGTTATATACAAGCGGAATTCCACAGGAAAACTGGAGCTATAAATGATATACATATTATATTAATGTTACCAACAAAATGGTCATCGAACGATTATGTACTCAAAGTTTTAATGAAGGAATATTAATTTTTTATACACTCAACTCAAAATGAGTATAAGCCAATGCCCTTTTTATTTAATTTTATGTAAACTATCATGGGGTACATATACATATATATTCCACAAAATTATTGCGTTCGAGCATCCTGGTTTTCAAGTGGCTGCTGTCAGACAGACAGCTCGGTCGGCGCCTCGAAACCGCGGAATGGGCGTTCTCAGGTTCGATTCCATTTGAGGTGCTTTGTTGTAAGTTGCTCTGCTTTGGAGGCTGCCAGATACCAGCATTAAAGTTTTAAGAAAAAAAGCAGACATTTGCTTCGTTCAGAACAGCAGATCAGCGATAATACGGTTTCGATTATCGGTAACGATTATTATTACAAAATGATTTATGTTATATCTAAGTATGGAAGTTAATGATGTTAAATCTTGTTTTTCATTCAAGCAAAATCGTTATGGATCAAGATAATAGTATTGCAGTACAAATTATCTAATAGTGTTGATAAAAAATGTATTTAAATACAATTTTGACGATGAGTATGAATCGAAGGCAAAAAAATAGTTTGGTTCCAAATGTATTTTATCACTAAATTAAATATATTTTTATCCTTTTAACGCGGTGACTGCCACTTATTGGTGGAATGTTATTATATTTTAAATAGTAATGACACATGTTTTAAAACTGTTAAAATATGTTTTTACTACTAAAAAAATAAATTTTTATCCTACAACAATGAATATCTACCTAGTAAATAGCAATTAAATCAATAGTTAAATGGTTTTTATCAAATTAAACGTGAGGCTTGATTACGACTCGCGCTTAAATACAATGGCGGATTTCATACGACTTTCATTATATGAATTTGACAAAAGTGAACCAAAGAAAGATAAATCTTTGCAACATAGTGTAAAAATAGCAATGTATTTTAGTTCTACAAATTTTATAAGGTATACAATCGATAGTTATTTCGGTTTACGTCCTCATCAGAATAAGTTTACGATTAAATTCAAAACAGTTCAAATAGTTCTGATGAAGGCGTGAGCCGAAAAAGCTATCAACTATGTATCTTATAAATTTTGTAGAACTAAAATACATTGCTATTTTTTCACCGTGTTATAATGGAGTTCTATCAAGCAAATGCCAACTCAATCAATTAATCTTTGCCACTAGAATTGATTTTAAGTTGAAAAAACTATCCAAAGTTATATCAAATTTGATAAAAGAATTTAAAAAAATTATCTTTGATAAAAGTAACGGCGATAACTTTGCAAAACTCACGTCCTTAGCTTATCTACTTCTCAGGATTTTATCAAATAATTTAGAGACAATATTATCTACATAAAATATAGATTTCCATATATAATTATATTGTTAATGGTGTTTTAATACCGAAAAAAAATTCTCACAGCACCATATTTTGAAATAACGCTAGAATAAATAATAATAATAAATTTTAACCGAAATTCAATATATATGGAATAGATAATTTCAACAAACATTAATATTACTGAATTTGATATGATAATGAATCCTGATTAATTTTAACATAATATTGATTTCAATAGAATATGCGTAAAGGTTATAGATATTTGTCAAGTGGAACAAATATTCTTGAATATCCGTTTAAAGTACATGTGTTAAGTTTGGGGATGCTTGACCTGTATACGTGAAGAGAAATCATTAAATTATTGGCTTCAATGGTTGGACTCAGTAGTCCCCGTACGTATCGTAACTTGGCTCACCCAACCAAAGTATTGTATATCATGCTATAAATTAGCGATGAGACAATAAATGATAAATGCGTGTATTTATATGAATTTGCTTGTAATTAAGAGTATCTAAAAACAAAATACTCCCATATATTATATATGGCGCCAAATAATTTTCGTTTAATTCTTCAGAGAAACATCATTAGACTACAATTAACATAACAATTGTCTACCACAAAAGCAATAATTAAAGTTATATTCAGTAAATTACTTCTAATATTTTTTTAAACTTGGAATTGTTGAATCTTTAGAAATATCTACATGCTTTGTTACTCTCTATCCGGTTTTCACCTTTTCGCATCTTCAGGCACTCTAGCACACGGACGCTATAAAATTGACAGAAGTCTCGATTCTATAGCATTATTACAATTATTTTCTTTCGTTTAACTGTTGCCGTTTGGGTTCGTACAATTCTTAAAACGAAACCTTTATATATATGCTTTAAATATTATTATCGGTCAATATGTTTTACAAAATAGTTTTTTTCTTGCCAAAAATTTATCGAATGACAATGTTCTGTAGAAAGTTTAATCATACATAGGAACATGTCAAAATGGTTATAGATTGCAGTCAGAAAAACCGGTAATTACGAATGATTAACTCGGATTAGGAATGTAATACCAATATGAAAAACTCTTTGAAATATTTCAAATGTCCGTTGTAGAATAAACTATAGAAACATCTTTTAAATATATTATATATAGTGGTGGGGAAGATTTGTCAAAATATTTCGTAATTCGAATATATTATCTTCAATTTTAGAATTTACATATAGACCAATTCACTCTCCCCAGGTAATTATATTTTATCAATAAAGTATCTATAGGGCTTATTCTTCGTGAATTATCTATTTTTACACATTGTTGTGATATTGATTGTTTGACATTTGGCATAATAGATGCGTCACACATGTGCTTCTCGGTCAGCAAAAATCATGTGTTATTACTCATGACTTATGATAAAATTTTATCATAAGTCCACCGAGACCGGTAAGTCGAGGAGATGTTGAACTAGCCATTTCTGTGATAAGAAAATATTAGTAAATAAGAACATTTTTAAATATTGTAATTCACACGAACAAACAAAAATCAAAGATTAACTTAGAATAACTTTGATAAGTTATGCAAACATGAGTGTAACTGCCAAATGCGATAAAATAGTTTTACGAAAAAATGGTTCTGAGAACGATGCTTACAATTAAATATTATGTTCCTATGTAAATTAATCTTATAGGCTAAAAAATTCAATCTATGATATATAAAGTTTGACAGCAAAAATGTGTAGTATGAATTCGTAGTATTTTTGCTGAAAATAAATATTCGATCATCGAATTATATAAAACATGTACAAATCGAATATTGGATTAGAATACCCATTCACGATACGCTTAGCGCGTGGCATGAACCAAGTCACAAGAAGTAAACATTCTCAAAGGCCGCCCTCTTGATTCTATTATTTTTCGACGCTTTTGTGCAGAGCCAGGTTCTGTGGCACCAACTGTGACAGCCACACCGCGTCGAATCCGTTGGAATGAATGGTAAATTTATTTTTTTACCTCGTGCCGTTGGGGTGTTGAAATTGAATTCAACAGAATCCAATTTATACATCACTGAATTATTATTATTATTGTGCGTTTCAAATTTGGTGGCTCAAGATTACTAATCTTCTTAAGCATTTGAACATAAATCATAATATTAATGTCTGTTTTATTAAATTTATAGTTTTCGGAATAATTGAAATAAAAATAGTATACAAATAAAATGTCACGAACGAATTAACTATAATTAACTATCTGTAAATTATTTTTTCTTTACGTAAAAAAACAGTTTTTTTAAATGTAAATTTTTCACATTTCTTTGTATAAATAGTTTTTTTTGTAATTTTTATTGTATCAGTTGATAATGCCCGCGATGAGCGAAACTGGTCCTGAACATAAACATATGAAAGTTTAGATATGGTGCCAATTTTTTATTATTATTTAAAATATGCTGCGTTTCAGCTTAAAATTGAGAGTTAGTAAATTGATAGAAAATACTACTATACACACATGATTTTCTTTTGATCATTGATACATTTATGAATTATTTATCAGCTTGAAATGCACATTTTTAAGCCATTTAAAGTCCTTATTCTCAACAATACTTTAAGGAAATAAATTTAATCTCCGTTTTCAACATTTCTCTAATGTGCTCATAAGTCTTAAATAAATTTAATCAACAATCCTAAGGTTTTATTTCAAACGATAGAAGGAAAAAAATAAGATTAAATTGAATAATATATATTTAAGTTTATTTTAACCTTGGGCCATGCTTTAGTATTTGACAGTACTGTTAGACACCGTGTTTTGCAAGCACCTATCGTTTATTTGTGGTCACATCTTGTTTCTTGTCTCAGGTTAAACTGTTCTGTTTAATTAAAACGAATTTTGTTTCAATCAATTACAAACACGTCAATGCTGGTAATGCTACAGGCAACCAACGTCCGTTTAAAGTTAGCGATTGTCGGTGTCGATAATCATTTTAGAACAAGTTCTCGTCAGGCAAGACCAACTATTAATTAAACTTTTCAGATTAACTTAATTTAAAAAAATTATAACCTTACATTATATTCTATTTTTTTTATTATGCACGATTAATCTAAAAGTATCTACGATTCACTATTCTATGATTAAAGAAATGTTATGTTAATCAAGCTGTCGCATTAATAACAATAACCCAAGACTTGCCTTAATATTTTTTTTATTTGATTTTGAATGTTATCAAAACCGTGCATTATTAACATACTTACTTACTTGATTGGCTTTTTTGCAATACTTGTTGATTGTTTTGCTGTGTATTTGTTAAATTTTATGTTCAAATATGTTAACGTTGCAAAAGCAATGAATTTATAATTTGTAAATGTTGTACCGTATAATAATAAATAAATAAATAAGTAAATAAACATAATACGTGATATTCTTTAAAAACCCATTTAAAGCATATCACTTTTATGAGAATGTCTGACTACAATTCATAGTTTATGGTTTGTAATATACTTTTAAATATTTGAAGATGCAATAATTAAAAATGGATGACTTAATGTTTGTGATAATCGAAAATAGCCCACAAAATCTTAACACGAACAAATTATTATGATGAGTACGCAAGAACTTCAGCAGTGAATAAAAGAAATAAAATTATATATTCAATGTCTCTTAGCATTTTTATGGATGAAGAAATATTTTTCTTTATCAAATTTCATAATTAACTTTTTTTTTTAAATATTACTATTTTCTATGATGAATATTATATTTACAAGTGCACTTTGATTTGGTTCTCATGCCATGTGGTCATCCCATTTTGACACCTTCATAAATTGACTTAATTGGATTGTTGTCGTGGACGGGTCTGAGCTTAGGCACTTCAATTAAAAGATGGTCGCCCACCTTCTTGGTACATGTAGCTACTTACGTATGTTAATATTTCTTAAATCTTCTAAGCATTATATTAAAATGATCTTCCGAAGCTACTTTCGTGTTATATAACCTGCTATTTTTCATTTTTCTTCCAAAAAATACATATTTAATAGAGAAGTTTGCAGTAAATTGGAATCACATTTTTTTTTCACTCGGTTAAATGTACTTTTTATTTCAGCAAGATATTTTTACCACGCTGCGCTTATTTTTCTTAGATACCTTTATTGTACTCAATGATTGGGATCATGATTCAATGAAACCTATACGTTGTATGTTACTATACAAAAATATATAAAAAATAAGTAAGAATGTTCGAAAATTTATCGAAAGGCATAATTTGTTGATTGAATTGGCATTCGCTTGGTATAACTCCATTATAACACGGTGAAAAAAATTGCAATGTGTTTTAGTTCTACATTTTTTTATATAAGATATAGATGATAGCTATTTCGGCTTACGCCATCGTCAGAACTATACTTTTAAAACAGGAGAGAAGATATATTGTGTACCTTTTCTACACAGATATATAGATAAGCAAATTTTCGTTTAAGCATAGTTCTGACGATGGCAAGAACCGAAATAGCTATCAACTATATCTTATAAAAAAATTGTAGAACTAAAATACATTGCTATTCTTTTTCACCGCGGCATAATTTGTTATATGAGTAAAATGTAAAAATGCATTTACGGAATCTTGTAATACGTTCACAAAAATTAAATTAATACGGTTATGTTAGTTAGATTACAGAAACATGTTTGTCAAACTCACTTTTAATAATAGTTATATTTACATCATGAATTGGGATTAATTAAAAATCAAAATATTGATAGCTAAATCTTATTCATACATCGACTATATTCTTTTCGAAAAACACTTATTAACAATTAGGTATCTACGCAGTTATGTACACGGTTATCCCGGAAAGATATAATATTTAAAAATGTTTATATTGATTAAATTGTTCATCCTAAAAGAAATCTGTACATATTATAAATTCCTTGAATATTTATATACCGTCATGTCTTCGTGGGAAATCATCGAAATGTTACTTATAAAAGGTGGCAGGTGAATAATGAAATAAAATATGACCGAAGTCTTAACCTGGAACTCGATCTATTGTAGATTTTTTTTTATATGGCACTTATACGATCTCGTATGAAAAATACGGTCCCTCGCTCCACGGGTCGACCGTTTTATTCTCAAAGACGAGTTCGTTAAGAACTTATAGTATTACGATTTTGTATATCCTTTTTATTTAAAACTAAATTTATTGTATCGTAAATAAAACGTTTTCCTGGAACGGTTTACTAATAAAATTTAGGTATTGTAGGTATTGCAATATATAATATTATATATCAATAGATAGCGTTTGATAATATTGTTAATATTTCATACTTATAATAAATAAACAAACAAACACTGGGCGCAATTTCGCTTATCAATCAACTCTGTCATATCATTTTCTGATAAAATATACTTGATATATTTCAACAATTTTACGCACAATTTATTTTAATGGTCTGTCTTTCAGAAAAATAGTATTCGTCTCGCAGATACTACGGATAAAATAATTTTGTTCCACAACTTCACTCAAGCCACTTCTCAGTCAAGTCTTTATATTGATGCTTGACATCGAAACAAATAAAGTGATAAACGATATATATTTATTTATTTATGCTCTTACAAGTAATATAATAATTAATATTTTATGCGAAATATTGTAGAATACATGTTAAGTGACTAACTTAGAACAATACCGTTTTTTTCTAATATCATGCCTTTCTATCGACAAGTGACAGTTAACACCTTAAAAGTGAGTACCAGATCACGTAAAAGAATTTTTATGAGACTATTTTGGTAATGAATACGGTTAAGAAATTTAAAAAAAATCTTATTATGTCAAATATTTAATAAAGAAAATATCTAAGTCTTCTTTTGAAATTTTAATGAAACATTTTTCGTGTTTGGCGTATGCTTTTGTATTAGCATGACATGTTTGTATATTATATTTACAGACATAATATTTGTACCATATACATATAATATGAATATGGATATCGACTGCGGGCGATTGATAGAATTTCAATATCAAATTTTAATTAAGTTTGTTTACTCACGACCCGGGTTTCGCCTTCCTGCATCTTCAGGCGTTCTATCACACATATGCAATAGAACGTATACAATAAAAATATATTTATATGTTATATACAAGAGGAATTAATAACAAATAAAAAACTCAGATCCAAATACGTGAAGTGTCCAAGGGCTATAACTCCAGTATTGACTGATTCCAAAACTGATTTATATATTGGTATTGCATAATGTATGTGCTATTAAAACTCCTGACTGGTTAACTGACTACTTCTCCAGTCTCCTTTCAATTTTTTATCATTAATATCTTTAAAAAATGGGTGCAGCGCAGTTCCTATTTTTCGATACCAAAAGTGTCCTAAAATTGATGCGATATTTTCATATTATGTAAATAAATAAAATTCTCAATAATCAATCTCTTTTGATCGTAAATATTTCATAACAAATGTTAAATGTGTGAAAATAATAATTTAACAACAACTCACTTATCATTTATTCTTGAAAAAATATGTTGAATTATTTTTAAAATGTCATTTGAAATGAAATTAAAAATATTTTAGCTTCATAAAAGCTATTTCTAATAATATAGTAATCTGCCACTGATCGAGCTACTGACTAACAACCCTTTCTTGTAGAAATCCATATGGTCGAAAATAATAGGGGTTTTACAAACGAATGAAAGATTATTTAGTTTCCATATAATATTTTTTGTTAAGCTCCAATATTCAAATTAATTCATGGTCCAAGCTGCTTTACGATCCAAACGTATCAAAGCAGTACTATCTGAACGAAGACGCAGTGCATTCCGCCCGGCATTGTGTTATTGTGCATTCAGTATTCTGCATTGTGATCAGTGATCGCTGCACTATTGTAGATAAAGGTGTGTTCAATATTCTTTTTGAATTGGGTGGCTAACATATAGTTTATAAATAACATTGTAAATTTAAAAAAATCTTTCAATGAATACTACTAACACGCTCGCTACCTTTGCAATATGTCAAAAGATACATTTAAAAAACAGATAAATATTGGATTGAAGTCTACCAAGTAAGTTCTGACAAATTCTTCTTTAACACTCGTACTTCTGTGTATTCGCTTAAAAAGATTTTTTCATCATCATTGAATTGGAATCATCATTGGCAGGTTGGCTTTACGTGGTTTGTATCTGGCCATAATGTTACAAAGAACATAATATTTTACACTTAACGGAATTCTCCGCGAAAGGTTGTCAAGTGAATTTCTTTTCGGGTGCTCAAAGTATCACTTACGGAAATCTTAACAAAATTTAGTACACGAAATTTAGTGTGATATCGAAAAATTGTTAAATACATAATTCCTAAAAATGTTTTAAAGCGTCTCCACCCTAAGGGTGTATTTCGTTATCATTAAACGCTACTTTCAAAAAACGGCTTTGAGAACTTGAGGACTTATAAAACTAATCCGACTCACCAAATTCTGAAGCTCTGATCTTTGAGATTTTTGTACATGTCGTGAACTCATCGAAAATGCGCCTGTTCTTGTGTGTTGCCAGTTTAATAATACATAAAAGTGCTTCTTCGTGGGAAAAAAAATGCTTAGTAGCTAGTATTAATTAAGTGACGTCCTATTTTTTACAGATTTATTCCGTCTTACTAATTCTTCGTTAAAAAAAAAATGAAATTTTTATTGCATACCCTGATAAAATATAATATAAGAATTTACATTGAATACACCTGCTAAACACTGTAGTATTCAATATCTGGAACCAGCACGTTAAATGTTCGCTTCTCGGGATCTCAGGTGAAGGTGTGATTTTTTTTGTTGCGGATAGGTATGTAACATAGGTTGGTACCTGATCGCGGTATACAACTTAAAAACTTCAATTTTATTATTGAATATATGAATATGTATTGACATAGTCATTGTAAACGGTTTTTCCCCCCAATGGGATTTATTTATTGTTAGTACCATTGGTTATCAATGGTACTGTACCATATTATTAAGATATTGTATACGAAACATACGAAGAGAAAATGACAAGTGAAAACAATTTAGAAAAACCTATCATTCGTGTTATTTTCATACTTTTTTCAATTCTTAAGAACTGAATAAAACATATATAGCAAAAAGCCTCATTGTCTTTATAGGCAATTTTAAGTCATCTGGTAGAATTTTTTCTGTATACTAATATATAGAATAATAATATAAGATAAGAATATTATACGTTGGATTTAAACATCGCGTTCGATCAGTGGCTTTGAAATGATGATACTCCGTGAGGGCCCTCGAAAGGGCGCTGGAAGCCAAGGAGACAGTGGCGGACGGACAGTGCTAAAAGATTAATTAAAAAAAATACTTCAATTTGATGCTATGTAAGACATATTTTTAATCTAACAGAATAAGTATTATATGAATAATCACAATCTTGATTTTTAAATTAAACAATGCTGAACTAGTTCACTAGTCAATAAACTACTTGACGAGTTGTTAAAAAAATATCATTACTCATAGAATCTTTTAGATTCGTTTTTTGATTGATGTTTGACATTCAATTATTTTAAAACTAGTATTATAGTTAATATCTAAAGACATGTTTAATACGTTTATCTGTTTTCAGACATATCATACGTGCTTGGTAATGACAGTGATATGCCTGGATATAGCATCAGTTTTCATAAAATTGCCTATGATATTGCCTTAAAAGATACTATCGACACACATAATAATGTATATTATACACTCTGTGTTTTTGTACCGAGTTCACTAAGTGTTTGGAAGCAAGTAAACGATGTTGATCTTGATCATTCACTGTAGTACTTGTGGTTTGAACTCAGCGGGTCTCGCCGTCGCGTCGAATTAACCGCGGCGCTTGGTCTTATCCCTTCGGACACATCTAGCGCCATAAATCTCGGCTCAGACTCCTCTTGACCGCACTGGCCCGCCTTTTGCCTCCTCCGACCACGCCGAACGCTCGTTCCCGAACACCATGCCTCACTTCGGGTAAGGTGACCAAACAATGAAAATCATAATTCAAAAAAAAATTGCAATGAATTTTTAAAAATCAACTAAAAAAATATAAATCAATTGATACTAATAAAGTCATGATTAACATAAATTATCAAACAGTCAAGTTGGATAGTTTACGATATCGACTGAAGATGCTTGATGGAATTTGAATTGTTAGAAATATTAGAAATGTACACTTCCAAATATTTTATCTCTCACGAACATTTTTCATTTTTCGGCATCAATACTTTTTTTCAAATTATTAGTCACATAAATAAAAACGACAAATTATATAATATTTTCAATATCTTAATAATCGTCGGCATTCGACATGTAATATATTCCTTACATATAATAATAGCCCTTAATAAAACGTTTTTATCAACACACAGAAATTACATTATTTAAAAGACATTAAGATCGTCTTAGATCTATTGCCTCTGCATGTGTGTGCTTTGTCTAATATTTATTTCAAAATATGGGCAACAGATCATATTCTTTAAAATCAAAACTGATCACATTTTCGAGCAAACCAGTTCACCAGCCCACTCTATAGTGGATTTAAATATTCTGTGTTCTTCTACAGAAGAATTTTTTGTTCAAATAAGCCTCCCATTATCGATAGATTCGGCTTAAAATTAGGCCGCATATTTGTAAATCTTTATATTTTCAACTAAAAAGGACCTGAAAATAATATATTATTTAACAGTTCACGGGCATTTTAATGCAATTAAATTGCATTGAATAACGTATTTTTGATTTAAAGAAGCGAGATCGTTCCTGCAAAAGTAGGTATGTTTTTAAAAGTATTTACAATAGAATCCTTTTTCTATCGTGTTTCTTATTTTATGAAAAAAAAATCTTTGATGACAACTAGTTATAAAAAGTATAAAGACATTCAGTACTAACACGGTGAAAAAATAGCAATATATTTTACTTCTACAAAATCATTGCTATTTTTTCACCATGTTATAATGGAGTTCTACCAAGCAAATGTCAATTCAATCAATACATTCATTACTTATAACGCATACAGGGCGGAGAAGTATATAGATATTTGTATAAAATATTCTGAGCTAATTAAAAAAAAGTTATTTAAATTTTGGAGGCGAAGTAACCCTATGTTGACCACAACGCATACAACTTGTAACGAGCACTTGAGATTTTTTTTGTTGTTTTGGATTTTTCAAATATTCTCCACGAACGATGAGAATTCTCGATTTGTACCAGACAGCCGGTTAATAATAATACCGAACCCCAAATTTCTCGTTTATCGGATGGGTATGTAATTATTCATAACCATAATTCAAAAGGTGTTAATATTTTCACGTTTCGTGATCTGAGTCACGGATTCTGTAAAAAAATTATAAAAGAACATAAACTTCCTATTTTGAAAAAGAAAAGTATTGCCAACGAATTATAAACGAATACTTACTATTATTCCATTGTCACGTATACCAATATACAAGTTAAAACCTCAAAATTATCTTACCTTACTCATATTTGTATGTACATACTTTTTTTTAATATTCTCTATTAACTATCTTCATTGCAGTGTACAACATTTAATATCGATGTTGTTTCCTCATTACATATTCAAATGTAAATTCAAGACGAAGGAATGCAATTTTTATATTAATTTATAAAATGAATATGATCATATTTTAACGGTAAAAAAAAATCAGTTTTACCTTGGATTCGCCACATATTCGCAAATGTGTGTTGATAATATCGACAGCTTTTCTTTATAGCTTACCGCGGTGATCTTTTTTTATAAAATGCGGAAAATATTGTTCATATTAGCGGTTTAGTAACATAGTAACCGTGTGACTTTTTCTAGCAACATAACTGATATTCCCTTATTCTATTCATCGAACCAGAATTTTTCCCAATACGGATTCACCGTCGAGAAAAGATCACGTATTATTTATAATGTGTACAAATGTAATATTATAATTATACGATAGACTTGGATAGACCTCGGGCCATAATGCAATGGTAATAGTCAGTCGAATGATTACAAACACTACATCAAATCACATCAAAGATCACAGGCTCAAATGAGCGTTATTCTAAATTTAAAAATACTTTTTGCTATGTTCAATCTACATCTACACACAAAAAATTCTTTGGTTTCTTTTTTACATTTATATAGTTAATTATCATCAGAAACTATCATATATTTTGACTTATTTGATATTATATTCATAAAATCTGTCAGAGGTTGTTGGAGTTTTGCCTAGCAACATGTTGCATAGCTTAAAACAGTTTCCACAAGGGTGTTGAAAATTGATAGTAGGGCAATATACATACAAATCGGATATTTGCGAGTCAGTTCGTGGGTGTTACGGGTAAAATTAATATGAGACAAATACTCCACACTTTTTCGATCGAGACACCTATTTCTATTACATAATTTTCATTAATGGCATAAATGGATTGAAAAAATAAGTCCCGCATGTTCAATTATATCAAACTGTAACAACGTAGGTTGCAATACATTTAAATCACTCTAGCCTTGTATTTCCTTCATGCTATAAAATCGCTTCGGAGAGTCAATGTCTTGGTAGAAAAAAAACGTATATATTATTAAGGCTCAAGCGATTTATCGAAGATTATCATACGAACTGAATGTCTATGCTACCCTAATCCTCGAAATTTGAATTCAAAGATGTCATTAAAAAAAGCAAGATTTATTAACTAATCAATGTTTTCTAGTTGCCAGTTAGATGAATCTATATATATCTCTAGCTGTACGATGATAGTTGGGACCAGAGAAATCAGTTTATTTGCGAAATAAATATATTTTACAAAATATTCTCACTATTGCTTCATATGGTAATTCATCAAATAATAATCCTGCTGAGAATTTCTATAAATGTAAGCAACATAGATAACCCAAAGTTGGAGTTGCTGTCTTAACGGGTAGCCTTGTGAAAACAGCATTCATGTTCTTTATGCATAAATTCGCCATCACCATTGTACTGTCACCAGATAGATCTACTTTAGGCTCGCTGCCAGAGAGCTGCCACAAGGGAAAATATTCATGAATTCTACACAAGTCGACTGGGCCGCCGATAAGAGTTTCCCATTAAACCACGTCGTACATCGTTTTATCTTGTCATTAATATAGTATTCAAATATATTCGATATGAAATACTCAATTTACATCAGCAATTAAAAAAATATTCCTAATCGACAGCAATTCATTATTGGCGAAATATCCAAATACAATTATTTAGTATCAGAATCAAATTCAGTATTCTGTTTTGAGATTTTAAACGTTGCCGATACCCAAATAAACTACTCGTGGCTTCTTAAATTCTTAGAATTGATATTTGTAGCTTTATCAATTATTTTGAATTACACACCTATTTATTATCAATTCATCTACGTTTCTCTCAATTATTGAATTCAGTATATTACACATAATTTAAAGGCTTCAATTATACACATGTTTAATGCAATATAAGAATATTTTAATAAAACTATCAAAAATTTTGAACTTTTTCGTAGATAATAAAATAATGTTGATTAGAGAGCACAGTATTTCTCAACCTCTGGTCGCTACTGCACATTTATGTCGCAGAAATGTACTACCTTGCCAAGTGTATATTGAGATATTTGGTACTCTGCGGAAGTAGTGAAGTATTAAAACGTTGAGGAATTCAATTTTTATCAAAGTATAGAGGAGTGTTTCTGTTGCTGTCAAAAATTCTTTCGAACAAACTTTTTAAATGTTTCAATGTATTAAGTGGATAATTTGGGTTCAGGAATAAATTAATAATAAAACTTTATAGTCATTATATTTATAAAAAACACGTTTTGTTTTTTGTTGATTCTTCAATTTTGTTAAATGATATTGATCAGTATAGCTCATTTTGAATTAAAGTTGTTGAATAAGTATTTTTTCAGTATGTAAAATGCATAGAAAAATGAGCCGAATTGCTTCATATGTAACGTTGAAATCAAAACTAATTCAAATTCAATTTTTTGCTCATAATCTATATTAATTCGCTAATATTGTATAAATATTAGCAAAACTTTTATGCTTTAAATAAAAATATTTTTAACCGTCATTCGACGATTTATTCAATTATAATAAATATGTATTAATTTAAAATAACTATAAATATTCATTGACTCATTTTTAGTTTTCATTCAAAATACGTTAATAATTTAGCCAAAAAAATTCTTTTGCTTATGCAAGATTGCTTACTTATGATATTAGAATAATATAAAAAAATATTATTTTGATTTTTAAATCAATTTTGGAAATCCCGAACAATAAATAAATATTATGACTTTACTGGCGGAACTATTGGCCCCAAATAAAATAAGAAGAATTTTTATCACTGAAAATGGTAAAGTATTATAAAATCGTCAATATTTAATGGTACAGTTTTTAATATTATAATTAATTAATTTTTGGGGCACTACAAGGAAAATGCAAAATTGAACTTTACCTGTTTTGGAATCCAGCGAGGATATTTTACGTATCTACTAGTGAAAATATATTTTATATATTTGTCGATAAAGCGTAAGAGTTGTTAATATTCTGTATAAAATAATGTATAAAAGAATCATTTTGAGTCTGAATTTTTTTTTTTTTGTCGTGGATTCGTCTTTTATTTATATCTAAACGCTTTTTGTAAATAGCTGTTCAATTAAATACAAGAAACAAAATATCATCCGTTTTGTCCATAAATGGTAATGAGAATTGTCTGTTATTCTCAAGAATTATCTGCCTAGATATTACCTACCCATTATAATAAATGTTTGCCGGCACCAACATTTAAGCGGCTATTATCATGCAGCCTGAAGACGGGTAGCTTAATCATTTTACCTGTATTATGAAAAAAATAATAATAGCTTTTAAGAAAATTATGAGTCAGTCAGCTTTTTACTAATTTATATAACGTTACTTAGCATATCATCATCTGGGTAAAAAAAAAAAACTATCAACCGGTCCTCTTGATTTCTATAAAATCTACCACATGGTATCAAATTAATTCGAAGATGTCTTTCCGATGACAAATGTAATTTTTATGAATATTCAAATTAAAACGTTTATCCGTTCTTCGGTGCTGTAGTCGAATGGTTTTGTTATCTGCTGGTTTGTACGTTGTACGGTTATGGTTTCGAAACCTCAGTTGAATGAATGCATTCGGATAGATTTTTTTATTTATTTCCAAAATGGTATTATAATGATATATATGTTTGTATCTTTAAATACACGATCCCAAAAGCAAAGTGCTGCAAGAGGGGTTAACCAACTATTATACTAATCACTTTTAAGGTGTTAACTGTCACGTCTTGATGGAAAGGCATGATATTTTAAATAATAAAAACACATTTTTTTAATACTTATTTCCACAATATATTTTTTGATCAGGACCGGGTTCGCTCATCGCGAGCATTATCAACTGATAGAATACAATTTACAAACAAGCCTATTTATACAAAACAAAAAAATAATTTGATTTAAAGGTAGCAGGTGTACAAAACCATGGGTTCAAGAACTAGGAAACAACTTACATAAAATCATACAATATTGATACAAATAAAGTAAATTAGTATAAAATTTAAATGTTCACACTTACAATTATGTACTACTACTTATGTAATGGAACATTAAGTAGTAAGTGTGGGTTATTTTCGTCATTAAAATTTCCCACTCCTTACTTCCTTATTGATTGTTCAGAGCTCCTAATGGATTATTGATTTACCATAATTGTAATTGTAATTCTTAATAAGTGATTGTGAACATTTAATTTTTATACTTATTTACTTTATTTGTATCAATATTGTATGATTTTTATGTAAATTGTTTCCTAGTTCTTGAACCCATGGTTTTGTACACCTGCTACCTTTAACTCAAATAAGTTTTTTGTTTTGTATAAATAGACTTGTTTGTAAATTGTATTCTATCAGTTTGATAATGCTCGCGATGAGCGAAACCGGTCCTGATAAAAAAATATATTGTGGAAATAAGTACTAAAAATGTGTTTTTTTTTATTATTTAAAATATTATACTAATCATTATGGAAGACAGTTTGATTAGCTGATAGATATACAACCGGATCTTTTGTAAAGATAACATTTTAGGAGTTCCTATGTATTAGAATCGGCAATTAGTAAACAGAAGATAAACTAGTAGGTATATTATGAAACTATAAACCGACTAGAAATAAATTGACTGCAAACGAAAGGCACTATTTACAATCAGGCGGCTATCTGCTGTGTCCACGCGCCAGTCATATCGTGGGCGATTTGACTTTTCATATATCTAAATACATACACGTTATCCTTTAAAATATAAAACACAGTTCCGAACAATATGGCTAAAGATATTTGATAAAAACTGTTTCATAAAATTTCCTTATTTTTATTAATAAGGAAAAACACGAATTAAAATAGAGCTGTCCATAAAAAAACTATTACATGTACGATTAGAGTGGAGCTGGAACACCGGAAGATCGCACATTACTCAATATTATTAAATAGTCTTCTTGGAAAGGCAAAAGTGTTCCTTATCGTAAAGCAACTCACAACGTCACATCTGCACTTACAAATTACGAATGTATTTTTTTTCAAAGGGTGCGCTAATATAACGATTAATGTGAAATAAAAATAAAAAAACCCTCACTATTTCCAAAACGCTGATAAACAGATATCCAATTGCGGATCTGTTGACAATCGATTTGTATTTGTAGTTTCAAAATCCTCCACTGAGAAGATGGCCGCCCACGTGGAACTAGCAGTATGTAGTGGGCGGGTGCAGCAGCTTATCAGATACAACCTCTATTCCAGAGTCGTCCAAAGAGTAATCGATTGGCTTCAAATTTTGCCATAGCTATCAACTAAATGCCACAGATATTTAGATTCATCACATTTACAGCGCATTCACACAATTCGAGGTAACTCTGCAGCCGTCTGTGCACACCCCTTCATCAATTACCATTAGGATTCTTGGAACGTGTTCGAAGTTCCCTTGCAAAGGTTGCTGGATGCTCAGCCGCTAAAGAAGCCTGACCCGACGTGTCGATTTTTTGAATCAGCATGGATGGCTTATAAAACGTTCTCGGTTTTTAAATGAAATATATCGTTGCTTATAGTTATTTCAGTAATCACTTCTTCGTGAAAAGGCGGTCAAAATAAATAAAACATTATTGTAGAACTATTTTCACAGCTTTAAAATACTTAATATTAAAATGACCAAGAGTAGTTTCTCTTATCGCGATCATTATAAACTGATAAAAAAGAAATCATATCAAGGCTATTTGTAAAATTTGAGACTCAAAAGAAAAAGTTCAAACTAATACATTTTGATTGAAAAATAATATTTTCACGCGAAATATCGATAATATAAACAGTCGCATCATAGAATTAATGTTTAAAAGAAAACTCTTTACAAAAAAATAATTTGGTATCCCTACCAATTATCACTGAGCTGCATGCCTAATTTTTCGATATTGGTCCATATATTAATATTACACTTACGGAATTTAACACATTGCTATGTTACACATTCTTGCATACGTTAAGTACAATAATTATCATGTATAGTTATGATAAATGTTATTTAATATATTCCCAATCCATTTCATTTTTCATATCACTGGTAGGAGTATGTGGGACCACATGAGCCCACGCGACACTCACGTGGCACTCGATCATTCTACACCAAGCAAAACTAATAGTTCATTATAATAACGGTTTATTTATTTTTATTGTTTATTGGGGACTTTCGAAAGATTATTATAAGAAAAACACCTCGTGTCATCAGATGTCAAATAAATTTCTACATCGTCGAACTAAAACGATAAAACATTGTCTTCAATACAAACGAATCCCTTATATAATAAATATGTTATATGAATGTATTGTAAAAAAATGGGTTGTACTTACAAAATTATTAAAAACATTACAACATGACAACAAAAATTTTATTTTTGCTAGAGGGATACCATGTATTACAAACATAAAATTCTCATGAAAGTTGCGACACTGAAGGTACAGTTTCTTTTAAAATTATAGTATTTTGAAGATGCCGTTAATTCAACGATGAATATGAAGAAGATGAGAATAAATTCGTTGTTTTTAATTTTTGTTTTTTTAAATTTCTCGATTATTATTTTTGTGATTTGTAAACACAGACAGGCGACAGCCAAAAGGACGTTTTGTTGGTATTGCAATTTGTCAATTTACACAGTTGTGGCTATGATGTCATGATGAAAACCAAATAACCGATAATCACTTTTTATAATGTATACATTCAATGACTACATTGCTAATAATCAACAAAACTTAGAGGTATCAGAAAAATACCTTTACTTTTTCCATGTTTGGTCAGAGAGTTTTAGTAAACCACTTTATATTTCTTATTCTAACAATAAAAATAGAACTCCACAAATCTTACGACAAATCTCTGAAACTCTGTGAATTTTGATTGTTCTTATCCGTTGGTATCCTCAAAGACTATTTCAGTCATCGATTCCCAATATCAATTAAGTAATTACGTCCAACTATACATTGACAACCCATATTTTTTAGTATATGGTCGATCTACAACTATTCTGATATATGTATGTGCTTATTTTTGAATACTATTGTATTATGTAATCGGTCCATTCTCCTTGTGGAAACAAGAAAGTTAATTAAGAGTTCAACGAGGGGTATTTATTACCATTGAATTTGAAAAAAGAAGCATGTTTATCTTTTTTTTTTCACTGGCCTAGACAAAAGAAAATATCAACGTTTCTCCCTATAAAAAAAATAACAAAACGGAAATTATGTGCTTATATGGGACCGATTTCGTGCTTTAGTGTGATATATTGCACTGTTTTTTTAGTAAATACATTTCTACTCAGAATTTAAATAATATAATATGAACAGTCAGCAGTGCTAATATTCTTTTAAAAACCGGGTCACCAACGAAAGTTTTTATGAATGAAATGAACCAAAACCGGTATACTGATTGTTGGGTACACACACCGGTTATTTGATAAAATAAACATTGCGAATTCAATTTATTATTTCTATCAGCTTTAAATGTATATTTAGTATCAAAAATATTTTAAAATTTAGACTAATTTTGGTCGATTATATACTTCTCAAAAAAAATACTTAATATACATTCCATGAATGATTTTTCAATAAAAGAATTATTTAATTAAAAATATATTCTGGTAGATATTGAAAAATAAAAATGTTATAATACATACACATGCAGACTAAGATAGAATTTAAATCTTAAAATCCAATTATTTTAGAATGTCATTTTTGACTTGTATTTTAAAACTTTTGGTGCGATTTGTTCGAGACGCATTTTTTATTTAATTTCATCCCTTTTTTTCATAATGTTTATTGATTCTGGTTGATTATATTGTAATAGAAAACTCTTTCTGGGTTTTGTTTGTGTACCTAATAATATATTTTTCATCTGCAATTAAACACTTCTCTTATGAGTCCTTGTAGACAGAATATTGTCTCAATGATAATTTTACGTTTTTATCACATGTGCGCTGTAATCACCGACGTTTCAAAACCGTGGAAGGCATCATTCTCACGGGGTGGGCCGTAACGACGTAATAACACATAACCTTTGTTTCAATTATGGGAATGAAACCTTCATAGGATTCTTCAAATGAAAATTTCAATTACAAAGGAAATAAATAAATCACGAATTTTTGATAGAAAGAAAAAGATATATTAGAGAATGGATAAAATTTCAAAATGAGAATAATTGCCAATTTATAACAATGTTTTTACTAAAATATCAATTGTGTCTTAATGTAGGAGGTGTGTACTATCTAAATCAATGTGTGAGCCTTGTTTTGGCATTGTTTTATTATCTTATCAGTGTCTTATCACAAAAAAAATAGTCCGTAAATAGCTGAATTAATTTAAATTGACAAGAAATATTAACATTTTATAGAAAATCGTCATTATTTTTGCAGTTTTTATTGTACAGAAATCAAGGTAGTTGTCGCATATTAATATTTTATCAATATATAGTGGTCATTTATGGAAGACAGAATTTGTTGAGACTGAGTTTTGTGCTTAGCAAGTTTTATTGTGCTATTTTTTTATCTAAGATTTTTATGACGACTGTCAAAAAAAAAAAAATACACGCATAAATAGAGAAATTATATCCATACGAAATAGGAAGATGCGTTCAAGAAAGTCTGCATAAAAAAGTGTATTCAATTTAAAGAAACAAAATATAAATATTCATGCAAAAAATATATATTTTAGTAATAAGGAATATTTGTATAAGCATGCTATTAATTTGTTCGGACGTAAAATGAAATTCGTATATCCTCTTTGATTCTCTGCAACTAAAATGCCCCTCTTTGAATAATATTAGGACGCCAGTTGACATTTTGTAAACTCTTTTCCACAATCATCGTTTTACCGTTTATTGCACTGATAAACATACATACCTTTATTCAAAATTTTGATTTAGAGAAGGAAATACCCTCCTGTTAGTCCCAAATGATTTCGCTGAGTCCTGTATACCGCACTTAAAACTAGGAAAAGAATTTAAGTGGCAACTTTTAGTAAAATATGAATCTGTCTTAGGGATAATTAAAATTGGCGAATCATTCATTTTTTTAATTTTTTTCTGTCTTGCTTAATTAAATATCCGTTTGTTCAATGATTTAACCTAATGTATTCTAGAGTTTCATCGTATGCTATGTTTATGCAATCTCTCTTATCTGTAGTCCTACACGTAAACATATCCCCATTTAGGTATCTAACCCTGATCATTACAAAAATGTATAGGTAAGTGGTGTCCATATTACTATATTTATTAATATCAATAGATGTCTATGAAACCATTCCACCAAGAATAAGCAGTTAACACCTTAAACGTGAAGTATTTATATCACGCATATAATTAAATAAAAATATATCAGTTCAGGCAAACCCAACAGTGTGTGCAGTGGTGTTACAAGTAGTTACATACTACCTCCTCGGTTGGTGTCGAAGGGAAATCTACCCAACAAAAAAAGCTTCTTCAGATGTTGCAAAAATGTTAAGTTTTCCTAAATTTATTTTTGTTATGCTATTCATATAAGAGCCCAGATATGTTGAAATCTCTTTTACATATTTTTGTAGAATGAATTGTCTCAGTAGACACTAAGCAAAATTATAAACGTTATGCCACCCTGGTGCTTATGTGTGCTTATATTATATTATTTTCCCCGATATTAAATCTAAAATTCACTTTCTCGTGTATCCGTTTTATCAACAATAATTATAAATACTTAATAATCATTGAAAAAATCTTTCTTTGCTAAATAGTCATAGGATATAAAAAATACAATAAAATTTATATACAAATTACTACATTCTTATTCCTAAACAATATTGCTATGATAAGTTTCAAACTAATTGATTTGCCTCGGATACCACTGTATAGCATGTAGGTATATATATTTTGTCCTATACCAGTAATGTTTTTGAAGTAGAAAAATAAATGCCTGAAGAAGTGGCGCGCACCATGTCGCCGATCGGGCGCGACTTGTTTGCCGTCAGCTCTGCGCTTGCGCATTTCGTTAGTCGGCCGTCTGCTGTCGTCGTCGTGTGTTGTGTCTGTGAAGAGTTTTTGTACTTCATTTAAAAATATCTCTAAATTCCTGTTTTCAACACTCATAGTCGGCCATTGTGGACATTTTATTGTCGGTGTGATATAATATTATGTTTCGATTAAAGGAATAAAGTGATAAAATGGCTGACTACGGCTAAGATTGCAGAAATTATATTTTGTTTCCGTGGCGGTGTTTGTGTATCTTCTCGCTTTGGACTCTGGGCTCGCTGAAAGCGGTCCATTTGGATAAACCACGATGAAGCTCGGTAGGTTCTTCTCACATCTGCGTATATGCCAATGTTTATATTCATTCTCTA
Source organism: Himalopsyche japonica (assembly GCA_028555115.1). NCBI lineage: Eukaryota > Metazoa > Arthropoda > Insecta > Trichoptera > Rhyacophilidae > Himalopsyche > Himalopsyche japonica. Next base: position 1,617,251 of record JAHFWJ010000128.1, read on the forward strand.
ACTTATTGTATTATAATGCGATATATAGAAAAATTACTTTAACAAATCATTTTCATTTGTATATGTGTAAAATTCCGATATATTATAAGGTTTACCCGAACGTCATATTATGAATATAAATGGGTGTCAAACGTATGCCTTCCAATATTTATCTACAACTTATTGGAAATTGTAAAACCTTTTCCTAGGCTAATATCATTTCGATTAAACTGCAAATGTCAAACTTTTCCAGTAAATACGATGATTCGAATTTGACCAGTTCCTCGCTATAAAATACTTTAGTTTTTTGACAGATGACATAGACTACACATTTAAGTGTTCGTTGTATCCATTGAACAAGAAAATGGATAAACTTTTATAAAAATAATTTTAAAATGTCTCTTATTATCGGCTCTAATCAATATCTTCAGTGTTTTTTTTTTAATAAACGATAACGACGCATTCATTTACAAAGATAAACTAACCTTCCTATAAATCTAATCTTTTGCCTGGATAAGAGTGTTAATCTTTTAATCATCTCGTCCAGCTTATTTTTTTAACTTCCATTCTGTGTCGAGGGTAAATAATATCGGATAAATGTAGTATATTAAAAAAAAAAAAAATGTTGGTACAGATAAAATAAAAATTAAGTTAATATGATAATATATTTCCTTAGAAAATTGGATAAAATCTATTGCTTACTATATTGTGACAATCGTCAGACTCCTTCCCATTGTAAATGGAAATATTTCCATTTTAGAGTGCTTTCTAATGTGTGGGTAAATGTATTCTATCAATATATGTATATCGAATTTTATCATTCAGAAAATTATTTATGAAACGTTCTGGCCATTGTCTATAAATTACTTGGTTTGTGTACTTTTATCCTTAACTCTCTGACTGCTAACATCTTAAATGTTGAGACTGCTGATTTTACTATGTCGATAGTTGATACCCGAAAGTATATGAATTAACAGTGGTTAAAACCTTCTTGTACTCGCAAATTTTTCATTTCATGCATTGCTTGATTTGTCTTGACAAACTTAATAAGACTTAATTGTTTCAAACCAATATTAAATACATTTTTGAAGTCTAGGTGTTGGAATATCCTTTAAAATGCTCAGCAGGGAAAAAGTATACTTCTGAGAAGTGAGGTTTAGACTGGTTTCAAATCATTTCTGCCTAGAATGCTTCATTAGACATCTACATGCATCAGATTTTGTACTAACATAGACTATTAATATGTACTCACATATTATTAGATATGAAAACTGAGCTGGACCTATAAAGAAATTAAAACAAATTTAATTCTTGGTATATAAATTTTACAAATGAGTTCATGATTTGTAGCGCTCCCTATTCTTTTTACTTGATCTAAGAAAAGAAGAAATATTTTATTTAAAATAGTGTAAATTATAAATATTACAAAAAAACATCTTGTTACTATGTAAAAGTAATTATGTTTGTAATCAATGGTATAAGTAAGTAATCACCTTGTTTATATAATTATTATTTGAAAAAATTTATGTCTGATTAATCTAATCCACTCGCATAGTTTTGAGTTATTGTTAAGATACTTCATGTTTGACAATGAAAACAGGAGCAAGTGGACAAAATCAATCTGAAATAAAAAAAAGTGTAAGAATAATATAATCAAGATAATAATTACTTAGCTAATGCTGCTGATTTTGAAAAAGTTTGATGTACTGTCTTATCAGCAATGAATATATTTTTAATTCAAACCACGTTTAAATAAGAACCTACTAATATTAACCGAGAAATACAAATCTTACTGCTCAGACTAAGGAAATTATACACTTACTAAAGTTCTATTAGTGTCTTTTTATTCTATAGTAACAAATTGTTGCTAGTATTAATGTAATTAACTGTTTATAATGGAGGCAATAAAGCACTAGGCTTAATTTTGTTAAGCTAATTTCAAAGAAAATTTCGTTCTTTATTTGCAACAGCTTATTCTGATAAATAAAAATCATCCTAGTATCCATTGTTTTTATACAGATTTTCACAATTGTAGTAAGTTTTTTTTATAATATACAGTTTATTATTATTGCAGTATGTATATCAACAATGTATGCTTTAATTGATATGTCTAATAACTCACCATAAAAATCACGCCAATCTAGTTGGTGTATCTATTAGCGCATTTTTATATACTCGCCAAAGAACCCCGAGACTAAGACTAACAACAGAGAGTTCACCCATTCAAAATCTAGCTGCAAACAAGTCCCCCTCTGTAAATGTTCTCATGTTTTTCATTCTTTTAACACAATATCAGCCAAAAATTTGTTTACAATATTGCATATGATAGCAAAAATTATGAATAATTAGTAAGTAAACGAACTATCCAATATGCGGTATATTGCGGTTATTAATTTGATGCAAATTAAATACAAAGCATGATTTATATGTCGTAAAAGTACCCGAGTTACAATATCACAAGCAGCTTACTTACCGAATAATCCATTACGATATCACTTATTGTGCATTTCAACATACACACCATATTGATCAATTTTAATGTGTTAACTGTCACTTCTTGATGGAAAGGCATGATATTTTCAATAATAAAAACACCATATTGATACGTAGGTATAATGATGCTTCTATGATGGTTTGTTGTACATTATTTTAGAGGCTGTAAATAATTCTTCAAAACCTCGAAGAATTAGAAAAGTTTGATTTTGATTTTTAAAACATAAGAAGACTCTAATGAATATAGAAACAGACTGCACGCAGTAGCGAAATGCAGCCACTCTCTTCAACAATTCATGGCATGGTAAATTAGTATATAGGATAATAATGGCATAATGTCTCAATATAATTCTCTGTGGAAACCATTGTCAATATATTTATTTGAGCGCTTAGCTACTTTCTACTATTACTCTAAAAGCAATATTCATTTTGCCTCTTTTATTTCATAAAACATTATTCAATGAACACAATTAAAATATCATACCGTGTATGAAACTGGAAACATTTCTATTGATATCCAGATTCATATGAAGTGTTTTTTTTTTTTTTTTACATATTTACCATTTCCATTTTTTATTTCAGTACAAATCTATCAAATATTTATAATTTAATTTTCAACAATCTTTTTATTTATATGCAGTATGCCAATAAATACGTTTTCTTACATCAAAAACCTGCAAAATTAGTAAAAAACATTTTTTTTGTTTCACAGGAAAATTTCCATTCTTGTGATTTTTTTCTTCCATTATGATGGTTCCTATTCTATCTTCGGCTAAGAAAGTATCCATATTTTTATCAGAGGGCAATGGCTAATTGCAATATAATCAAAATAAAATTTATCAACAATTGATTGTAACTATACATTAAAATATTATCATCGAAACATTAAACATTTGTCTATCACTTTATATAGTATTTTATGTTTGATTTTGTATTGGCTTATCGGTTAGTCAAAATATATTAAATTTGAATAATATTTTTCTTCCAAATTTTTGATTACCGCCTAGAAAGCTACTTTATTCAATAATTTACGAAGGATTTGTAATATTGATCCATCAAGCCTATTCCTGGCAATAGATTTAAATTTTTTTGTGGAATAACCTGCTATTACATGATGTTAAACATTTTAATGCTGGACCTTTAGAAAAGTGCCTGCAAAAATATAAGGCTTTTTTTTTGCAAAAACCGGTAGAATTTATTATATTATTTATGTCAGCTTATATTAACTTATCAGTCTCAATTTTTTTTGTAATTTCTTCTCTTTATTGTATAGCATAATTAATAATTGTTTTATATAGGCTGTAAAAACAAATGTATTACAAAAAATATTCATTTAAAAAACAAAAGAAACAGAAAAATTATTTGTCAAAATGATAATTTTTGTCTTTCGATTATTTTAAATAAATTTTTACGAATTTATTCTCTACACAAACTTACATGTTATGTTAGTAGAAATGGTTCATATTATATTTATAAAAAAAGCTAAAAGCAAAAATTTAAAAACATTGCACATTGTAACACTAATCTGATATGTACGTTACACAGATTATTATTTGTAAATATTAAATACAAATTTGTTATTCAGGATAGAAAATATTACACTACATACACATTTTGGAGCATGTAGAGCTTTTGTTAATATTGCAAGCAAAATGGGCACTAGTCTCACAATAAATTGCCATATAATTTCTTAGATTTCTGGTTATTTCGAGATATTAAATATGCGACAAAGAAATAGATCAACGTGGTAAAATTTTACCAATAGTAAATGAAAAAATATTAGCCGTCAAAACATTTTCAAACATTTGGGCCAATAGATGGGGCCGCATGGGTATACGTGAGTTAATATACTACTAATGTACTTTTTTGTCAATTTACTTGTAATATGTATTGGAATTTAAAGCATTCAAAGGATTTAGACCAAATGAGGATTGCTTTTCAGTTTACACATTAAAAGCAATCAACAAAAAGAAAATTGACAATTTTAGTTTGTGAATTTCCGGATTTTGTAGGATGAGATTGTTAGCTTAGAATCCAATTTGATCAGTTTTATTAGAAGAGAACTACATAACTAAAGAATTACATTGATTTTTCTCAGTATAATCTTCTTTCATTAATTAATCAAGAAGCTGTGCATACACTCTTTTAATATCTATATTACTAGCACGGTGAAAAAATAGCAATGTATTTTAGTTCTATAATTTTTTTAAAGATATACTTTACTTGATAGCTATTTCGGCTCACGCCATTGTCAGAACTATGCTTAAACGGACATTTGCTCATCTATTTATAAAACCTTACTATATCTTAAAAAAAATTGTAGAACTAAAATACATTGCTATTTTTTCACATATTCTCCATTATTGGAGTTGTACTAAGTAAATGCCAATTTAATCAATATATTACTAACTTTTTTTGATGTAGCAACTTGGAAGCATTTGTGAATCCTTATCTTATTTGTAAATCACCAAACTAGAGCACCCTGCTATAGTTTAAAAAAATTGCACGTAATTAAAAATTACAATGAGTTGGTGTGATGACTTAGCTGGATCATGGGACTGAGTGTGAGTGGAGTAGTCAGCGTAGCCCTTATTTTAAAAAACCTAATGACCACTGACCTACTGATCAATTTGTTTGTGTTATATCTAGTTGTTATAAAATGAGATTTGCTTTTTTTTTGTAATGTATTTTTACAAATTGAAATGTAATTATTATCATCAACTATCCTTTCCTATAGACTAATTAGCCGTTTCTTATATTCCAGCCAGCGGTCTGACATGTTACTGCGATGGCCATTGCTCGGATGGTGCAATAAATGGGACATGCATCACCCAAGGATCATGCTTTGCTATGATAGAAGAAATCTTTGATCAAGAGGAACATGTTTGGGATAATATACGTACCTATGGATGCTTGCCACCCGATGAAAGCAGCTTAATGCAGGTATTTCAACTGATAGTCATTTAAAACTTTGCAATGTTGCAATATTGGTATTCTATTGTCTTATTAAATTTTACATTAATACATTGTTCCTGGAGTTCCTGGCATATAATGTTATCGTTTTGACTGATTTGCTGAAACTCTTTTTTAATGCAAATTCAAAATTGATTACTTGGTTATTCCACTGATTGTATGACATAATTCATCTGAGCGGCATCTTTAGATGATAGAATCTACCATTGTACATTCAGGCATTTCAATTATGCCAAATGTTATTTTTCATGGTTGAAATTGTCATGATTGACATACCTCTAAAAAAATCCAGGAATTTTATTACAGAATGTATTTTTAAAAATTCACACACTAATGATATTTTAGAATTTATTTTCTTGTTTTTATAATTATAAAAAGTTACTTCAAATCCTATTTCTTTTCCAGTGCAAAAGTTCGCTTACTCCTCATCAAGAAAGAAAATCAATAGAGTGTTGTCAAGCTGAGTTGTGCAACAGAGACTTGGAGCCGATGCTCAGAGAACACACAACGACAGTGCCCGCCATAGTAAACTTGCAAAACGATCCGTTGGTTATTTTTTCTTATGCAGTTATAGCTTGTGTGAGTCTCTTCTTATGTGTTGGTTTATTATGGGCATTGCGTCGTCATCGGGCCACTCGTAGAAAACAAGACTACATAGAAAGTTCAGGCTCATCGCCGCCTCTTCTAGACCAATCCTCCGGTTCCGGATCGGGCCTGCCTCTCCTAGTTCAAAGGACGATCTCTAAACAGATACAGATGGCAGCTTCAGTTGGCAAAGGTCGCTATGGGGAAGTCTGGCTGGCCCGGTGGAGAGGAGAGAAAGTTGCCGTCAAAATATTTTTTACCACCGAAGAGGCCTCTTGGTTTAGAGAGACTGAAATATATCAGACCGTGCTTATGCGGCATGAAAATATTTTGGGATTCATCGCAGCCGACATCAAAGGTACGGGATCGTGGACGCAGATGCTTTTGATAACTGATTACCATGAATTGGGATCTCTTTATGACTACCTTCAAATAACAGTTTTAGATCAAAATTCTCTTTTTTTGATGGCTTACTCTGTTACAAGTGGGTTAAATCACCTCCATATGGACATATTCGGTACCAGAGGCAAACCGGCTATTTCACATCGAGATATTAAAAGTAAAAATATACTTGTGAAGCGGAATGGAGAATGCGTTATAGCCGATTTCGGGCTAGCCGTGCGATATGTTGCAGAGCGTTACGAGGTCGATATTCCCTTCAATACCAGAGTCGGTACAAGAAGATACATGGCGCCTGAAGTATTAGATGAAACACTCATGACATCTAATTTTGATGCTTTCAAAATGGCAGATATGTATTCATTGGGTTTAGTATTTTGGGAAATGTGCCGTAGGTGCGCAACGGGAGATAAAATTCAGACCGTGGAAGACTACGCGTTACCCTACCACGATTGTGTACCCAATGATCCTTCATTTGAAGACATGCATGCCGTCGTCTGCGTAAAGCAGATACGTCCCCACATACCGAAACGGTGGGAGTCTAATGATGTTCTATTGAGTCTGTCGAAAATTATGCGTGAATGTTGGCATCAGAATCCCCCAGTCAGGCTGACCGCATTGCGAGTGAAGAAAACTCTGTCAAAATTAAATTCGGATTCACCCGTAAAGTTTATATAACTTACAGAGTTTTGTGTTGTTAATTGTAAATATAATAAAATATCAAAGACTTGTAAATAGCAAATAGGTTATTGTAACAAAATGAGCCATCTTATGTTAGTTTTAAGAATTTAATTAAGTGTATATAGACTTTTGGTAATTTCACAAGTCATGTGGATTGGCTGACCGTAATTGAGAGCAGAGTTCTCCCTTGGAAAAAATAGTGAGACAAAACTGTGTCTCTGCCTTAATTGTACATAATAATTCTATATCACTGCTCCCATATGTTCAACTTGAGGCTTAGTCCGGTTTTGTTGTAATTGCAATATGCAGTTTATTTGTTATATGTAACATTATCTTAAATGCCCAAAAGCTTTTTCTTCAACTGTGTTTCTGATATTCAAACTCACATAAGGTTTTTTTTGTATAAACTAAACAACTACAGTCGTAATGTTTTTTAACTTGACAGATGTTCAATCATTTGCAGTATAATACCCACTCGGCCTAGTATTATGTATTAGTATATTGGGTTCAACAGAATAAATGTAATTTTTACTATTACTCTTTCTGATTTTCAGCATTTTATATTCATTGAAATATACCACGTAACATGTTTCCAGTAAAAGTATTATATTTTAACAATATATTGTTCAAGATGACATTATTAAATAGTTTTTAAATGACATTGTTTTATTATTTCTACTCGTTAGATTTTTGCTGATAGGTATGTAGGAAATATTGTTCTACTTAATACTTATCTAAGCAACATTTATATCATCTTTACCACATCTACACCACTTTAGTACATAAATCCTGTTCACTAACAATTTTATCTTATTTATCTCTAATATAATTCATGCTCAACAACCCTGGTAGAAGGAATGAAATAAGATAAATGCTGGTAAGCATAATAAAGAAATGTTTTTCTCTCAATTGAAAGTATATTTTAAACCAGAATCCTCAAAGTCAATGTTGCCTTCTAGTTACTTGGTTAGTAAAAATATTATTAACCTTTCAATGCTGAAAAAAAATATATTCAATTTCAGGCTCAGTTATTTGCCTCAAAATCTCAAAAACCTAAAAAAAACTAATTAACCCTTTAAATTATAATAGTTTTGATAAATTTATTTATTCAATACATGTGCATTACAAATTACAACTTTATTACTTCTGCAACATAGAAATGATTAATAAAAGGTAGCATTGGAAATTTAGCCAAAATCTACATTAACCCTTATGTCCCACGGAGCTGACGATCAGTCCCAACATGCAAAAAATCCCTCCAGGCTGATTGTCAACCTCAAAATTCCTGAAGTCTAGGTTTTTTTTTTCGAAAAAAATATTTACATACAGTCTAGAAGAGTTTCAGCATATCTGTTGTAATATGATTAAATCATAATCTAGTAGATTACTAAACATAAATGAAAAATTAAATTTAAAACAGGTCCCATTCTGGACTTATCCCATACTAAAGTTTAACACACGATAGAATAATTTTTTTTAGCTTAGAAATGTTTATATCATATATAACATAGTTCATGTAAAACGGAAGCCTCATCAAAATTGACTTAACGATAAGACAATGGTCATTGTAAAAAATATATGTAATACAAAGCTCACCATCTTTTAATAAGTGACACTAAACATCGAGAGAATTTCGGATTATTTAAATAATTAAAGTTTATCAAATCTATAAATTTTGTATTATCCATGAAAAACTTTTTTTAGGTTTTGAAGAATTTATCATTTTGAGACATTTTTATGTCCAAGCAATTCAAATACTGTTTGAAATGGTTTGAAGGGGTTCAATTGATTTCTCTATTTTATTTTTAGAATCATTAATATGGCTTATATTTACTTCCAGTGCGGTTTCCAAATATTTCACAAGCGTTAACTGGTGCTCAATAACATCACATAGTTAACTCAACGTTTGTATTATTCTTTCTAAGCAAAAAAACTACCAACAAGTTCTTTCATCCGGAACAGCAATAAAATCATCTGACTTTAAATTAACTCTAATGAAGTACATATCCACTATTTCGGAAAAATCTCTATGAGATTGCAACTTGAGAGAAGAAAAGAACAACAATTCCTCTTCAATTTAATCAATAAATTTGATATTTGAAATTGAAATTCCATCAAGCACCTTCAATCAATATCATAAATTAAAAAATACAATATTTTTTGTCACATTCCAAATTCATTTTTATTTTTGAGTTGATCATACTGCAGCAAATAACTAATAACATCTTTATCCATTAAGCTTCGTAGAAAAGCATTTAAGTATTCTCTTTTATTGAAAAAATCACTTGTTCCCACATTTTTAAAATATGTTCATCAAAGATATCTTATTATCAAAGTAGAATGCGTTGTAGAATTATTCAATAAAAATCAGGTATATAAAAAATACCTTTCATATTTAATCTTGCCATAATTGAGAAAATAAACAGAAACAGAAATTTAAAAATATGTTTATTTTTGTATCTTTTTTATAGAATTAAACTTAAGTATTCTAAACTCATCACTTATTAAATGTCATGCAAATATTATATAATGGCGTACAAGTTCTAATATTCTGCAACTATAAGAATAAAAAATTAATTCATTGACGATTTTGAAATATTTTAAATAATGCACCGAATATTCAACATCTCAAAAGATAATTGAAAAAAAATATGACATGTATATATGCACATATTTCAATATCAAAATGAGGCTAAAGGGTGACTCATCCATAGTTTTTCAAGGAAAATTCAATACTCACCAGTGAGACGTTATGTAACAAATGTGTAAACAGACTTTGAACTTATATTAAATGACAGAATGTTTTGAATAATATAACTTGACAGAGAAGACGTTACCACCCACTTCACTGATTAATTAAAATAAATATATAAGAAATGATAAATATGTTATGAAGCCCATATCCAAGGAGACGTGAAACTTACATATTCAGAATAATATCTGAAAATTCACTTCACCAGTAACTATTTAAACACAGAAGCTACAGCTGAATTTGTCCTGAAAATCTCCATAATTTTAAAAGGCTTAACTCAGGTTGTGAGTGACAAAACATGTGGACATTTACAGAGTTTGAATGATTTAAATTTGATATTGAAATTCAATCAAGCGTCCTCAGTCGATAGTAGTAAATAAAATTCAAATGGAAAACTCAGTACCGCCACATCACTTTCTGGTCTGAGAATTGAAAAACCAAGATTGTTACATTGATGATGAAAGTCTTTGTGACAAAATAATCATTAATTTGATTAAATTGGATATATTTTGGCTCAAATAATTGTTTATTTCATATGTAATACTGTTAATCAGATATTTCAACTTCTATTATTTTGTATTCAATGAGTATGGAATTAAGTGTTTGTAATTATTTGTCCACTTAATATTTTATTGTCACCAGACAAAATTTTATTAACAAATTCAGTAATAATACTTGCTTAGGAAACTACTTCTAGTATTGGCTAAGTTTGCTTACATAAGTAGATTCTGTGGCATGTAACCCAAACCTAATGAAAATAATGGATGGGTTCACTTACAAGAAATTTGACTTATTATAACTATGTTTTTGAAGTTGAATGAAAGAAAAAAATTCGCTCATTAAAGTCTTCCGAAATGTTACGAATAAATATGATCCTGGACAAACATGTCCAGTATCACAAAAGTATATAATATCAGTAAAATAATAATTACAGCCAATTTGGATAGCCATAAATAATATACAAATAAATCAATATTTCTTTTAGATGTCGTATTAAAACTGCTGTTTTAAAAAAATACACGGTTTATCAATTGCTGGAATCTAGTTACCTAGATCAAATCTTCAGCCGATTAAGTGCGATTGAAGAAAACCCTCGCAAAATATTTCAATTAAAAAATGTTCTAATCAAAAAAATGGTAACAAAAATTCTATGAAATACACATTATTATATTTCAACCATTGACTATAAACAATAAGAAATATGGTAAGGCATGAATGATATTCCAATTATAAACGTAAGCATGAAGCATACTAAAATTATCTGATGATTACAGGGAAGAAATTCTAAAAAAAGACGAAGTAATGGCATACGTGTCCTTTAATTGTATTCATAATTTGTTTTATTACAGTAAATACATAATATAATATTATTATACAGTCTTCTTAGTCCCATAGTTCATCATCCGTGTTTTCTATTAGAAGATTTGAAACTGGAGACTTGGGTAATTGAGATTCTTTCTTCGGCAAGTTATTTAACAATGCTTTTGTCTTGCAAGTTTCCATGTGTTCCTTTAACTTTTCTTCGGGAAATCTATGGCTAGCGTTGAAAGGGCATATCGCCAAAGTTGGATAGTTTTTTTGGCATTTTATGATATGAAATTGAAATTTCGATGCTCGAATTAAGTGTGCGTTGTTGTATGGGCACTCGATCAGCTTTTCGCTCATAATTGTTTTGTTCTGGACACTTTTCAGTAACACACCTAACGTTTACGCGGTAAGTGGAAGCTATCGATAATTTATTATATAGTCTTCTTAAGAAATGCAATGTTTTATTGTCAGAATTTTCGAATAATTATTAGTTAAAACAATAGCGCACCCCTATTGCTAACAGTCAACTGACATTTTTATTGTTGTGTCGTTGTTAATTTGGTAGTAGAGTCAAGTGTTCCCATCTAAGATCATAGTCTGAGCTGTAGCAATACACAATTAACTACATGCTAAATATAGTATTTACGAAACATTATGAAATATCTCATTAATTTTCAAACAAAAAATAACCATTGTGATGATTGAACATTTACTTGGTAGAACTCTATTTTAACGGGGTGGAAAAATAGCTTTTGTTTTTTTTCTTCTACAAAAATTACAAAATATATAGATGATAGCTATTTCGGCTTATGCTCTGATCAGAGCTAGATAAAACCATATATCATATAAATTTTGTAGATAATAATTTACGTTGCTGTTTTTTGTCGTATTATTTTTTATTGCATTTGATAAATTATTGTCTAAAAAAAATTGAAACCGAAATGCTTTTAAGCCAATTATGTTTTAAAATTTCTATCTAATTTAAATTTAATTAACTATAAAAATATTTAAATTAAGAAAGCTTTAAAATTGTGAAACTTTAAATAATTTTTCGAATTGCCTTGCATTCGATAATACTCCACCCCACTTAATTGTTTAATGTTATAATGGTTGGCTATGCTGTGGTAAAATGTCGTCGGTTCGATTAAAATGACTGACGTGGATACAAATCTGATTGTGGTCGCTTTTATGTATAAATGTGGAATTATAAGACGGGATAAAATCTTACACATATTATAGAACGTACCCATCAAAATGGAATATTTACAAAGCGGCTTGAAAACATTTCTAGGCTCCACTAAACCTGGAGCACTACCGTCTGGGGCCGAAACGGTGACATACTATTTACTAATTTACAAAACAATAATATTAAACTCACACGATATTATATTGCCAAATTAGTCTTAGTCGTGCAAGACTATATTTTCAAAAAATATGACTTGTACTATTTCATCCGAAACGAAAATATTTGATCTAATTCGTTCCTATATTTCAGGTCGAGAGACTAGTAGACAGAGTAAATAACTCTACACTCCTAGAAGACAGACGAGATGGCTGTCGAGCCTTGAAAGCTCTGTCAAAAAAATATAGAGTTGAAGTTGGAGCTCAAGGTTTAGAAGCGCTGAGACAGGCATTAATTTTTTTCTAAATTATTAGCTTCTAATGAAACTCTTCAAAGTGTTTGCTCATATTTTTCTCCTTTGAAAAAAATTATCTTTCTCTGCACCAGAAAACCTCAATTACCACTGCACTCAATATAAGTGAGCTTTAGTTAATTTATCAGATAAATGGTAAGGTTTTTTTGACCTCTGAACAGTCTAATTATTTTTTTTAATTTATGATACTACTTTTCAATAGTAGTACATAACCGATTTGAGAGAAGTGCTTATCCGTTATCTAATGTTTTACGGGTCGCAGAGTAAAAGTGTTGAAATGTATTGATCAGATTTAATAGTTACAAAAATTAATTAGCTACCTCAATCAATTTTCATTAAATATTATTTGCATATTTTTGCAATGGAACTTAGTATCAATCATAGTGAGATATCTGACCTTGCATGCTGACAGCGACCATTTTGATGTTGGACTGTTTAAAATTTTTGTCTTGAGAAGCTTTTTTTCTTTTCTTTCGAAGGTGGTGGAAATGGATAGAGCTGATTGCGAAATCGTAAGCTATGCTCTTGATACATTATGCAATATCACATCTCAAGAACAGTTTGAAGAAGAAAGGGACAATCCTACCATTCCATTAAATATTGGGGAACAATTTACTGAGATGTTCCTGAAAAATCAGCAGAATGTGAAGCTGATCCTGGAGCTGTTAGAAGAGTATGACTTTAGAGTGAGATTGCCCACAGTTCGACTGCTCTGTTCCTTACTAGCCAACAGACCTAAAGATATCCAAGAAATAATTTTGATCAGTCCTATGGGAGTTTCAAAACTGATGGACCTATTGAGTGACAGCAGAGAAGTTATTCGGAATGACGCTTTACTTTTGCTCATACAGTTAACTAAAGGAAATGCCAATATCCAAAAAATAGTTGCTTTCGAAAATGCATTCGACCGACTGTTTGATGTGATAGCCGCTGAGGGGTTTTCAGATGGCGGAATAGTCGTCGAAGATTGTTTGCTACTAATGCTGAATCTGCTTAAAAATAATTCGAGCAATCAAAACTTTTTCAAAGAAGGCAGTTATATTCAACGTATGTTACCGATGTTTAGCACTCCTGACACGACAGACGAATTGGGGTGGTCACCGCAAAAAGCTTCAAATGTTCACTGTATGCTTCAGCTCGTCAGAACTCTCGTAGCTCCTGGTAATTCTGCTAACATTATTTCGAGCTCTCAAAAGATAATGCGCAATGCGCACCTGCTCGACATGCTTTGCAGTACATTAATGGTAAGCGGAGTGCCGGCCGATATCTTAACAGAAACTATCAACGCCGTCGGAGAAGTCATCAGAGGCAACATCAGCAATCAAGAATATCTGAGCAATGTGCTTGCCCCTTCCAACCCACCCAGACCTGCCATAGTAGTTCTTCTTATGTCTATGGTGAATGAAAAACAGCCATTTACTTTAAGGTAACAAGTGATATTAATATTGTTCCTTTCTCAGTATTATAATATTTCCGCATTAAACATTTTGTTTATACCATTACTAAAAATCTTTTCACACAATTTCAGGTGTGCAGTCGTGTACTGTTTTCAATGTTTCCTGTATAAAAATGAAGCTGGACAAACGCAATTAGTGCAAACTTTACTTCCTTCCACTTCAGAAGTCTCAAATTTGACTACGGGGCAATTGTTATGTGGAGGACTTTTCAGCACGGATACATTATCAAACTGGTTTTCGGCCGTCGCCTTAATGCACGGCTTGATAGATAACCCAGTTCAGAAAGAACAACTCCTTCGCGTTCTCCTTGCTACCAACGTTGGAACATCACCAGTATCTCTATTGCATCAGTGCACTGTGCTCTTACAGCAAGGAACTAAACTTCATTCAAAGGTAACCAGTATATGCTATTATATTTCACCCTTTAATTAAAAGATGTCCATATTTAATTCTCAAAAAATTTTTTTTAGGTTGCATTGCTGATGCTTCTATCAATGTGGATAAGCAATTGTTCACAAACTGTCGGTGCATTCTTAAATGTTCCGGGAAGTGTTTCATATCTCGTAGCGCAGATCTGTTCAAATGAACACGATGATAATGAATATCTGCTTCAGGGCATGTGCGCTTTTCTATTGGCACTCTGCGTCCATTTCAATGATGATTCTGTTGAAAGTTACACAAAAGATAATCTTAAACAGCTGCTTATTAAACGGATCGGTTTGGAAATATTTATCGGTAAATTGGGAGAAGTATCCAAACACGAAATGTACAGCAGAGCTGTGAAACAACCGCAGATCAGATCCAAAAGTATAGGAGAATTACTTTTGGATTATGAATATTGTAAATTATTCAAGGTGTTAGAAAGTAAGTAAATAACAGTTATATTCCTTGCATTATAAGCGTCAAAAGCTGACATTTGTTTTTATAATAAAATAAAATGTCAACTATATTCTGCCAAGGTTTACTGACCATATTTAACTCCACATTAATATTGATTAAGACATAGTTTCACTTGCCAGCATAAAAATAGTAATGAAAAGATAAAAACATGTTTTTCTTAATGTGTATCTAAATATTTGGGATTGGGAAGACATTTTACAAAACCAGTTTATGAATTATTCATGAAAAATATACAATATATCTTTATTTTGGTTATTATTGATATGCAAGGGCTTCATACATTTATGCCAAATAAATACTCTTCATTTTTAGGCACTATTGTTTCAACATTATGTACTGTACACCAAGCGACTGGCTCTTCAGAAGAAATATCTGACAACAGACTAGCTTCTGAATCCACACCTTTACTTGAGCAATATAAAAATCTCATTCGTAAACAAGATACAAGGCTTCAAGAACTCACGGCGCAAGTTGAAAGTATTACTTTACAGAATCATGAACTTCAAGTAAATCTATTCTTTTTTTCAAAATTTTTATAACATAGAATATTTTAATAACTGTTTACTCTATATTTCAACTTTTTTATTTTTAGGGCAAATTTCAAGAAAGCATGTCGTCAAACTCTCAACTTAGAGATGAGAATACATTACTGAAAGCACAACTAGCTGCAACACCACTCTCTCACCCGCATACTTATAATAATCAATCAGCTAATGAAAACATCAACTCACAAAATGGAGAAACAGCTTATAATGCACAGTTGTCAAATGAAATTAAATTAGCAACAATTACACAGGAATATGAAGACAAATTAAAAAATTCTAATCAAAAGATTTTAGACCTGGAAACCAAACTAAGTGAATCCAAAGAATCGAATTCGGAACTACTTCTAGACATGGAAAAGCTTAAAAGTGATCAAGACGACTTATTAGAACTTTTGGGCGCTCAGGTAATTTTCAGCTTTAAATCATGCTTTTTTTTTTTTAGCTATTTTGGTCAGTTGACATTACCAATGTTTTTAATGTTCTTGAATAATATTTAAAATGTGCTATTATTTTTCAAGGATGCAAAATTGACTCAGTATAAAATGAAACTATGCTCACTGGGAGAAAATGTCGACGAAAATAATTAACAGCCTGCCAACAATGGAATCACATGATAATTAATTAGTTTTCAATTGAGACTCTTGTGGATCATCTATTTTTTTGTAAATAGTAAGATATTTAGTATCTGTTTCAATGTTCTAAAATACTATAGAAATGTATTCAATATGATATTCATATTTCCTATATCAGCTGTTGAAATCACTATTTATGTAGAAAATGTAATATATAGTTCTGGAATACAAAGATTTTTTTATTACACTGCCAAATCAACCATGAAACATCTGTGTGAACTGAATTATGACACAAAGTATCTCTGAATATTTCAATCACATTCTATCATGTTTATCGTAACTTGTGTGTTGGGTTTTATCTTATAATAATTAATTAAAAAATAACTTACAAAACAGTTATAACAATATTTTATTTTAAAAGAATCGTAATAAATAGTCAAATTATAGAAATAAGAAAAATTAATCGAAGATAATCAGTTCAGTTAACAGACAAATATACAGCGACACATATTATAACAAAAAATAAAAGCAAAAATGCTGCCAAAACAAATTTCTGTTGCATGGCCCTCATAATCATGCTGTTCATTATCCTTGATGACCTGCTCAGCTGCTCGTCTGTCTCTCGTAGCTGCGAAAAAAAACCATATTTAATTAGCAAAAAAAAAACAGTAATTTATTTAATATTCATTAGAATATGTGCCATTTCTGTAGAAATAAAAGAACATGTAATCTACAAGGTAGTCAAACTGCTTCTTTACTATAAGATTAGAAGAATCATGTATACAATGAGAAGTTATCACAAACTGATAAAATTCATTGAAATTCTCACTCTATTTCTGGATCGCTGTATTGTTTCTCGCTGCAGATTAAGATCATTTAGAACAGTTGCACCGACTTGTTCAGTCTCCAATAAAATTCTATAACCTTCACTCAGCTGTTTTCCAGATCGCTCTATTTTATCTGAATTATCGAGAAGCTTCGCATTCTGTTCTTGTGATACACTCCACTCATCAAAGTAGTCTTCGCCATCTTGGTATACTGAAACATAATTATTAAGATTACAGGTGATTTGTATAGGAGAGAAACCATTTTTTTCAATAATCCTATCTGGAATCCAGATTCAAATTACCAATGGGGTAAAAATGAAAATTATATAAGTAAAAAGCACAATTTTTAAAAATAATGTTGTGTCCAGTATATCTGTCAAAAATTAAATACTAATGAAAGTTTGACGAGGCTAGATTTGTTGATAATAATTTGAAGCCGATGGTGTATGTTCCCTGCAAAGGTTTCCATGCAATTGAAGAGGAATGATTGTTTTGTTCCCATGATATTTGAGAAAGGGAATTAATGTCTTCAATCAATAAAATCAACAAACACTTAGTAGCTGGAGAGCTGTTGGGCTGTCTGAAGATTGAGTTAGAGAGAATAATTCAACAATTTAAATTACCTACTGCATGATCTATCACTAAGCATTGCCTGTGAAACATTTGAGATCGCTTTAAGATTGTGAGGTTCTGTAAGTGGTGAGGTGGCTGTGACGTGAAAATTAATCTTTGTGAAATATTTAATCGTCTCTGAAAAAAGAAATTGCTTCAAAAATCGCTTGTATCTAAAAAAAAATGCTGCTTTTTGCAAACAAGAATTTTTTACTCTTGGGAACATGAAAACGAAAGCGGAGAAAACTACTGGACTTAGAATGCCTCAATTTTGATGTTATCATAACAAAAATCAAACAAAATTTTCAAGACCTAAATCCTTTGTTTTGCAATAGACATATGAATTTTATATTTTTTATATCCTCTATATAAATTGGCTCCCCCTTTTGGATCTAAATAATCAATCTATAAATCTTACACTTAAATCATATAAAATTAACAATCAATGATAGAATGTAAAAAAAAAGTTCCCCAATCTTTGCACTAGGACACGGCTGGTTTATATTTTTTTTAATGTGTGAAAAAATTGACCATTTCTACCCTTCACAATTTTCACTGTGATTTAATTACCTTCAACCATTATTTTCATTTTGCAGTATGTTCTCAGATAATGTATGTATCACTTAACTGAATTAACTGATTATTTTTAGTGGAAATGTGTAATTCTTCAATTATATTATGAAGATAAAACACACTATTTTGTGCCAATGTAATATTGTTATAAAATGAACCGGGTCAGTTTCATTTATGAAGATTTTCAATTGATACATATTTTGGAGTCAGTGCATTCAGGTGTCTTATAATTGATTGAATCTCATAATCATTATTAGTAATGCAGCAGTCATGGCAATCCCAAGTGAAGATGACGGGAACGTTGTCAGTATTTTGTGAGAAAATAATGATTTTCTCTTGCAAGAAATGATGTCACTAAATATGACACATTATTCTCTGCCATTACATTGCAGAAAAAATATATGAAAAGGGTGTTCAAGTCATAGAACTTCAACAGCTTTTATTATGATGTACCCTAATTTGACCTTCAGTGTGATGATGATGTCGTTTCATGTTTACGCAAAAAAATATTCACAATGCTACCTGAGAATGCACTACTACATAATGAGTATTTGATAACTACATGGTTATCTCTATTGAATTAAAAGCTAATGAACACTTATTTCTTATGAGATCAGTTTTGTTAGATTTAGAATTTTTTTTGACAGTTTTCTATTTTTGAACCTACTTGAACTACCGCCGGCAGTGTTTTGTTTGGCCGATTGAAATTCAGACTTTATTCGAACCAACTCTGCTCTATAACAAGCTAGCCGAGTGATGAGATGACTTTGACCAGACCCTCTTACTTCTATTTCCAATTGTTCCAACTAAAAATAAAAAGAAGACATTTAACAGTACTTAAAATGTGAACTAAAATATTCCAGAAAATGTTTTGATGTAGCAATAGAGAGTTACTTACCAAATCATTAGCTTCTTCAAAATGACTTTCGATGCCAGCAATCAGCTGCTTTTTGTCATCTGTAGAAAAAATAGTTCTTAATATTTCATTATTAAAAAATAATTTGACTGTAAATCTTTTCTTGACAAAATATATATAATTGCTTTGCCAATAAAAACAAACATTCCCAAAAATATTTGTCATACTCCATCACAAAAAAAATTTGTAGAATTGAAAAATATTGTACAAACATCCCTGTATAAGTACCGAAGACCAGAATTAGAAGAAAAAAATTAAGTGAGATAAATATAATATGCAATTACTTAAGTACTTATGGAAAATAAGGGAAGAACTATCTAACAGTAACATCAACAATTTTGTATTAAGACTTAAGCATCTTTTCCAATGGGCTTGTCAGTTATATTCGAAGGCATGAGTATTTGTGATATCGAAAAATTCTCTCCCACCCATCTGGTCCTATTAAACAGGGTGTAGAGCAGTGGTTCTCATGTAAAATTTTAATGTGAGGGCATTATAAACATCAGCGGTCCTGTGTGAATATCTTGTGGCCACACAAGTAGAAATTAATTTGAAAAAAAAGAACACTTTCAAATCAAATAATTTTTTTACCACAAACATTATTCTTATCGGTTTCCCCGATTCCAATATTTGATATCTTGAAAACGTCGTATACGTTATTAATTACCTAGGGTTTAGCATTGTTTGTTCTCATCTGGATTAGATATTTACATATAGAATAAATCTTACCCGAGTTCGATATTTTCAAAGTACCAATTTGAGCTGTGATTTCCGCTGTTAATATCGAGTATTGCTGTTCATATGACTCAATTAGTGATGACATCGCTTACTATTATATGCGGAATATATAAAAGAAATTGTACATGCATTTAGAGTATATTAACATTATATTCACATTCTTACAATTTAACACAGTGTATCCGCATTACATACAACACTATTTTCAGATTGAATTTGTCAAAGTGACATATGCTGTAAACGGAATCGTTATCATAGACAAAGTGCTGACAATACAAGCATAAAGAAAATTTAGTTAAATATATAATAAATAAATAATAGTTAGTTAGTAACATAAATAGTTAGTTCTGACGATGGCGTGCGCCGAAATAGCTATCAACTATATTTGTTAAAAATAATTTTGTAGAACTAAAATACATTACTATTTTTTCACCGTGTTGTAATAATATACATCATAGACACAATGGCAAGATATAGCCATAGACTAAGAGCAATAAAAGATCGAATCAGTTTTGAACTACATATATACTATTTGGGAACAACTTTATCTCATTGGCAGTAATTAAAGATTTCTCTAATCAGCTGCCAAATGTAATACCCATGTATTTAATAAAATGTATCACCAGAATTCTGAAAAGAGACTCCAAAAAATAATAACATTATTTCTCATTAAAAAACAAGGTTTTACCAATAGTAATACTTATCTAACTGAATCTTTAATCACTCCAAGTTCAACTAAAAAAAATTAGAAATGCTTAAATCATAAGCATGTTATGACTTGTAGTGATTAAAGATTGAAAAATGTTATATAATAAAGGACAAGTTTCCTTAAATGGGATCAATTATCAAATCGACAGTTAAAGCAAATTTTTGAATGTCTTACTTAATGAAGTGAATAATTTCAGACAAAATTAGTTTGAGTATATCGTCTAGCATGCTAATTTTTTAAATAGAGCCATAGCCGTCTATAAGTTATTATTATGAATAGAGATTGCGATGATAAAACTGATTTTGAGTAGTTTTACATTAATTATGGCAATTACGATCAATATCAATCATTGCAAGAATTTCTAACTCACTAGTTGGAAAATAAAGGAGTCCTTATAATGATACATTTCAAATTGCCATGCAATGTTAAAAAAAACTATTTCAATAATTAGAAGATATTTCGTTACTTAAATTAAAGCTATTTCTATATTCAAATAAATTATTGATTTATATTTTGATCACTTCCTATTTGCAATTAAATCGCTTACAGAACCACGTAATGTAATAGTTTTCGTAAGCGACAAACAAATTTTGGTCGTAAATATTCATTATATGTGCTTGATGGAATTTCAATATCAAATTTGAATTCTCATAACTTTATACATTTCCTCATTTTTGTCCTTAACGACCTGGGTCTTACTTTTCGACATCTTTGTGTATTTTACCACACGCATGTAATTTAACTGATATACGATACATAATTTGTATGCGTTAGATAAAAGAAGAAGAACACAAAAAATATTTGAACCCTAGAAGTTTATTATATTTCAGAAATAGTTTTACTGCTGATTTGATTCAAGTGACATTGAATTTGGGAAATGATAATTTTACACGCAATACAGCTTACAGTTTTATGATGAAAGGTTTTTATTATAATCATCACTATCATAAAATGTAATTGAATAGATTCTTATTTAGAGATACCTATTTGTTTTTAGTTAGAAAATGACGGTGAGACAAATTATCGAATAAAGTAGTGTTAGACCTTTGAGATTGCCGACTTATTGAACTTATCTTTAATTGATATAATAACAGAGAATTAAATGGTTTAGTTGGACGTTTTATTATTGAAACTGAATTTAATTAAGATCTGTTTATTATTATAAATTTAAAAAAAAACAGTTTAAGATGCTTTGTGTTTTCGTGTAGTAATTTAACACCTCTCAAGTCATTAACGTAATGAAGATGTTAAATTATTTCATGAAAACTATTACACGGGCCATGGTACTTAATAAATTGATTTTTTTTCGTTAGGTAACCCTAACTGTCAAAATTTGAAGGCGCATGTATAATACCTGTATAGGTTATTTTGAGGAACAGACTCTTTAGAGGAAGCCCACTATAGTGAAGTGCGAATACTTAACTAATTTATAAAACAACGTAGTCGGTGAAGAATTAAAATGGAAAGTTTGCGGTGAGTGGAAGTGTTATAATTTCAGTTTTTTTTATGTTGCTTTGTTATTTAAGTTAACATTAAAATACAAGTCTCAAATAAGTAAGTTCACGTAATGACTATTTTTGTACAGGTCTATGTTAACCATATTTCTTATGGTAGGGTTTCGCTCATGTATATTTGAATCATCTTATTTCTAAAAGTATCTGCAACCAATCTGTTTTACCTTCGCTTAAGAATTTTTCCTGAACACTTTTAGTTTAACGGTTATTTGTCCTTTCGTTTTTAAATATTCTACAATCGCCAGACTTCAGGGTTTGTATTTGGAGGGACTCTCATTTTTCTGTAATATGCTATTGAAATGTGTTACAATCATGTTAAGTTAAAGAAATGTATAATGATTGAAAAATAGGTCAAAAGTTATTTCTTATCAATTACCTATGTTAACTACAAATTTTGCTAAGTACAATAAAACTACTATTTACACAAAAATTGGGACTATGTAATTTGGAGTAATATAATTGGGGGTGTGAACCTCGTACAAAATTAGAAATTTTGTTTTTTTCCGCGAAACATGCAAAAAAATATATGTGGATGAAATATTTAGTTACTTGATGATAAAATACAGAGCACTCGCAAAATGCAGCACACACTCGTCCGGATGTGCATGTATAGCCTAGCACATGTTGAATACGCAGGCATTAGCCAACATTTAATTGTATGCACCGCACAGACGGTCGTTTCGCTTTGTGTGCAGCCAAGCGATCGTGCAATTGGGGGATTTGCGGCGAATATTTCAATTTCGGATTAGTGTTGTTGGGGGTTCCACTGTACATATTTTATTTGGTAAATATGCTTTAACGTCTCTTTTTAACTTAATTGAATTGAGAGAGGGTAATACATCGTTTGAACATATATTGTTTTATTTCAATTCAGGTAGTTAATAGAGACATTGTGATATCAATAGAGAACATATGTAGATTTAGGCATAATTTGAAAAATATGACCAAAGAGTTAGTCATATGAATTTTATATAAATAATTGTATAGTATTTATTTGAACCCAAAAATCAAGCTCTCAAATTTGAGGAAGGATTCGTTGCATAAAATTTAAGTGTCTGGATCTGTATAAAATTTATGTAACGCTTTCAAAAATTATTGTACTGATTATTGTACTGAATAAAATGAACTTGTTACGATAAAAAAAGTGCTATTCCCACTTGCTAGAATAGCTAGACTTTGAATTTATTTATTATTTTCCATTGATAATATTTGACCTGTAGGTTATATAAATTACTTGTTAGAACTGTTGTAATATTCTGTGCTTAATTTGTCAAAATACTTCAGTGATTTTATCAATGGAGGTCAAAAGGTTTACACCTGAAAAGGCCAAAGTTGTAGCTATACAAAATCACTTCTTCTTTAGATTTCATATTATATTCTTAATTATTAGAAAACATGAAATTTATGTACAATATTTGACGTTTAACATGTTTGATGTATTACTTGATTGGTGCTAGAGCTTCCAATCTTGGTATCCGTGATACTGGGCAATTAGAATCCCTTAATCCTGTGATCGATTTAAAACCAGTCTCGTGATTTCAAGATTCACAATTCAACAATAAAAAAAATCATCTTTAAAATGTAAATACTGGATCTAGGACTAAACCGGTTAGGATATAACCCATTAACACACTACATAAAACAAACACATTAAATGGAAAAAATGTATTTACATTTATATTTATGTATATCATATTTATTTCTTAATGTTTTCATAAATATTTTTAGTCTAAATTTGTGATTAATTGTAGTTAATCATTTCAATCTGCATACTATGTATGTCACTGAAAATATATTTCAAAAATGAAAAAAAGTTGAATCAAATTCTTTGGCGGTAATTTCACATATTGATACAGTGAAATTGTATCTAATTTTCATTTGTAAACCTTAGTTTTACAATACTTTTGCAAAAATAAATAGTTAACAGTCAAAGTTAAAATCCAGTTTTTATGGTTGTATTATTTAATGTCTTTAAAAAATTATGATCTAATCTTATCATAGAACAGTAATCGCCAAAAGAACTTTTTCGGTAGCTCGGTAGGATATTTTATCATATTTATAAATTTGCCTATAAAATTTTATTATAATATTATGTATTTTACGATAAAAGATGATGATGAAAAATTATCAAGAAGGAATATGTATAAGTAGCTCACCAGACAATTTCAATTTCTGAAAGTAGCCCACATCCTTATTGGGCTTGGAGATCACTGTCAGAATATCACTAAATAAATTTTAGGTGATGATATTATATGAAGGAATTTCACCGGAAAAATATCTAGTACCAACAGTAAACATAAAAACAGGTCAGCTAACTTGCCTAGTAAATTTATTTTAAATTTAGTTGCAACCGCCATAAACGTGATACTGTAGAAACTTCATCGCATACTGCCATAGTCCGTTATAATTAATAATAAACAACCTTCTATTTCACTAATTTCATATGATTTAGCCCAGTTTATTTAAAATGAAAAATTTAATCTTCAACATTTTTTCTAAGACTGAAAAAATTGTATTTTAAATTTGTGAATACTTCTCTCTGTTCGGCTTAATCCCTGTGTGGTTTGATTCTATACCATTTCTTTTTGTGTGCAGTTTGACCCATGTACAGGTTTGTTTGTGTACGGTTTATATTATTAGTTAACGATATTATAAGAATAAAAAATATCATTATGTGTAAACATGTCTTTCATCCACCTAGTCTTGAAATTATATATTCTAATATATCAGAATTTCTTAACGTGGCACATAATTTAATTAGTAGTTAATGTGTTAACTAAGCTTTCTTCAGTCTTGCTGACCTGGAATTACATTATGTTATTGCAGCCAAAAATTTATAAATATTTTACAAAAAGACAGGAACACTTATCACGATAATAACAGTGTTGTTGAAAGGTTATCAATTGCTGGGTTATTTTATCATTATATTATGTTGAAAAAAAACAACTGCCCAATGAAATCTTCAGCAAAAATCTATTGAAACTTATTTTATAATGTTCAGTAACTTGATTGGCTAAAAAGACAAACTTTTTTGTTTATATCATTTCCTCTTTTATGTGATTTTTCAAAATTCCAAAATATACATTATCTTGCACAGAATCACATAATTTATGTGAATACATCTAGCAAATTCGTTAAAATAAATAAAAACCTAAAATCAAAACATTTTTAATTCAACATGATAAATATGAGTAATAGATGATAACATTCTTTTTGTCAAACTATTATTATGCTATTGAAGCCTTCAGCACACACTTGATCAATATCTGCATCTATAAATGAATTGAGGCTCAACATGATGAATCATTCAGAATTTAAGAAAGAATTTTAGTCACCTGAAATACAGGGATCAAATCTAAATCATATGATGGATTTTATTGTGAAAATGAACAATTCGAAATAGGAGCAACTAAACACATCCGACGAATAAAAATTCATTTAGATCAAGAATCTAGGAAAAACATTCAATTCGGGCTAAATTCAACTTGTTTTGTTATCGATAGTGAAAACATTGAATGATTCCAATATTAACGGTAATGTAATTATATTTATAGACAAAAGACTTTATGCGTGAATTTAATTCATACATTCTTGCTTCCTATTCTTACATTTTTAATTAATTGTCAAATTATATACAATTAAAGAAGGTATTTTTTTCAATGCAATTTTCCTTAAGCATCATCAATTTTCAGAACCATTAAACTAACTTTTTTGTATACCTATATTGTTGCGGTCATTTTTTAAAATTCCTTTTTTGAGTCATTCTTTTGACTTCTTAACTGATGATTATTATTTGATTATGGTTATCAAAAAGGATAACTTTTGAAATGCTATCTTCTTATCTTCTTCAAGGATGTTTTAATACAAGCTTTAATGACACTTATATTTGTACAGGGAAGGACTCCTAGTTGGCATCGGTAATCCACTTTTGGACATTTCGGCAAATGTTGATGCTGACCTTTTAAAAAAATATGATTTGAAGCCAGACAATGCGATATTGGCAGAAGAATCACACATGCCACTCTATAAAGAACTTGTAGATAAATACAATGCAGAATTCATTGCTGGAGGTAGTGTTCAAAATACTCTCAGGGTAGCACAATGGTTTCTTGAAAAACCCCAGGTGGTAACTTATTTTGGATGCGTCGGCGATGATGACTTTTCAAAAATATTGAAAGAGAGAGCTAGGTAAGACATTTTTTAATTTACATGTACAGCATTCATATCCATTTTATATGGTTGACCCTTCAATTTTTAATAAAAAGTTAGTATTTAGTATTATTCTAATAAACACTACTACTGAAAATCTATTTCAGGTGTACGTGATTGAAGGATTAAATATATCTTCATAAAATGACTTTAATGTTACAAAAAGTATATCTTATATATCTTGGCTCTTATAAAATTGCAGAGATCTGGAAATGACTGTAAATTTTACATGGTTATATATTGATTGTGAATTTTAGCGCAGACGGTGTAAATGTTCAATACCAGTATACTAAAAAAGCACCCACAGGAACATGTGCGGTTCTCATTACGGGAACTCATCGCTCGCTATGTGCCAATGTTGCAGCTGGGAACTTCTTCAATGCTGAATATCTTAACGAACCTGACAATTTGAAGATTATCGATAGCGCTAAGTTCTTTTATACCTCGGTAATAATTATTTATTTTTATAAAATTGTTATATAGTATTAATCTATAAAATTGGGTGTGGCGCATCAAGTACTTGTATAGATTGCTGCTAGAAGATAAACAATGCGGTCTTGATATGCCTATAGGAGAAATTTTGTTGAAATTCTGAATCTTTACAGAGTAATAAGATTTCGAAAAATGGCTAAAATCAACAATTTCCAGTTACTCGATTCGCTTACGTGATATATTTTGTCCGAGTGAATGTGTTAACATTCTCGAAGTATATAATGTTTCCTTTCACTGAAATGTGAATTCTGAAACATTACTAAGCTATTATTAATACTACTATTGGGCTATGGAGAATGTCACAGAATAATATATTGCTAAGTGTAGAATCCTATCTGAAGTTTTCTAACAATAATGTATTATTTTGTAGTGCACCTGAAGCCCATGTTAATTGTTTTTACTTCGATAATATCTGAAAATAGAAAACTCTTTACAACAAACTAGATATAAAAATAATTACCCTATCTGCATCCAAAATCTTTGTAATTGATTTTCAAAGTATATTTTGAGAAATTAACTAATATTTAATGATTTATAATGTCATCATTTAATTACAGGGATTCTTTTTGGCTGCCAGTCCTCCTTCAGTTGAATTGATAGCAAAGCATGCACACACCCATAACCATCTTATGGCCATGAATCTCAGTGCTCCTTTTGTATCACAATTCTACAAAGAACCCTTAATGAAAGTGATGCCTTATATAGATGTACTATTTGGAAACGAAACGGTATGAATTCATTATCTTAACTTTGTGTATTAATTTTGAATAAGTTGTCAAGTCATATTCGTTGTGGTTCTTAAATTTTGATCTGACAATAGAAACATAACAATGACAACTATTTAATTTTGATACATCATGAAAATGTAGTTTTACAATGGAAAATTTAAATTATCTTGAAACTTGCAAGGATTAATTTGTTTTATCTTATTGTGTAGGAAATGGAAGCATTTGCAAAGGAATTCAACCTAGCTGCTACATCTATGAAAGACATTGCCCTGGAAGTTTGTAAATTGCCAAAGGCAAATGATCAAATGACTCGAGTAACAGTCATCACTCAGGGCCGTGATCCAGTACTTTTAGCTCAAGATGGAAAAGTGCAAGAAATTCCCGTGATAGTACTTTCCAAGGAACAAATAGTAGACACAAATGGTGCAGGAGACGCATTCACCGGTGGCTTCCTGGCCAAACTTGTCCAAGGATATTCTTTAGATGTATGCGTTAAATGTGGAATATATGCAGCATCAGAAATCATCCAGCGATCGGGATGCACGTATTCTGGAAAACCAAACTTCAATTCTTAAATTTATTAAAAAAAAAAATACCAGAATCTCATTTCCTGTTGTATCATAGCATTATGTAATTCATACCTAGAATTGCAAGAAAACTTTGATTTCTGCCTTGACTTGTGAAGAATAGAGTGCGCACCATTAATAATATCAGAGCTAGTGATTTTTTTATGCATAATTCTGTTTATATAACAAATATTCTGTGAGTTTAAGTGTAATTTAAGATATTTAAGCACCCTAATTAATCACAAATAATAAGGCAATTGCAAAAGCTAAGTATACCTCGAATATTAATTATGATTTTTTACACTGTAGGTTTACTTTAGAATTTTGGGGACTAAATATTAATGAATTAACAAGGTCAGCGGGGCTGATCGTACTGTTAAAATTATGTTAATTAATGTTAAAATTAATCCTTATATTAAAATGTGTGCAACCAAAGGTATCGGTGACTAATGTAAGTTTATTGTTTTAGCTAATAATGTTTTTATAAATATATTTTTTTATGTACTTACAAACTATTAGCATGTTGACTGTACCTGAAAATTAAATATTGAGATGTTATTCTCTGAAATAAATTGCTTTTTTTTTTAACGTCTTCATCCAATGTGGAGCATATGGCCATCGTTTGGAGGTATCTCAACAAAGACCTTTTCTAAGAAGACTGCTTGTTATGGTCTAATTGTATGAAAAATAAAGTGACCTGTTATCACAATTTAATGGCAGTTGATTTTGTGAACACTTTTAATTACAAAGTTATTTAGTTAGTAGTGTGTAATGTTTGTTGAGATTATTTTCCCAAATTTAAATGCCATTATCAAATCAGTAGTTATAAAAATGTATTTATATGGCAACTTAATTGCCGACTTAGTCTATATCTTTTTATTTCAATGCTTAATTTTACAGTAGTGAAATACTTTTTATTTTTGCTGCTAATTGAGACATTTGAAACAATTGCAAAAAGATTGTGATGGCAATAAAAGTATATTTCCATTTAAATGCTCATGAGTATTATCAAGATTAATTGATAATTCACATTACGAGTAAAGCCAGTCCTGATCATTAAATATATTTTAAAAATAGTAGGAAATAAATGTGTTGCTATTATTTAAAATAGGTTAAAAAGTATTAAAATATCATTACTTAATTAACAGACAACTAAAATTTTATTTTTACTCTTAATATTCTTGAAATTAATACAGTAATAAGACTTCAAATGTAAAAGAAAATATCACAATAATGGATCAAAACGAAACAACATTGATGTGTATGTCTGTATATAAGAATTGTGTTTACAGACGAACAGTGTTGCTCGAGTTGTCATTCCAGACAAATGAATATTGTGATTTTTGTATTGTTTTAAATTTTATATATTTGATAAAATTAGCCACCTTTAAGGGTATATTTTATTTTAATTATATATACAACCATATTGATGAGTGATAAGTGTTTTTTCCAGATATCAATTGAAAAGATTTCTCAAAATATGTTGAGGCTTTTTAGAAAGTATAAAGATGTAAAAAAAATAACAAAAAACAGTCATAGTGTTGTCAGACCATAGTTTCAGTGATCAGTTATTTCAGTCGCCTGCAAGCTTGACAGGTCACGTGCAATTTATGTTACAAGTTAAGTATTTTTTATTTTCTTTTAAAACAGATGTATTCACGGGTGTTCGCAGGGCAGGTTTATTACATTTTTTGCAAAATGGTTAAATGCTGATAATTGTTTTATTGAATGTTGGGAATTATGTATGGAGACAATGTCCACTTCTGTTAGCCTTACAAATGTGGATTTCATTAATTTTGTTGCAACTTTTTTATTGAAATCACTCAAGTGTTTAGTTCTTTTATCATAAGCCTTCCTCAATATTCTCACAAAAAGTCAGAGACCATTAAGGCTAATTAACATCACCATTTCTTGAAGTAATTTGTTGTGGAAACAGATGTCTCAGTAATGCCTCATAACATTGGCTGTATGTGAAGTCTCACCATTTTGTTAGAACTGCATGTCAATTAAGCCTGAAGCATTCAATTCTAGTGTCAAAACTTTATTAATCATGTTAGAATAACATAGAATAACACTAAGTTCATCTTCAAAAGAGTAAGGACCAATGATTCCTACAGACCACATAGTGCACCATGCTGTCACTTTTATTGGATGCAGAGGTAACTAATGAATAATTTGAGGCTTGTCTATTGCCCAGAACAGACTATTTTAGTAATTAATATATCCATTTTAATTGGAATGGGATTATTATTCATTATAGCTTTTTCATGAAAATTATGGTTAAATGAGCAAGCTGTAACATCTTATTGACATTAGTATGGCGTTGTGAATGGAAGAAGCCTTTGTATCTATAGTTTTAAATGGAAACAAATGCAAATCTTCTACTAAAGGTTTTGGCTCAAGTCAAATTTTTTTGAGCAGTTTTAAGAATGATGGATGTTTTTGATGTGTTTGAAGACTTTCTTAGACTGCAACGATATTTTCAGTTGATCTTCTTATACGCTGTGGTACAGGCTTATGTTTATATATTACAGGGCTTCTCTCTTCAAAATCATTCACTTAGCTCATTTTAAGCGGGCGTGGTTAATAACGCACACGAATGTGCAGCGGGTAAAAATCAGGGAGGTGAAAAATAATCAAAATTTACAATATTCGCTCTATCTTCTAAACTAGTGGTTATTTTTCAACAAACTTTTGAATGCATACATACCACAATTGTTATTTTTCCCATGAATAATTTATGGTTACTCAAGTATATTACGGTTATTACACATTCACATCTAGATTTTTATAAAAGAAATGTTGGCTTGTTAAATATTTTTCCATAATTAAATTGCCAAATTTTTACCGACTGACGAATATGAACTCTCTAAATTCATGTTTGCAAAATAGAGATCAAAGTGGCAAACCTTCTCAGCAAACACTATAGTTGGTGTTTAAAATAAATATTTTATTGAAGGTTTCAATTCTTAACAAAGGAAGCAGTTAGAAATAAATAAAAATAACTCAATTTTCACAAAATTATATTTTGTGTAAATAACACCATCTACATCTAAATCTTATTTGCAATATTTACAATAAATTTTACAGTATTTTTTTCATAAGTAACAATCAACTTTATTTCTTAAACTCTGTCAGCAGATCTTGTACATTTGTTGCAATAACGTGACAAGGCGGGATAAACTCCCATAAATAATTAAATACAATAAACGAGAGCACCGCGCTGTGTTTTTGGATTGGACACATTTTTACTGTGCAGTATTTTTACAGTGTTGAAAACACAGCTGGTAAAACTTTTATTTGGTAATTTGCCTAAAATGTAACAAGTAATCAAAACGCGAAAATACTTAATAGAGGAAAATTAAAATAAAGTAATAAAAATCTGAAATGATCACATAACTTAAGTGTGAAATACTGAGTTTAAATATCTATACATATATTATAATTATATACTCATTAAACAATGATAAAAAAAAAAATGATAATTGATCAAAGACAATAAATAATAAAATATAGTTTTGTAAGTATGCATTTTCATGAGAATCTGTTTAGGCACCTGGCAAGTGAATGTCTCATTCACCAAAATAGAATTTGAAAAATAATATGAAATAACACATCACTGGTTGTCATCGTAAAAATGTCAATTGGTTTATTTTTTTACAGTATACACATCAACCATCGAGATAATCGAGTCATACGCAGGGTCAAATATGGCTATTGCATTATGTATAATGAATGAATTAATGTATTTGTATACTTCAGCGGCTAGAGACCGCACTGCGCATGAAGTTTCAGATTTAGGACAGAAAAATATTTAGTCCCACCACCCGAATAGCAGCACAGTAAACATTTGACAAATGTGAATATTCACACGAGGTGTCATTGCATCCCACAATGATCACAGGTACGTTAGTACTGGGTACTGCACATGCATAAAAATAACCTATTTTGTGATTAATTTAAATAACTATTGTCTAATTACATTGGTCTAGAAGATGTCGTAATTGTATACATAACAACTGATACTTTTTTGATTGCATTTAAAATTTGCATGAATCCAATATATTTATTCAATCTTATTGAAGTAGAAGTCGAGTTGACAATTAATCAAATGAGAGATTTTTTCCATTGTTTTCTGCAAACCATTTCGATTATCGCTTAACATAATATAAAGTAAGATAACGATGAATATAAAAGTGAATATAGTCAAAATATTAACACAGGTGCAGTCAGAATAATAGCAGTGAGGAGAAAAATTGGTGAAATCCACAATTATCTTCAATTTAACACGGCATTAACAAATCAGTAGGAACAGATGTTCTCAAAAATGAATTTTACGGAACAACAAATGTGCTCCATTCGCAAACGGCGCATCACACTGAAGATTTCATCATTTAATGGTTGTAACACACATAAGCCACTTGGGTAACAATACATTCAAACACGCTGATAGACGTCCGATTTCCAGTAAAATTCAATCATTCACTTTTAAGGTGTGCCTGCAGTCGACTGAGTGGAGTGTGGAGAACAAATCATCTTTTGTGAAAAAATGTTTCCTTTTTTAAGTCTGTATGAATTATAGTGATATAGAACAAATAAAATACAAGACTGCCATCACAGACCTCACTTTAACTACAGATATTTATCTACGCGAGACTGTGACACATCTTGTTCTATTATCGGAATTCACCGTGTCCAAAGAATGATAGCTCATTTTCCAACCTTCCATTTATCTTCCTACGGTCAAGACACTCAGAAAAAACTTATCGCACTGACACAATACAGGGAAATGTCTTTAGACAGTGTACATAATGATGATAAGTCCCACAGGGAAGGGGGGCCGTTGACTATCGGCGCATGGTAGTGTTGAGAGGTTGCATGAGTCCCGAGTTGATGTAGCCATAAGATGTGCAGACGGCGTTCTGCTGTTGAGAAACAGCACGGGGATCTTGGTACTGATACTGAGCAGTCATCATCTGAACGGGTGGCAGTTGTGGAGCATTGAAGCCGGCAGCCGCAGCGGCCGCGTTGAAACCGCCCGCTCCGGCTTGCTGTCCCGGTGACATACGGTATCCGTTGAGTGGACCGTATTGGGCGATCAGGTTATGGTTGATAGGGCTCATGCGGCTGGATGCCGCCATTTGCATGTGCTGCTGCATACTCGTCACATTTGCTGCAATGATTTATACGTATTTATTGTAAGGAGTAAATAGTAATGGGACTTGAGTATGAAACGTTATAAAAGAATTTTCAAATTACATATGTAATTAACAGAATTACATCCAAACATTGGCTTTTTTAAAATGAAAAAAAAGAGCAGAGGTGATTCCTTCTATCGAGGTTCTATTGCATATAAATCAAAATTAAGTTTGAATTTGTATATAGGTTTCAACCCATATCTTAGTTTAAAAATATATTTTTTTTGCTAATCATAAATGGAGGATTAGTTTGCAAATACATAAATTACTCTTTTTACTTCATTCAATACTCATTTCATATTTGGAAATGTTCTTTTACCCATCATGCAGAGAAAAAAAAAACGAAGTAAATTCACAACTCAAAATTGTCAAAATGTCTCGAGTTCCTTTATAATTTTGGGTGACAACGTTTGGTAATTGTTTTTATATCAGATAAAAAAACTGGCACCATCAGGAATATTTTATAAAGATGGTTTGTGCTCACCAGGAATGTTTCGAGAATTCCGATTGGCGGGGTCGGAGAGTTGCGACGGTGATTGGGAGTGTGCGTAGTACTTATGGTGGTAGTGGGAGTGAGGGTGAGAGTGAGGAGTGGCGGGAGGTGCAGGCGGAGTGGGTCCTTGATGAGGAGGGGTCGAGGCGCCCGCACCCTCTCCTGCACCGGCCCCACTCTCTGCCATCTGCTGCAGACGGGCCAGAGAACAAGAACCGGGCTGCTGTTGTTGAGCGCCCGCATAGAAAGCAGCGCACGCCTGTCGCTGCGGATAAGTCCCTTGTCCCTGTTGAGGGAAAGCCAGTGCCTGTTGTGCACCACTTGGCCCTTGAAGATAACCCATGCCTTGATAGTTCATACCGCCTCCACCGCCGCCTCCTCCTCCTCCTCCAACTCCATGCAACGGCTGTCCTCCTGTTAGCTGTGTGGTTGCACCTGAAAATTAATGTTGATTTGATTGAATACAATATTTTCCACTAAATATTAGGTGTAGTTAGTTAGTAGAAAAAAGACTAAAGAACCCTGTTTTTGACTATATACTATATAATGTGAATCTAACATTCAAATGTTATTTCAAAGTAATATCATATTAGGTGTAGTAAAAAGTCCTGACGTTTTTTTCAAACGCGTGTCTTAAAATCGGTCGGCTTCGGGCCTTTGGTTAAATAAGATGTCATAATATTTTTTTTCGTGTTGTGTGACATCTCAAGTTACGTTCCGTATAGAAAAAAAAGAAGGTTCATTCGTCCCAAACAGAATGACCGACCTTTGCCCTTCATAAGAATATCTGCGTGGTTGCATGCTTTTTCAATATAACGCCCAGAACAGTGCAGTCGTCGCCACAAAAACCATTTGCGACATTTATGGAGACGTGTTAAAGGTTCGAAAATGTCAGAGATGGTTTACAAATTTTAAATCTGGCAATTTAAGCATTGAAAATTACCCTCGAAGTCAACGACCTCAAACAGTGGATGAAGTCGCCCTGAAAGCTGAAATCGAAAAAAATCCTATGCTAACAAAAAAGGAATTGTCCAATATAGTCGGTTCTAAATGGTCCATAACACAGAAGTACCTGAAAATGCTGGGTAAAATTCGAAAAGTAAGAATTTGGGTGCCACACGCGTTGAGCAATCGGAACTAGGCGCAGCGACTAAGCGCGTGCCAATTGCAGCAAAAAAAACACACTTTACGAACATTTTTTGTAAATCTGATTATTGGAGATTAAAAGTGGGTGTTATTTACGAATATATCGAATAAAAAACAATATCTAAATCGTGGACAACAACCAATTCCGACCCCTCAAACTGGTTTACACCCAAAAGAACTCAAATTTTCAAAGGAATAATTCATTATGAAGTGTTAAAATATGGTGAAACTATGACGGCACAAGTATACTATGACCAATTAAACAAATTAAGTGAAGCTTTGACAAGAGGCCGGGCAGGATGAATGGACTCAACGTTATCCCTGCAACACGACAACGCGCAACCGCATGTGGCGAATATGACCTGGGAAAAAATCCAGGAGTTGGGTTGGACAACTTTATTGCATCCACCTTATTTACCAGATCTAGCATAATCGGATTACCATTTGTTCTGTTTAATATAAAAAAAAATTAGGGATAAAATATTTATATAGACTTTTTACTACACCTAATATTAGGTCAGAATCTAAAAAGGAGAATGAATAGTAAAGTCTGTATCCGTAAAGAAACTTCCAAACGTGTAAATTTAATCTACTGAGTGCTGATGTCTCAACTGAAACAACAGATTACACTATGTTGATGTTTATACTAAAAAAATATAAGTGTGTAATTTTTATGGACCATCATTTTTTTGTATTTAAATTTAGCCCAATTCATCCTGACAATCTCCATAAGGTTTAACACCACAGCTAATCCCAATTAATTTCAGAATATCCTTTATGCAGTTCAGCAAGGAACAGATTAAATACAAAATGTTGACACAGTAAAAAAATAGCAATGTATTTTTATATATTCTCCCATCCATTTTAAATAGATAACCCTAGATAGCTAAAAACAGCTTTGTCGTTTTCCCATATAACAGCAAAACAGTGTCGACAGTATAAAGGTTAATAATACAATGAATCCTATACTGAAAAAATTTACAATGTTTCCATTTCTTATTTTATATATTTATTCATGTATACTGATTATATATAAATGTGGATTTTTATTTGCATCATAAGAAAAATATTGAATTTGTTATCACTATATAAACGTTGAATAATCTGATAACTGTTCAATTAGAAAGCGAATTGACAATGGGTGTTTGAAAAGATATTATTCAATGTTTATTATGAAATGATACAGCATTTAGCACGGGTTATCCACATTTTGATAGTAATATGCCACAAATTCATTTTTAATAGTGAGTAAAACACTGAATTCAAACTGACTTTGGTAGGTTTTAAATGAGCTTTCCCACATTGACAAATCTCTGTAAGGTTGCTCAAAGGCTAAATCTATAAATCAATCAAAGACAAAACAATAAACAAACCATGCAGCTGATGTGAAACAGGTGGGGTTGTCCGGTGGCGGGCAGGCGGCGTTGCCGTCCCTCGGAGATTATTCCCAGCAGAGTTGTTTTTCTGAAGGTTTTCCACATTGTTTCCACTGCTTGAGTTAGCTTGATTTTGGTTGTTGCCATTTCCATTGCCCCTGAAAGAGTTGAAATAGCAAGAAATATTTAAAAAAAAAAAAAGGTTTAAATTATCTTTTACAGGACAAATTTTGAAAATATTTTGGCCATAAACTTAAAGCTAATATTCACATAATGCACATTGAAATGTCACTCTTAAAACTTAAATAAAATGTAGTTAAATTTTGTTGGCATAATTTTTGACTAAGTAACTTTGAATGTCAATAAATCACTCGCAAAAAAACGTAGTGGTTGATAAAATGATAAAACCATCAACAAGTACAGATTAATAACCTTATGCAAACCATATTTTGATGGTGATATTATGTTTGGCTAGAAAAACTTTTTATAAAATTATTCAATATACAGTGATAGTTTTCGGTAAGTCTTTAAACTCAATTTGGAATGGTCAAATTCATTTTAACTCATTGATTACGGGTATGTTTGTTCAAAAACTATGAGTTGCGGCGGGCAAGATTGCCACGCATTGCGCAATTAATTACTCAACCTAAGAACGTCAGCAAACATCAAATTGTGGAGCGCGTATAAAAAAAACAAACAAAAATACACTGGATATAATATATTACGATAAAGTCAAATGTACCACGATTTAATATGCGGTCGCTGGAGAAAGAAATATGCAACACATAAAAAATTATATGTATCGGGCCCGCACTTGACATAATGTCTTCATCGATGTCAAAGGACTAATGTCGAAGGCCATGAAATTAATATTTTGTGTCATTTTTGAAGAAAGGGGAATACTGTATTATTCTATATAAAAAAAAAAAACATCACCATCTGTCGTCTTTGTTTTAGACTGATTTGTATGACTTCTCAGAAAAGAATATTGAAATGCTACATACGAAACAGGACAATTTTTAGTCATGTTTTGATCCAGTGAAGGATCGATAACAATTGTGGGCTTTTAGCGACATCTACCCGCGACACAGCAAAAAAAATCAACAAGAAATATGAAATGTTTTTTTATGTATGAAGTTGAATGTACCGAAACGCACAAAAATGTGCACCCCGCCGCAACAGAAAGTTTTTGGAACGAACAAATTTGTGCATCCCGTAATCAATGAGTTAAGAACATAAATGAAGTAGCATCGGCGGGTTGGCAGGTAAACATTTGCGATTCATTATGAACATATTTGAATATCTTAACTATATTTTATTTTTGTACATACAATTTTGAACCAGAAAATCTTTTGAAATATGAATTTTTTCGTTGACTTTTGTTGAACAGTTGTTGATATGGATTCAATAGATCGATAAAATACAATATAAAATTTTGATTGTGTGCTATTATTTTATAAATATATTATATAATCTACTTTTAGAATACTATGATTGTTTTAGGTATTACGACTTATTTTCAGAAGCAGATGTAACTACGGCTCACAACTTTATAGTTTGAAAGATATCATGTAATCCAAGGTAAAAAAAAACCCAATTTCCAATGTTACTAATGAAATTTTTAGAAAACCTTCACAAGTTTTATTATAATAATAAATAAATTTATCAAAACTATGTAAATTATAATTTTTCCAAGGTTAATATTTTTTTTGTTTCAAATGTATGTGATTGAATTCAGAAAAAAGCTAATTTAGTAAAATTTTTTGTGTTTTTGGTGAACTTCAAACCACCAAAATTTTTTGATTTATTATGGAAATATAATGAAAACACACTTACCTATTTCGGTTGTGAACATTTTTGGGCTTGGCTTGGTTTCCGGTCATGATGGACGGAATATGTATTGAAGAGTGCAAAGGATGAGGAGCGTGCTGCGGACTAGAATGCATGTGCATCATAGAGCATGGTGAGGCCAAATCAGAAGCGATGCTGGTCGGAGACTCCAGACCAAGTTGGCTAACATCTAACTCGCAAGGGTTATACTGCACACTGTGAACAGAGTTGCTGGTAGAGTCGGGGGTGTAAACTCCTAAGGAAGGGAGGGCAGGGCTGACAGATTGACAGATTTCTTCTTTCTGGGATGACAGCTGCTGTGTTCCACCATCTTTGGACAATTCTTCTTTCTTGCAAGTCTGGTGGGAATTTTTTTTGTCACACATATCATTTCGTTGTTTGTTTTCTTGTACGCTACAGTGATTTGCATTTCCATGATGTACATTGTTATGATTAAAATGATCTGTGGCACTTTTGCACTGGACAAGGTTAGATGAAATCATTTGATTATTTGATTGCCTGTCGTAGTTTTGTGATATGTTGTTGCAGCTGTCGTTAGGATGCTTGTTGGTGTTGTTGGGGGCTTGATGTTGATCCATGATGTGTTTAATATTCGATTCTTTCGGGTAAGTGTTAATATTGGTCTTCACTTTTCCATCACCTTGAGTTTGACAAGCAGAATTTTTCGATTGCCTTGAGGTCACCTTACACGAGTCTGTCTTCTGAATACATTCAGACTGCTTCGGTTGGACCGATTTGGACTCTTTGAAATGCTGAGCAAGACCGGTGGCTTGATACAAACCAGTCGCCGAGAGCGCTGTGTATGCTGCCATATTGTGAAAATCTTTCTGATCATATTTATGGTGCATTTTTTGTGGAGATTTTGGCATGTTTTCCAAATGTGGTATGTTGAATCCTTGATATTTTTCAAAATACGGACTCTTCTCAGTATTCTTCATGTCTATAAATCTATTGTCCCACGTTAATCTGGAAGCATCCCAGTGGGTTGGCCACTGATACTGAGGATGGGTCGTGTGATAATTGGGAATTTGATTTATGGCATATTCTTTTCCGATCAGATCATTTTCATATTTGAATTTTGGTATTATTTTATTCACTTCATTTTGATCTGGCTTCAAACAGCCTTTGTCATGTTTAATATTGGTACTTTTCTCAACATTTTTGGTGGCAACTTTTTCTTTTTTATAAAAATCCTGTTTCTTAGGCGGCTCTGTGTGAATTTTTGTCTCAGGCTTGGCAATAGTAGGAATAGCAGTCGGCACATTGATAACGTTAATAGGAATCGGAGTAGTCATTGAATCTTGGATTTTCTTCACTTGATCTTGGTCAGGAAAAAATGATTTAGATTGAGAGTTTTTAACTATAGGTGAAGTTTCAGGCTTACTCAGTTTTTTGTCACCTTTATCGAATTTATTGTGAGATGAAGGCACCCGTACATCCCTCAGCTTGCTTTTTTCTCTGTGGGGCTTACTATTCAAGTTATCATTTTTTATTTCTTCTGCAACATTAGGTAATGTCGGATTTACCACAAAATGTAAACCGTCTCTGTGTATTGCTATCGGACTATTGACTATGTTTGTCGAAGCTTGTGGCATACGAGGCTCAGATATGTTCTTTGATTGGAATTCCATATTGAATCTTTGATTTTCAACAGATTGCATTTCTTGGTGGATAATATTGTGAGTCACAGCCGGAGATGATATGGGCATCGGGACACCGATTTTGGGGACACTTCTGTTTGGCACTAGTGTTAGGCCGTCAGTTTTACAGTCCAATATACTGTTAACTATTAAAACTCCGGAATGGCATCCAGTTTTCTCACTTTTGTCAGGGTCTACAGAAGTGTTTTTGGTAGATGGTAAATTTTGTGGCTTTAAACAGGTACTTAACGTCTCCTCAAGTGTGGTGAAATCTTGCTTTGATACTAATGGTTTTTCTACTGTTTGAGATGCAATTTTTTCAGTATCAAAAATTTCTAAGGTATTCTCTGCTATTTCTGGGCCAATGTTCGGCATCTGCTTGACGTTTAATGAGTTTGGGTGATTGAATTGGACTTCAGATTGTATATTAGTGGGTATTGAGCTTTTGGAGTTGAAAGTTTTCTCTTCTATTATGATTTCATTGTTTTTACCAGGCGAATGTGACTTTTCTGCACTTTCAGATATTTTGTGATTAACAATTTTACTCTCAGCAGCAACAACATTCAGGAAGTTGCATTCGTTATCACTTTCTTGATTTCCTGCATCTCTGTTACAATCGTTGACAGATTTTTTTTGATTACTTATATCCTGATGAAAAAATGTTTTACATGTTACATCTTGTTTTTCTGATTCAATAACAGTATCCAACGGGGCTTTACTTATTTCTACATTCTTTTCTAGTAG
The DNA here is from genome assembly GCA_028555115.1 of Himalopsyche japonica. Classification (NCBI taxonomy): domain Eukaryota; kingdom Metazoa; phylum Arthropoda; class Insecta; order Trichoptera; family Rhyacophilidae; genus Himalopsyche; species Himalopsyche japonica. The sequence continues at coordinate 1,657,882 of JAHFWJ010000128.1, forward strand.
AAAAGTGCTCTCTGTAGATGATTGCTTCGGTTCTTCAGAAGCAGTATCTACTGTGTTCGGAAAGGAAATAATTTTGTTATCAATTTTTTCTGTGTCATCTGAAGGCCGAACAACAGTATCTTGAATGACTTTTGGTTCTAAAGAAACCGGTGTCAGCATTCTCTCAGTTTCTGCTTTTAAGTTACTGTCATCGCTGATAGATTTTCCTTGTAATTCTGTGGTAACAATTTTTGTAACAACAGAATTCATTCCGACATTTTCTGGAGTTACTATAACACTAGAGTCCTGCTGTTTGGAGTTTTCACACTCATTTTGACTATTACTGTAGTCTTCAGATTCCGAAATAATAATTGTGTCTCTTTCATCCATAGTGACATTCTGGACTGATTTAGATTCAGCAGGATGATTCATATCTACTGTTTCAGCAACTGTTGAAGCTGCTTCAGCGTTATCAGTACTCGTCTCTTTGCTGCCAGCATCCATATCATCAACATTAGATACATTATCAAGCGGCTTGTCATCAATAGATGAACTTAAACTTTTGTTTTGTTCATTAGATGAGTCAGAAGGTTGAGGATCTTTCACTATAATTGGAGAATTCGGCACGACTGCTGACGACACTTTAGCTTCAATGTCAGTGGACTTTGTTACTTTTTTGGATGTGTTATTTTGGATTTCCTCTTCCCTTTCGGATTTTGCAGATTTCTGCAAATAATCCGGTTCGTCAACTTCCATTTCATCATCAGCTTCAGCTGAAGAGTCCTCTGTCCCTCCGGCATTTCCCAGTTTTCTTTTATTTAACAATTTCCTCTTTTTCGTTGAATCATTTTGTGGTATCACATTCTTAGAAGAGTCTAAATTGACATAGGGTTGTCGTTGAGGATCAGAAGTAACAGGTTCAGGTTGCGGTTTATCTTTCGAATCATCTGCAAGTTTATCAAAGCTTTCACTTTGATCAGATACAGATTTCTTAACAGTTTCAGAAGACTTCTTGAACATTTCAGTAATAGTAACTTGCTTCTTCGTATTGACAGACCTGATTTTTTTTCTAGGCTTGCCTCTAACCCAACCCCGTTTACGTTTTTGAATGTGTTTTATATTATTTGGTATTGACTTTTTAATTGATTGTTGGCTACTATCCGACAATTCATCAGAGATTTTGGTCGGTGGTAGTGGTTTCGCTTTGGACGTTTTTGAAATACTTGTTTTACTACGTGTCATATCTTTCTCCAAAGATCTTCTTTCAGGGGTACGTTTGGTGGCAAACTTTTCAATTTTAACATTACTTCTCTGAGAAACCCGCCTAGCGAGACTTTTACTCCTGCTACTTCGAATATTTCTATTGTTGACAGTAGTATTTTTCAGCGGCTCTTCTCGTGTTTTACTTGCCGGAGTGGCCTGCTCATCAAACTTCTCCGGCTTAGGCACTTCAGTCAGAGCTGCATCTTTTCGTTTTCTTTTCCCATTCAAAGAGTCGGAAGGTGTCACAACGGCGGCTGTAAATGTTGTTTCATTGTATTTGCTTGGCCTGGTGCGTCGTCGACCGGATGATGTGACTTCCACAATGGCAGTTTCAATGTGATTATTTATAGTTTCAACAATTTCGGGATCTACTCTTTTCTGCGGCTTTGGTGTTTGGGCTACAGTTTCAATCGGTTTTTTAGGCGGAATGCTTAATTCTTCTTCAGATTTCAGAACTTCTTTGACTTCTTTGTCGACATGCTCCATTGAGGCCTCCATGTCTGAAGAGATCTCTCTGAACGGATTTATAGTGGGTGTGAGTAACGGAGTCCACCTTAGGCATTCCGGATCAATATTTAGTCGATTAGCAGCAGTGATCTTGTTTATGTGAGAGTCAACTTTAGACCAATTTACACAGAGACCTAGTTTATAACCATCACCTGCAGGCACATATCTGATGAATCCCAATAGTTGAAACGTAGTAGCTATATCGTGACTATACATTCCAGTTTCTCTGCCGATGTCTTCTATTGAGATGGGTTCTCCTCTGTGCGCGTGAAGATATTCCAATACAACAGATTTCCAATAGGCGTGGTATGATACTCGTCCCAAATCAGATAAAGGCTTCTCTGGAGTTCCAGGTTGCCCTTCTTCTTTGGACAGCAAATAACCTGAAATAAATGTGCCAACGATGACAGTTAATTTTGATATATGTAAAACAAAATATATCATTTGGATCTTTTAGAAAAAAATATTGTATTCAGTAAATTTATTTCATCTTATGAAAGTAAATCAGGTTTAAGTCATATTAGAGTTTCATATGTAAATGATTTTAACTGTTAAAATTCTTAGAAATGGTGATATATTGCGTCATCTATTGCCATTTTCATATTTTTTTATTTGGCAGTTACGTGATTGCTATAATTTGTTCCAAATAAATAAAAGAATTCTGAGAAGAGGTTGTGAAAAGGCTTGAAGCTGAATATCGAGACTAAAAGTTTGTTGATGAATTGACATGGAATCACATGTTCAAACAAATACAATAAAGATCTAGACCAGTTTTTCTCATTCTTTATAAAATGTGTTTTCTCAAATTAATTGGTGCTGGTGCAGCCACAGGACATTTCCATAGTACTGCTGATATTTGTAAAGTGACTACAGAGAAAATGTGCATGAGAACCACTGATCTAAAGCCTTATGAAAGTGTCTAGAAAATAGCTTGTTAATAATTTTGCAGAAATACTCACTAAAATGGATAAGAAACCTTCCATAGCCTTGTCTCTGATATTGAGGCATAGTCATAATACAAGATACGTTGTATTTTTGTTGACAATGTTTTTCTTTTGAAAAATATCCGACGAGGTGACATCCCTGTGCATCGTTGTGAGTGAGCACATAAAAGAGGAAAGGCTCCACATCATAATACAAGGTCTTATGATCTAAAAATAGCTTTGCAAGCAAACAGAGATTTTGGCAGTATATTTTATTTGCATTGCCGTCCACTTCAAAGACAGAGGTGTCCCCGCAGCGATATATTTCTGTAGCAGGTGGATGACGCCAAGAACATTTGTCCAGATGCCTAGCGAGCACCGCTCGACTTTTAGCATACTTCAGACAGAATTCACAGAGGAATAACTTTGGCAATCTGAAACAATGATGGCAAATGAAAAAATACCTATTTATAAAGTTTTACACTTTTGATTATTCAACTTCTCGGGTTTGGTGATCATTGGCTCAAGTCTGAGTATAGAATTTAATAAATCGAATTATCAGCATCGATTCTCAATATTATTATATGAAATTCTGTTTGAGGGTATGAATGTCAGAAATGTTTGAAATCCTCAGCCCAATCATCCGATCCAAAAAGGTCCAATTAAAAAGATTAACTTATCACTATCCTGTCTAAGCCGTCTACCTCGACTTTATGCAAAATATAGATACGACAACTATTAACAAGCAATTCTCATAAAAATGAGATAAACTCCACCAAAAGTATATGTTTTAGATTTTGAGCTGACATGGTTAAAAAGAAGATACTTATTGAATAAACAAAAAATAAAACTATTAACTCTTTTTACACTAACATTGCAAGGTCTGTGACGGCAAGGTGCAAGGCCAATGCGTGAGCGTCACAGACCCTGCGTTGCGAAATTCAATTATCGGTACTACTGGCAATCTTTCGAATATAGGAGTGATTTTGGTTTCAAAATATCGCCTAATTTGTCCTACTACTGCCACTTCCATACACTTGTCAAAAGTATTAGGTTTAAATGTTTAAAACATCGATTTTTCAAACCCTTTAAATTTATCGCGATCTCTACCAGTCATCAGCCAGTTATTTTGATTGGTGGTTTCGATTCGTCACGGTAATGGCGATTACGATTGAGTTATTTGTTAAAGTGATTGTGACAACAAAGGACATTTCTTTGGGTTTTTTAATATTGTGAAACATTTCCAATGCATCTGGCTTCCATAAAAGCCAACCCAATTATTTTTTATTGCTCTATTTATAGATCTATACGGAGAGAAAACATTTTGAAAAATAGCAACTCGGACAGATTTAATTTGTATGAAAAACAGTCATGTCGATCTGGTTGAAAGACAAACAAATGTTTGGCATTTTCTTAACTAGTAAAAATGCAGATATTTTGAAATTTTTAAATCAATGAGAGTTTTCACTATCCAATCAAGACCGACCAGAGGAGATAAATTGTCAGATACACTTGTCAATAATTATAATTTTGAATTGTTAGAATTTGACCCCAGACACATTTCATTGCTAGGGTAATACTATATATTTATATAAGTTAAGTTGAGAAATTTTGGCAGAAGCATTTTGGATGGTGGTTTACATATTTTTGCAAACAATAGCAAGAGGGAAATAATACAAACAGAACATGTAGGATAACTCATTATCACAAATCATTTTTTTCTTTGAATATATCATAAATTGAAATTGCTATATGTCAATTTGATAAATAATCTAATTTTGACCAAAACTATGAAAATATCATTTCAGACATCCAGCATTTTGAATATGCAATATATTAAGAGCATGAGAGAAGAAAATTGAAGAAATACCTTGCATATTCCTGCGGAAATGGGCTAGAGTACCAAGTGTCAATTTCCCAATGGCCGAATTGGATGGCAGCCGGACAACGCGGCTGGCTGGCAGTGAGTGGAGTGGGAGCAGCGGTCGGGACAGCAGGGGCATGATTGCCCGATTGCAGCAGGGGTGAGAGAGGAGCAAGTGTTGAATTAGTGTTATTGAGATGAGAAAGGGGTACAGGAGGAGGAAGAGGAATCAGCGGGAGGGGTGCAGCTTTCTCTCTTGCTTCTTTAAACTGTTCCACATCTTTTTCTGTGACGCCGGGCGGGAGAGTCGCACGCTCTGCACAAAAAATTTACAAGAATGTAAAATTTTTACAGAAATATAAAAACTTAGTTGAAGGTATTTTGTATTTGATAAAAATTTGAATAAAAATACATTTATGTAGTAGGTACACCATTTTTTATCATAGTATTCAAAATTTCAGCAGTTGTCATAGAAAATTGAAAGATAAGTTGATTTTAAAAAATAAAATATCAATAATCCGACATTGACACTTATAACTGTGATTTGACTTACTTTTAATAAAAGCCAATTAAAATAAATTTCGCAATTTAAACAAGTTATAGTATAAAATTGCTTTTTCCACGATAAATAGTTACCGTTATATGTGAAATCTTTATTGATTGAATTGGCATTCACTTGGTAGAACTCCATTATAACACGGTGAAAAAATAGCAATGTATTTTAGTTCTACAAAATTATTTTTAACAAATATAGTTGATAGCTATTTCGGCTCACGCCATCGTCAGAACTATAATTGGATGGTTATTCTTAATTTGTAATTTTTTGTGCTACATTGGTGTTTTTGGGCTATAATATTGTTGTAGTAATTTCTTCTTGAACTTGTTGCCATCTTAAAAGTGAAGCCCTTACAAGCAATTTCAAACATTTTCAAGTAGTCAAAATATGGAATGTTCAATATTTATAAAATTACTGAAATGTAGGGCATATTTTGGTTTTAAAATTGCTTATAATTGGATACATACACAGATTCACACTCGTTTGATATTGCATCTCAACTTATTCAGCAGTCAATGCATCAGTGCAATTTTTCAATGGTAGAATCTTCAGAACGTCATCAAGTAATATCCGATTGATTTAAAACCATCAAAAATTCACACATGGCAAGTACTGCTCAATAAAATATCTTTACGAGCAAGGAAAGGTGAGTGTGCGGATACTGTACTAGTCCAGTTACCATCACAGAGAATCCGAAGCATCACATCAGTCGAAATAACAAAAATTCAAAATATGAGCAATATCTGCACGGACACGCGTGGCTTCAGTCAGGTCAAACCGGGCATGAAATTTCCACAAAAAAGAAACAAAACAAAGAGACTACAAGTGTATTGCTACAGTCAGCCATCAATCAGAGTAGAAAGTAAGAACGGGTCTAGCGGCGCAAACCGCTTCAAAGAGATCCGAACAAAGACCCGAACACCGGACTGATCCACCACACTTTACCTTTTCATGCTGGGGACAGGACGGGATCTCACCGCGCAGGAAAACACAGGGAGGGGATTCTCGTTAAGAATACTCTCAAAGTTTCCATAGAGAACGTTGGGCTCAAAAATTATTATTACATTTAATGCCACAGCAAACGGTGAATGACGGCGGATATCAATTTCATTGGATGTGTGATGGTAGAGGAGAGGAGAAGGAGAAAGGGCGAAAGAGCGGGCGTCGGACTGACCGTTCTTACCCGTCTGATAGGTGGCTGGCTGCGCGACGGCTAATGGGGAGTCTCTGAGGGCGCTAGTGGCCGCTTCGAGGATTAACAGGCGCTTTTTTATTTGAAACGTCGTCGGCGGAGGGCGGTCGCTCCCGGATCGCGGAATAAAAATATCCACGTGACTTGCATCGGATCCGGAGTCCGGAGATCTAATCAGTGATAAAATTTCTTGTTGCTCAAATTGGCGGTGCTTAGCGCAGACGGCAGTCTTCACAAGACGCGAAGGTGACATGTACATTTCGGTCAATACATGGTTCGGTACAATATCAGGCATAGGCAAATGACTACTTTCTTTAAGAGAGCCCATGCTTGCAGCGAATTCATCTTTAGTCGGAACAGTGTTATACACATGGTCAGATCCTTGAACACGGGCAAGTTGGTCTGAGTTTTTTAATGAGTCACTATAGTTTTTAAAGGTACTTCGGGTCTCTTTAAGAACCTCACGAGGTGAATGAGGGGCAACAGGACTACTTTCAGGTAGTGTTCTAGCTCGACACTCACTACTAACGGAATAGAATTCGGAGAGCCCATCAAACAGTGCTCCGAGTAGCCGCCGGCCACTACGAGGTCGCCTAAAGCTGCCAAATGTTCTCGATACCTCCACCTCTGGAGTCTCCTGAGACCGGGGAACAAGGGAGCACTCTTTCTGGGCTTCAGCCGCAAATCCCCACTTGCCATCTGAATCTCCTGGCCCTTGAGCACCTAACCGATCGAAGACTGTTCCAAAGCCAGCACTCAGAGGAGCTACGCGAGCTCCGACTGGTGGGTTTCGGGAAGGACGGCAGTCATCGCTGGAGGTAGAGGAGTCACCCGAGTCCGAGGGCGCACAGGAATCAGATGATTCACCGCTACGCTCTCCACTCGAGCTGGACGGATCTGAAAGAAGCGATCGGCTGCTTCTATCATTTTTCCTACAATTCGAAGTAGAATTGTCATATTGGAGAGTTGCACCTCGAAGAGTTGTTCTAACCGCGTAAGCATTAGGCGTGGCCCTGCTAAGAAAGTGAGGAACGCGGGAGGGGGCACCGAGACCCTCTCCATCGGATGAGTCTATATCCGCAGAGGGAGCACGATTCGCCGACGCCGTTTCTTTTAAATCCTGTTTCCTTTTGACAGGATTGAACACAGAGAGCCTGAAAAACTTTTGTTTCTCTTTGGACATGCGCCGGTCTGACGGGATGTGTGAGTCGTTACCCTCGGAGTTGTCTTCTTCTGTCTCAGGAGAGCTCTCTGTTCTCGTTCCAGGTTTACTTCTGCGACTCTTGGGTGTTGTCATCGATAATCTGTAAAATTTCAGACTGCTCAGCCATTTTACTATCATAGTGTTTATTGGGTGGCATTTATGTGATCTTTGTAATAGTTCAATCACAGTTTTTATATTAGGTTAATATAAATGAGGAAAAATAGTAAAAAGTGTTGTTGCATTGTTGCTATAATTCTGAGTAAATTTAAAAATTATAAGAATAATGATAGTCTTCAATGGTTGCTCACTATCCTATTCATTTTTCTGATAAATATTTTTGCAATTACTATTTTTTTGGTACTAAAGTGTCTCTTATTTATTAAGATTATAAAATTTGGGCCTGTAATAGCTGCATATTTTGGTCCTCAGTATAACACTCGTTTATTTCAATAATTATTAATTGGGAAACTTTTCATGAGTAGAAAAACATTTGATAATCTGATACGAAAAATTATATTTGATCTATGAAAAAATCATTAATTCAGATTTGATTCCATGACATATATCAGACAGACGACTGTTGGTGTTTGTAAAATCATTCCCTCAACTCTCATAAGATTCATTTAAGCCATGTCTGTATATTAAAGTAAGCAGCAAAACTGAATAATTCATTCTTTAAAAAAAATACTATAGACAATATGGTAAAAAACAGAAATAAATGTCTCTTTACACATCTTACGTTTGTTTATGCTTCTTTTATAATTGTCTATATGATAAAAAAAAGGATTATAAATTGAAATGTAACCTCCGTTTTTTAATCTCTACGGCTTTGTTGTTTGTGCGACCGATAACCGTCTTATGGTGCTGCAAACAATAACGACATCTCCAAGGCCTACGAGCACTGGCACTTTTCTTCTGTGGGGGAGGGTCCGCACAGGTTGAGTGAAAGTGGCGTGTGCAGGACGCACAGCGAAACACCCAACCTCGGTTATAAGTCCCATTTTTACTACCACTGTCATCCTTTTCTGACACATTTTCAGTGCGTTGACAGGATTCACATCGCTGACACTCTGAACAAGCCCATTTCGCTTCCTGTTGGATACACAGATGGTATTGAAAACATGTGGCTTATCGCAACTTTAGAAGATATTCTTTGAAGAGGAGTCAGTAAAATTGTTAAAAAAAATTGCACGAATATTACTTTATCTACATGTATTAAATTCCATAAAAATTCCATTGCAGTGGGATTTCATTTTACGGTTTAGTGACGTTTTAGTTATTTAAATAATTCCAATAAATTTAATTTATAAAATAATTACTTGAAACTGAACTCATCGAGAGAAAAACTTTGTTACTTCTGTAAATTTTGGTTTTTCATATAGACCACTGATCGAAAAATACCATCAAATATGATTAGTGAACATAATAACATAGAATTCTGATTTGAGGTACAAAAATATTTTCAGTTTTGTATGAAATAAAAACTAAGCAAGGAATAATAGTATATAAGCCTTAATAGAAGGAAAAAACCTTACTACTCAACTACATGTCAAATAAAATTCTTACTTTATAAATGGGCGCATTCGCTTCATAATCTTTTAGGTTCAAACATGACAGATGAACATTAGCTTTGCATTGGGTACAACAGCTTAGAGATTCCGCTAGGCCGGCAGCATTCCTAGCATCGGTTCCAAGACATTCAGAACATATCGGCATCGAGCAGACAACACCTGGAACCTATTTTTTTAAAAACATAAATGAATAAAGTAAAGCAGAAGGGAGGGTGTAACTCGTTAAAATATGTAACTTCCATCTTGTTTGGAGTTAAAGTATTCTTACTAATAGATATGTTAATTTTGTCATATATTTTTTTATATATATAATATATATATTAATATATTATAATAAAATACGTCCACACACAACTTGTTGTCTATAATTATTTAAAATTATTAAATCAATTTACACTATTGATAACGTTTCAAATATTGTATAACAACTGAATTTCAAATATACATAAAAATGAAAACTATTTTTATAAATCATTGTCAATCAAGTTTTGTGATCATATATAAAGATTGATTAATGAAAATGGTAAAAAATCAAATGACTCAAAAAAACTATATTACTTAAAATCGACAGGTTGTCCATGTATCTAACGTTGAAGTGTTAGAACTTTATACAATGATATACATCATATCATAACTTGATGATGAAATCTCAATGTGTAATCAGTTCAATAATTATAATGATGATCGTTTCAATCCAATTCAATATGAATAATGATAAAAATTTCCGTGAGGATATTGAATTAGATAATTGCAAAAGGAACATAGAAAAATAGCAGTAAAAGTTATCAGAGTAAAACATTGCTGACATTGACTTCAATCTACCGTTGCCTTTTTGTTTTGATAGACCAAAAATGACAACTCTAGATGATACTGAAATGGATTTCCTACTCATGTACTTCTAGTTCATTTCAGAATAATAATTGTTTAATGAAAATTGAATAAAAACTAAGATTTGCGACAGATTTGGCTTACCTTTAAGTCTGCACTCTCCGAGTGTGTTCTTTTTCTTTCTCTTTTGAATTTAAGAGTGCTACCGTTGGGTGAAATACCTGTTAATGGTCTATCAGTTGATTTGAACACTTTACCGTTTTGAACTATAAACCCTCTATTGATTGCCCTTTTTGACGCAATCCTTAATAATTGTTTTAAATCAACACCTTCTTCAACAATAACATTATATGTTTGAAAAAGATACTTTTCAACTGACTTTAGGTTAGATCCGTCCCTCTCACCGAGTTCTCTGACAGACCTGGCGAATACTTTACAAAGATCAAAGCCTTTGGCTATTTTCAAAGATTTGCTCTGAAGTCCCCCGGGATCTTTGTACGAACTTTGGCCTTTATTGTAAACTTTCAGCACGGATCCTTCCTTGACAGCGTAATCGAGATGCTCAGAGACGACATCCTCATGATAGTTATGATGTTGACGGATGGCATGACAAATTCTCTCTACACTCGGACGCTGCTTTTGCGAACGTATTTTTCTAATGGCTTCAAGAATCCATTTCTTCCACACATCTCGGCCTACAGTGGCCGGTTCTCCCATTGTTAACTCTTTATCAAGTCATAAGGGACAAGTTTATATAAACTTCAAATGTCAAAAGTCATAATGAAATTTCCCCACCACACTTTTCGACACATTATGTTTCTGTTATTGGCAAATAAACACTGATTTTATGTTAAAATAGTTGCACCCGCACCTACACTGATTTATGTCAAACAAAAAAAATGGTTAACCCGTCTTCTTGAAATGTGCATAACAAACGAGTGTGACAAATGTACAGCAATTTCATAACGGGCATGTAAGCATCCGTTGGCCGCCATCTTGTGAATTCTACATTTTACGTAGTAGAATATAGTAGCGCCTACACCGATCCGGTTAGGGCACTGAATATCACAAGGAATGAAAATAAATCATGCGAACTTCGAATAAAATTCCACTTTGCACATTGTTATAAACGTTAAATAAAAGGTCCGTGTAACATCACTCCTATAACAGTTTTCCCGGTAATAGTAATCGGTTAGTGGTAAATGACCACATTATGAGTATACAACCAGGTGCAAAAAATCAGCGATATACGGTTCAAATGAGATGAAAATAGCTTTGTTCAAATTGTATACTGCCAGTTTAGACACAATGGAAAAATACATAAGAAAACATATCCGCTAAACACTAACAAAAGGCTGCATCAAAATGGCCATTGACAGTGATGCCAAGAATTAATAAAGAATTTCCCGATATTAGTTAATAGGCCACATTATAGGGTTCCTTAGAACAACATCTGCGCATCAAAGCTGCGGACAACTTGAAGTTAGCAATGTAGTGCGCTTTATTTTGTTATGGTAACAATGTCAAACTCTGTCACATACGTCATATTATTTTATTATCCATTTTGACATTTTGATTGATATAGTAGTGTTATAAGATTTATTATATTTTACTGCCTTAAAACCTATTTTTCTAACATGGCACAGGGTAATCTTGTGATGGAGTTTTTTCATAGAGTCTTGTGCCAAACATAATAACATGATTTTAACTAAAGCACACCGATATCAAAATGAAAATGGTGAAACTAGCTAATTTATTAGACATTAGTTGGGATGACATTTTATTACCGCAGATATTGCCAAAAATATCACTTGAAGATTGCTTTAATTTGCGATGCACTTCGAAAGGATGCCTCGATTTGATAGGGTTTTACTTCACCAATATGAAAGTATTGAAAATATTGAACAAACATTGCTTTCCTGTGATTTCCTTTCAGGTAATTTTGAATAGATATTGTAATAATTTGAAAACATTTGAAATACATAGCACCAAAGCTTAATAAATTATTTAATCTGATATTTTTGATTTAGGTATTGTCCTCGTCATGCTGTAAAATAAAGATATTGAATTTGGCAAAGTGCAGTTTTCTAACTGATGAAACATTATTACCTTTGCTAAAAAACAATAAACATCTTGTTCATCTCAATTTGAATCATTGCAAAAATATTACAGCAAGATCTTTGCAGCCTGTTATTTTATATTGTGTCAATTTACGCATCTTAAAATTAGCTAGGTGTGCATGGTTAACTACTGGAGCTATAGAAGCATTAGCTCTTCACCAAAACTGCCTAGAAGAGGTTGATTTCTCATTCTGCAATTTTATATCAGATTCTTGCATTATACTATTTTTGAAAAAGTTTAGGCATCTTAAAATTCTTTCTCTCGAAGGAGTTACTCAAGTGGGAGATAGATGTATGTATGCAATTTCAAAATTTTCATTGATGCTTAAACATTTGAATATTGCTTCTTGCCAAAGAATAACCGATAATGGAATAAGGTAAGATGTTTTACAATATTTCTAAAAACATAAATACGTCTTAATTATGCAACGATGTATCTAAATTAAGACTATTCAACCAGCTACAAAAAATGTGATGCATCTGTGAAAAAATACTTTTGATACTTCTTGAAAGTCCCAATAATTCTAATGTCGAAAAGGCATTAAGTCTTAAATCAGTCAATTTTAAGATGTTAATTGTCACTTTTGGGCGGAAAGGCATATTTTAAATAATAAATTCATATTTTTTATTATTTATTTCCCCTCAATATAATTATGATCAGGTCCGGTTTCGTTCATAGTGAGCATTATCAATATTATACAAATTGCAAACAAGTCTATTTATACAAATTGCAAGCAAGTCTATTTATACAAATTTTGAGTTAAAGTTAGCAGGCATACCAAATCATGGGATTAATAACTAAAAAACGAATTGCAGAAAATCAAGTATATTATGGAAGTAAGTACTAAAAGATGTGTTTTTGTTATTTTAAAAAAAACCTAAAATCAGTGGTAATCAGGAGAGTGAAAGTGGACAAATAGTTTTAGAGATCTTTCAAAAAAAATGTTTTAATTTGGAGTTTATAGTAGTTGATTCAACTGGTCGTTTTTCTCCTCTGCATATGCATTTGCTACTTTGGCATATTAGTAATTTTAAAAACAATGCTGCTCTTTGCAAACAGATTTATGATCCTTCCATTTATGAAGAGAATTTAGTATTACATAAGCTTTTCTGAACTCTACCTTCTTCGTACATCATTCCTCCCAACGACCTGTTGAGGCGTCATCAAATCATTCAGGATACGAAGGATTAAAACGGGGTCCTCGTTATCCAAGGGTAATTGAGACGAAAAGTACCTCTTAAAGTGTTTAAAAGGGGTATCAAAATCACTTATGTAATGGACTTAATTGGTACATGAGCCAGACAATAATAGCAAACGAGTTTGGAATTGAGAGTGACCATTGACAATCATATGCTTGCGTTTTTATGTGTTCATATTTTTTTTTGCATTTCAAAACAATTTCACAACATTAAGGACTCGAATAATAATTCCTTATATACTTCAAAAAAAAAATTTTTTTGAAGCTAGCAAAAAAAGATTAAGTAGATTAAGTGCCTTAATTGTTTTAAAAAAAAACTTGTGTTTATTCTATTATAGAGCTGTTTCTCGAAATTGCCAGCATTTGGAACTGCTTTCCGTACGCGGATGTACTAAAGTAACTGAGCGAAGTTTGGCTCCCATCCGGTGTAAAGTTTTGTTAGATCGCCGGCCTGTTATGTCAAACCCACCAATTTATATTCCAGTCTGATAACATGATGCAACAATATGTTACAAATAAAAATGATACAATCATCATAATCGTGATTGTTTGTAGGTGTGTTTGTTGATAGTTTATTGCCAAATGTATATTTTGAAAAAAAAAAAAAAATATTTTTGTGATTTCTGTAATAAGTAAAAAATTATTTTTTTCCATTATATTGGGGTTTCATTGCAAAACCAACTATTCCAAAGATATTACAATTTTCAACTTTTGTCAAACTATGCCTGAATACTTGAAAAACTACAATAATGATAAAGCGCAAATAAAAACAGTATTTATAACAGAAGGTTACAGATATATGATAGCAGTTCACCAATAACTCATTACTTATTTAGCAGCATCACTTATTAATACCGATTCTTATGGTTTGTATGCCAAAATGGTTTTTCTTTACTATGTGCATAAAATCTGTTAATAACACAATTATTCATAGAGCCCAGCTTTTAATGCGATTATCTCATAATTTGTTTTATGGTTTGCTTTCTGTCAGCATACACTAACCATTAATCATTATATTAGAGTTTTTTTTATTAAAAAGTAAAATCAAATCAAATTTACATTGTTGAAACTTTGTACGATTCCACATGTTTTGTTACTAACGATCCATGGCATTCATGTGATAGAATGCTTGAAGATGCCAAAAGTTGAAACTCGTGTTGTTAGTGACAAAACATGCGGAATTATATAGTTTCAACAATTCAAATTTGATATTGAAATTCCATCAAGCGGCTTCAGTCGATATCATAAATTAGAAAAATAAAATATTTACATCAATAAATTCCTGAAATACCTAATTAAATTGATCATATTTCTGGTAATGTCAGTTATGGAATTCAACCTCAAATTAACATATCGTCCTCCATTGTATCATTGAAACATTGCACATTTCCTCATTTTTTTGAAATGTACAAAATTTTGACAAATCACTAGATACTGAAATGTAGTCATCATACATGTTTGTTTATTTTATACATGTTTATAATAAATAATAAAATCTTATTGCGTTTGTTTTTGGCATTATATAAAATTTTTGACAGTGCAAATACAATTTTGGAACAGAGTGTTAATGGTTGTATACCTACATCTTGTTTGTCGTGTTGCATTTCGTCATACATTAAAGTTGCTAATATTATTTTTGATACTACTAATGATATTTTACTGCAAGCGAAATACACACTGGGTTTGCATTACGAACAGCATATTGATTTACTGCCATTTATTTCTCAGACGTACAATAGAATAAAGTGAAACCTTGATTCTACATTTTTCAAGGGACCTTAAAAAAAACGAAAAATGAGGGAAAGCTTAAAATAAACATAAAACCTCCCTTTGATGTCAAAAAATGTGGTTTTCCAAAAAATGGTAAATATGAGAGAGTTTTGTAAAAGTTATATTAGTAAAATCTTATTTATTGAAATAGTTGAATATCATTTTAAACATCATTTTGTGAAATAAAGAAAATCTTAAGACATTTGAGCAAACTATATAATTCTTTGGTTAATATATAAGATTTAATCTACTCATACTCAAAAACTGTATTGGATGGATGGAACGTATCATGCGAGAATGGCTGGTCAGGGTTCCACTGTCCTTGGGAAAAACAAATATCTGGTTATCTCCGAATGTTCAATATATGACAAGAAAAGAGATCTAAGTTAAAATTTTTTACTAATAGTGAATAAAAAATATATAAGCTATTAAAACATGTTTGAAAAGCTGGTGCTGATAGATCGGTCTAGGATAAGAATGTTAATGAAATTATTTAGAACTTCTTTCACTTGATATATATAATAATCAGAACTGGTTTCACACATGTCTAATTCATTATCAACTGATGGTAGTATAAAAAAGTTTTCTGAAATAAATTTTGAATATCGAATCAAATTTATGAAAATAGCCAAATTCTATTAAATGGACTTCGATTATGGAAAAGTTAACACTTCCCAAAATTTTCTAAGCTGCGTCATTTCTGTTTTGATCCATGTGAATTGTATCA
Source organism: Himalopsyche japonica (assembly GCA_028555115.1). Taxonomy (NCBI): domain Eukaryota; kingdom Metazoa; phylum Arthropoda; class Insecta; order Trichoptera; family Rhyacophilidae; genus Himalopsyche; species Himalopsyche japonica. Next base: position 1,673,585 of record JAHFWJ010000128.1, read on the forward strand.
TTTTTTGAGGGCCATTGATATTTGTGAACTGGACTTATTTTTAAATCAACATATTTTGATGCAATATTGAGATGGAAAAATTCTCAATTGAACCAAATGTTTTGAGACGCTTAACATTGTTTCAATTGATATGTCTTAAATACGGCAGTATGCTTGGCAGTACACACTTCATTAATCACATTAAACCCTTTGTTCGCTGAGACTTAAATGGGCTTGGAAAATGTTGTGATTCTGACCCATAAAATGCAAATATAACATGTGTTACTTATGTGTAATAGTATTTTTGAATGACATAGTGTTTCGCTATCTGCAAGAGCTGAAAGTATATTTCGGCACCGTAGACAGTGTAAAAATATATTTTCATATGTAATGGAAGTTATTCATATGATTTGTCGACATACAAAATGAATATTTCTTCTACATCTATACCACATCTATTACAAAGCAAACACGGCAGTGGTAAATAAAACCAAATCGAGCATGTACCGCCAGTTACTCATATGTGAATCCTTTTGATGGGTGATAAGTAGCAAACTTTCATGTAAGCACATGTCAGTTTTCAATAAATTTACGAGTTATAAATTTAATGAAATGGTGTCTTAACAGGCCATCGCTGTCTACACATGTTAATTTTTTAATCAAGTAAATCACGTTACTTGTTTTTTTTATCATCATCAAACCATTTACTCTACCATTTCTAATGCAGCCAAGTTACAGGATGCCTGAAGATACCGAATATAAAAATTTTGGTACATGCCGTGGCTTTTCCAGTTTTCTAAATAGTGGAATTTGTAGATTGGGATCTTTATGCACACTTTTCTATTCTCATGATTCTATTTTTGTAAATTAAAGTTTAGTTGTACCTCGTAACTGTAGTTGTAATGTGTAATTTTTTTTTCAGTATACATTTGTATGTATCTTGGTATGATACTTGAGCAAAGAAATTCAAACATGGAAAAGTTAATAGTATTTTTTTAGCAAATTTTCACTCTATGCTTGGAGAATATGGCCACCACTGCCTCTAAGTTTCTGTCCCACCCAGTCACGATGCTTTCTCCCAAGTCATCCCAGCATCCCATGGTTTCATTAAGTATATCCATAGGATACTTGATGAAATTCAAAAATATGTTAACTCAAATGTTATATAAAATATATTTTATAAGAATGCAGACTGGATGTTTTGAAATATATTTAGAAATAATTCAAATTTAGGATTAGTCGAAATTTTCAGCTTACTGCCAAATGTTAGTAATTCAAGTACATTTGGAATACTGTTGTTTTATAAAAATATTCATGACTGCGAAATTTGGATGCCGTCTGAGTTTGGCAAAACTGGACATTTTTTAATGAAACAAATTATTATTTTTGATTAATAAGCACGGAATGTACTATTCCAAAAGTTTAATAGTTAATCATACTTTTGGCAGAAGCCTGATGATTTTAATGTTTTCATGAGATTTGTTTTAATTTTTTTAAATGTATAAATGATTTATATTTAGTAAAAAACACTGCAACATCTGAAAGAAAATTAAAGCATATTATTTATAATGCAAAAAAAAGAAAAAAGAGATAATGTAAATGTTACACCAGACTTGTAATATTTTTAAAAAGCCGCATCTTACACTTTATTTTACTTACTATATTATATGTAACTCTAAAGCAACCAAATCTAGTCTATAGTTTAACAAATTATTCGAAATCTTCAAATAGTGCATCCATATTCATTCCTTCAAATAGAGACTCTGCAATTGATTCGTTGTTTGTTGCTTCCATCATACCATTGGGTATCAAGTTACCTGCGAGAAAATATTTGTTGGAATTTTCATTTGTCTATGTTAAATAAGATAATTTTCAATAGGACAATTATTCCATAAAAGTAATCATGGAATACTACTTTATTATATTACTTTGATACATATTAAAATAAATTACCTTTAGATGTATGATTCTGACCTACTTCAATGAAAATATTTCTAAGTATTGTAATCTTGTCACCGATGATCTGATGCGATTCTATAGTATATTTCCCATTCAAAGATAATTCTGTATCAGTTTTCAATATTTTATTCGAAACTTCTGTATAGGCACTATTTTCATCACAATAAACTACTATTATATTATTTAAAGTAATATTCAAGTAATTTTTTTTCACTGCTACTCCTGTTGTTAGAACAGTAGTATTTTGTAATAATATTACAGTGTATTGTGGAACTAAATAGCATTTCAATAATTCCCAAGCATCACGATGGAGGGTGCACTGGATGTCAGCTGAAATCACATAAAATTAAACTTTGTAGTTTTAAAATTTATATTTTTGTGTTCAAACCTACATATAGGTTTGAAGACAAACAATTTCATAACTGGTAGCTTTTATTCAAAAGGAATTGATGACAATATTTACAGTCAAAAACAAATTCATTTGAGTTTATTTTGTGCAATGAACATTTTATATAATATCATTTACAATGTGACAAAAACGATTTTAAAGTTGTGGATTTTAGGCCATATATAGATAAGTGTTTAATTTATCGTAGTCTGATCAAAATAAATATTAAAAAACATTTCATTGAATTAAAAAAATTCAGCGTACTTACCAGTTTCATCACGAAGCACAATGGATGGATCTTGCAGCGAGTGATTAATGCTTTGAATCACGCCTGCTAATATTGGAACTCTTCGCCCAGCCAATCTATATGACCCTGCCTGTGTTTTTACAAATGCAATTGTACTTAAAACCATATTACATAGTGGAGAGGTATGCAAATCCTCTTTCATTCCGAGCCATGGTCCTTCTTGAAACACCGAAGATGGTAGCTGATTTTGAGAACAACTGTATGACTGCAAACAAGGGGAAATTAAAATTGCTTTCTTTAAGTCTATTCCACAAGATATTAACACATAGATTCCCAACCTTTTTCGGCGACCCTTTTCATAAAATCCACGTGACCCGCGACCCCCAATACAATCCAAAAGCATACAAAATTTTTTTTTTTTTTAGTTGACCGTATATGTTGGTGACCCTCCAAAAAACCCTTCGCGACCCCCAGGTTGAGAACCTAGGCATTAACGCTTTCACTGCTAATGTAAAATCCTATCTACAAATGTCTTGTTGAATATATTTGAATTATAAAAGTGTATTGCAAATTATTAAAAATATGCATTATTTCAAAGAATGGTCAGTCAACGTGTGTATTTATTTTCAAATAAATATTGATTCATGATTGTAAGTATATACTATACAAACAAATGTCTATACTATATTCTTCAAACAGCACTTATGTGTGCTCAAAATTCACTAAATCACTCAAAATCGAAAATTACCATAATAAAAATCTACATAAAATAATTCTTCTCTGCTAAACTTTACACAAAATGACGTTACAGAAATAGTCCAGTTATTTTTATATTCCAATAAGAAAGTGCAATAAGACAATGAAAAAAATTTGAATAAAAATTACTATAAAAATATTCACAACGGCAAGTTTATACTCAGCTTTACTATTGAAAAAAAGTGTTACTCGCGGTAAGATTCAAAGGTAACGAAATCAGAAATGAATATTGTCGGCTGATAAAAATTCAAACAATATCAACAGTCGCAAAAGATAGAAAGAAGACGTTTTACATTTCAGGCATGAAAACGCTACACGGGTGCTGAGTGCATAGTGTATATACACCCTACTGTAGGTTCACAATATGAAATAAATTTAGATTTACAATGTCAGCCGAGGGCGCTTGATGGAATTTTAGTATAATTCGAACTATTGAAACTTTGTATATTTTCTCATGTCTTATCATTTGTGACCCGGGTATCACCTTTTGACATTTTCAAGCATTCTATCACATGGATGCAATAGAACTGAGACAGTCTGTGTCGGTGATAAACCATGTAAAAATATTAATTGACTTAACAATTCAAACTTGACACTTAAAAGATTGTTGCATTTACTTTTGAGACACTTTCGCAGTGTGGACGGTACATGTAAATCATCATACACAAGAACAAGAAACAGATGAAAATTTTACTTAAAGATTTTTACCGTAAGAGAGAATATATAAACACTTTTATAAGTAAATGGTGTAAAATGTTATGATTTACTTGAGAAGATTGTATAGAGTTTCCTAATATGATGTGTTCCGTTTGATGTGAAGTATCAGGCAAAAGGCCTGCGGGCCCTGGGAATTTTCTTTTTCGTTTACTTTTATTGGGAGTCTCATTACTTTGATGAGAACCCTTTTCGTGTTCTACGGGTAAATGGTTAATTTTGTTGACCGGTGAGGTAGAAAAATGTGTTTTTTCACTACTTTGAGTCTCGCTAATAATTGAGGTGCCATATATTGGAGATACTTTGACATCATTTGATTCTTCAAACGTCTTGCGTTGAGTAAGCGTTCTTAGTATGTCTTTATCGATAGTAGAGAAAATTTCATCGGATAAATTCTGTAAAAAATATTATTGTCATTTATTATTCCCACTTGCTTCCAGAATCTCAAAATTTTCAAAGAAACATCATAGTAAAACTCACATCGTCAAAATCATCCGACTGGAACATTATATTTAATATATATTATATTTAATATATGTATGTAATGTAAATGATTTAGTACGATATAAATGACAGCAATTTTTGACAATATCAAACACGGAAAAATACAAAAATTCGACTTTTTATTTTGACATTTTGTCATAACATTTAAAGTCACAGCTACCAACCTCTCAAATTACTAAAGAAATATTACAATTTATAGTTTGCACATTGCTATAGAGAAGCCTTGTTTTACAATTTGATAGAAAATATTAATTTTCTTTACGCGTGTATATATTGTATGAGGATGATATTGTAACAGGCTATTGTAAATTTTAACGATGTAAGTATTATGATATTTTTGTCTATTACGTAAGAAAAATCTTTTTTCACAATAAAATTTAATTCAAAAATAAATGTCCCAATAAATAAAAGGAAGCAATCAGATTATCTGGGACATTATGTTCAATTTAGAAACTAAAAAGTTTCATTTGAAAATTTTGAGTAATTACCTAAATTTGTATACTTTTTCCCAAATTAGATATACATAATTATCAAGTATCCATTACATTATTGGATTATAAAGTTTAATGATCATGACAGGTTGGCGGTCTGCTAGTATTATGTTATTCATGTTCTGTGGATTAAATCTACGGGCGGCGTAAAAACAGACATTTTTTTACGAGTTAAATAATGTACTATGGTGTATTAGTATTTTTGTTGAACAGTGTTTTATTCTTTTGACAATGTGTTAAGTGTGTGTATATTTTTTGTGCATTGTTTGTATATCAAAAGGCCTCCAAAGTATTATTGCGTATTCCGAGCACATTTTTATCTGTCACTGTTTTCCCTAGACGTATTTTCAATAGCGTGTCTGTGATCGTTCGGTGTTTATTAATAAATCTTGTTATCAATAGTATTTATCGTTATATCAAGTAATATGTCCTCTATTTAATAACGATAATATTTAGTCTAATTTATAGAAATTGTCGGCGGTGTGATTATTGTTATCGTCGTATATAATAATATATTATTATGGTCATACGTTAATCGGTTTTCTAACACGCAATTGTATCGTCCGACACGGATTATCCCAAATTATAATCTGTACAGGATTCACGGAAAAAATGAATTTTCATAACGCAATTCTAATTATTTGTTGGCAGACCTAAAATTTTAATGAATAAGAAAAATATTAAAGCATGACTTTCATGTAGCAATGTTTTGCGCGTACATTAGTATGTCCGTCTGATCGTCTACGTTTATCGCTGTCGCATTCGTTCGGCGGTAGAACCAACGCGACGGAAAGAGACGTAAATATCATTCACACTATAGGTGTTCAGCGTATGATGACTGTTTCCTGGCTTTCATTGACCTGGAATGTGCTTGTTTTGGTTGAGCTATTACGTATGAAGGAAATGTGTATAATGTTGTTATCCGCGTCCTTGGCCTAGGATTACTATCCGAATGGCAATTATATCCGTTTGATTCTATGACAACCGATTCCTTGAAAAATATTCGATTTACGCGCCAGGACACTACCGATGTAATAAATTCGGCTTATTTTTGTGTGTCGGTCACCTAAACTACAGAATTTATCATTCTTTTATGCCTCTCGTCAATAAAACATATCAGTCCTGTGTTTGTAAACAATTTCAAGGTTATCATTAATTACATACTTATATATACATTGAATAGCAGGGTTCACATATAACTACATGATGTTGAACACAGAAACAACTTGCAATAGTTTCTAAGTCATGAACTCTAAAAATATGAAAAAATCTTGTGCAAAAATTTTTTTGTACAAAGTGAATATAAGATGAGAAAAAGTGGGAAGGCGATCGAAGCCTTCCGCTTCGGGTGATTTGGACTCCTTAAATGTCATATGGTATTGCGATGGAGGAAAAACAAGACGAGTCTCACCTGCCGACGGCTCGAGTCGTTAAGCAGGGTTATCTAAAAAAGTTGAAGACAATGAAGAAGAAATTCTTCGTTTTGAAGTCAGAGGCACCCGAGAATTCAGCTAGATTGGAATACTATGATTCTGAGAAAAAGTGGAAGTCTAATACCCAGCCAAAAAGAGTCATTTCTCTAAAGAGCTGCTTCAATATCACAAGGCGGTTAGACACAAGGCAGAAGCATGTCATTGCTCTGTATACAAAGGAGGAGTGCATGTGTGTAGTTTTAGATGGGGAAGAAGAATTAGCGAATTGGCTCCAGGCGTTACTATCTCTTCTGGATGGAGATGCAACCCCTGACCACAGTCCTCATCCAAGACGTTAGTTCACATTGTTTACATTGTTAATACAATAATATATATATATATTGCTTTAAATGGCAGTATTTAATATGAATTATTAATGACTACTATTTATTGCATCTGAAAGCTCCAAACGTTTTTGAATACTAAAATGTATTCCAAACGGCTTAAAGTGACAAAGTAACTTTTGATCATTATTGAAAATACTGTTGACTATGAAAAAATGAGTCTTCGTAAAAACTACTAAAATGCAGGTATTTGAAGCTGAATTTTATGATTTGGGTTATAATAAGGCTGAGTTTGATTTTATTGTTTTAAGGATTATATTTTCTGTGCTTTATCACTTAATGAATTATGTGTTTTACTGTTATTTTTCAGAACATGTTTGGCAAGTAAATGTACAAAAAAAAGGACTTGGTGCATCTCGAAATATTGTAGGTCTTTATAATCTGTGCCTGACTGACAAAATGTTGTCATTGGTGAAAATAAGACCGACCAACAGCGTTATTCCTCATGATATGAGAGCTACTGACACTGTCGAATTTTCGTTGATTAGTATTAGGAGGTATGTGTTGAAATTTCTTAATCTCTGAATTTGATATTAAGATTTTACATGTTTTTAAATGGCTTAAGTTTATTCTCTTTACTGAAAACATTAGGCTGCACTCGAATTTTTGTAGTGTTTCCAAATGTGAGGTTACATTATTTATTTTTAATCACATACTCTAACTGTTTTTGGATTTCCCAAATGGTGAATTTTCTAAATGACTGGTTGTTATGGTACAATATTTCTCTTCTAAAAATGGGAAAGTTGGGATGAAAACTTGTCCTAAAGGTTTTTAAAAATTTTGAAGGTTTCTATTGCAAAGAGGATTCATCTTTAATCGACTTCTCATGTATTAATTTATTTTGTTCCATTAAGTAGTGAGTGTGGGTTATTTTCGTTATTAAAAATTTCCCACTCCTTACTTCCTTATTGATTGTTCAGAGCACCTAATGGATTATTGATTTACCATAATTGTAATTTTAATTCTTAATAAGTGATTGTGAACATTTAATTTTTATACTAATTTACTTTATTTGTATCAATATTGTATGATTTTATGTAAATTGTTTCCTAGTTCTTGAACCCATGGTTTTGTACACCTGCTACCTTTAACTAAAATTAATTTTTTGTTTTGTATAAATAGACTTGTTTGTAAATTGTATTCTATCAGTTGATAATGCTCGCAATGAGCGAAACCGGTCCTGATCAAAAAATATATTGTGGAAATAAGTACTAAAAAATGTGTTTTTATTATGATAGTTTTATGTTTTGGGGTAAATTTTATTTCATTATTACGTTGAAATGAGTATAAAAATACAAGGGAATCAAGTCAATTAGAAATGTAAAAGGTGTGATGCAATTCTTTTTCAGATGCGGTGACTCTGAATGTTTTTTCTACATGGAAGTTGGCAGATCAAGTGTGACAGGGGCCGGAGAGCTATGGATGCACACAGAAGATCCAAATATTGCCCAAAGCATGCACGCCACCATATTACAGTATGGGTTTCTCTTAAAAATAAATATTTGTTGTTGGTGTGTATTATTGTCTGGTTGAAGTGAAAATTTTATAAGCTACCGAAAGTCCACTTCATAAAAGAGTGGTAAATTTAATAGGCCTTCTCTAAATCTTTAACTCATTCCGTACTAAGAACAAACCTAGCGTGTCCGTATGTATATCCACTATGTGCTCAAGATCTGCGTAGTGTGTTAATGCCCGAAATTTTAAAAAATAATTTTACGACTTGATATTGTTTGTATTTTTATTAGCCGACAATATTCATTTCTGATTTCGTTGCCTTTGGATCTTACCGCACGTAACACTTTTTTGCATAGTAACGTTGAGTCTACACGTGCCTTTGTGAATATTTTTTTGATAATCTTTATTAAATTTTTTTGCAATTGTTCTTTTTAGCAATAATAATATAAACATAACGACTATTTTTATAACGTCATTTTGTGAAAAGTTCAGTGATTTTCGATTTTGAGTGATTTAGTGAATTTTGAGCAAGCAAGTGCTTTTTGAATAATATAGTATAAAAATTTGTTTGTATAGTATAAGGTCCGCCAAATAACTTTTTTTTTTGAAAATTGTTTTGCAAAACATCGATTGTAGCTTCGGCTGTGTGGCACGTAGCACCGTCCTGTTGAAATCAAATGTTGCCAATATCCTCCTCTTCAATTTTTGTGAACGAAAATTCGTTCAGCATGGTCCGATAACGATCGCCATTGGCTGTAACGGCCACTCCTTGCTCATTTTCGAAGAAAAATGGCCCAATTATGCCTCTGGACCAAAATCCGCACCAAACAGTGACTCGTTTTGGGTGTACCGGCTTTTCAATGTATGCGTGTGGGTTTTTTGTGCCCCAAATGCGACAATTTTGCTTGTTTACATACCCGCCAAGATCAAAATGAGCTTCATCCGAAAAGATGATTTTTTTGGCAAAATCGGCATCTTCTGTAAGTCGATCGCAGGCCCACTCAGCGAAGCGAAAACGCATTGGATGGTCAGTTGGCTTCAACTCCTGAACCAATTGGACTTTGTATGGCGTCATACCAAGGTCTTTATGCAAAATTCGTCTCAATGATGTCTCCGAAATGTTCAATTGTTGAGAACGACGGTGAATTGATGTTGATGGCGCTTCACGCACACTTTCTGCCACAGCATCAATATTCTCGGGTGTACGCACTGTTTTTGGCTTTTCACGCTTTGGTTTATCGATGAGGATGCCAGTTTCTTTCACTTTTTTCACAAGATAACGAACATACGGAGCTGACGGTGCTTCTCTTCTTCCAAAATCCGTACGCAATTTTCGCACACATTCTGCAACATTACCATGATTTTCAATATTAATAGTAAGTAATGTCGCAATATTTCCCAGCGTTGTTCAAGCGTATACACAACCATATTTGTTTAGCGGAAAGATAAAACTAATTATCTGTCAAATCAGACACGAGCTAAGTGTTACCATTCACGAAATAAGCACTAGTTGAAAAAAAAAACTATAGATGGCGGACCCTATATATATTTACAGTCACAAATCAAAATATATTTGAAAATAAATACATGTGTGGTCTAATCATTACAGTATGAACTTGCCGCCGATTTGTCGAGTTATTTGTGCTTACCGACACTCCCATGTATTGTCTTTGAAGTAATGCATATTATTAAAAATTTGCAATACATTTTTATAATTCAAATATATCCAGCACGACACTTTTACATGAGATTTTACATTTGCATGAAAGTTTTGAAAAATCTGAAAAATACACAGTATTTTGATTTTAATTATTTCTTTAAATATTCATAGAAAATTGATGGCTAAGGATTATAACAGGGTTATCCGTTTTTCAGGTGCATATATTTATCAACGTTATTAAAAAATATGCATACCGTGATTATAGTTGTAAGTGGCGGGTGGTCAGAGTATCAAGTGGATGCTGCACGTCATATATATGTATTTCATGTAACTTTTATTTACTTTGACTTCATCATTCACTTGGCTTGTATTGACAGTTACCTGACTTCTGTGTTAGATACAGTTTCTTCATTTGTTACTTATGGATGATTTCCTTAACAAACTGCTTTTTTTTTGAATAGTGTTTTAATTTTACATTGCAAATAAATGTTTTATTCTGACTAAATTCATCCATTTGTAATGAGGGATAAATAGAGAAATTGATTTCTTGAGTTAAAATGTCATAACAATTTGGTTATATCTAAGGGCTAAGGCCCGTCCCATGAAATAATATATGTTGAATCACTATTGAGTCTATATTAAACCATATTTAACTGACTTATTTTCATTAGTAACATGTTTCATTTCAAACATCTGTCAAGGTTACCCACTACAAGTGTGCAACCGATTCGGATGATTTCTCTGGCAGTTGAAATAAAATGTTTTAAATTTTCTTTCTAGTGCCATGTCTACCGGTGCAGCGATTCGAGATGAATTTGGGCCAAAATTTAGAAAACGAGCATTGTCTGCTAATGAAGCTTCCAAACCGATATCTGTTCTCGCTAGGCGACAGACCCACACTGGGACCAAACCTCACGCGCTTTCTCCTTCGAGTGGTAAGTTGTACTATGTAATATTTTCCCACTGTTTCATTTCAGGGTGACATAGAGACTTACTTGCCAATAAGATGTTCATGCAGTTTGATTTAATAAAAGACAACAAAGAATGGCCATATTGAGAATTTTTCAATGTTATCTGTATATTGCTCCGAAAATGAGTTCAATATTATTTTACAGATTTTTATATACATTAATTACCTAATGAATGATTTGGTCTTTCTTTGGTGTCCAATAGTGAGAGCATTTAATGTAAATTGGTGTGTTATCTTTTTTCGTAAAATATTAGTTGAATTGAGTGGTTATATTTGTAGATGTTTTTGATCACTGTACATTTTTGTTTTGTAGTGCACATCTATGTTTGTATTTCAATCGTTTCAGTATAATTTTATCATTTCGATGAACATCTCATAAAACACTTGGTTAAATAATCTACTAATTGATTTACATAACATTTTAGAGAATGATAGTAGTGTGTAAAAATTTAATGTTTGTAGAATATGCATTTTGATTAACGACTTTAATTTTCACAATCTCTCAACACACCTATGAAACAAACAGCAATTAAAAACATTTTTTTTTCATTCTATAGTTACATGATGCAATTATAATAATTATTTTTTTCCTTAATTATTAATTAAAATTACTATTTGAAAAATCTTCCAACATCCTGTACGTAAGAACAGGGTTTAATGCGGCAGATGAACTAGAACCATGTGTAATATGTGTTATCGTTACAGCAGCGCTCGTGCACATTAATATCAGGTCGAGTTCTAAATAAATACTGCAGAACGATTCATTAGGTCTAGTGTTAGTGATACTCAGGCTTATGGAAATTCCATTCTAATTTGCCAAAGATGAGCTATTTATTATTTTAGCAATAATTCTGTATAAATATGAAATAAATGCATATTAATTGAATATACAAAAAAATTATAATATGGTAAGGGAAAAAAATATTTAGTTTCACAATAATTATAAAGTGTTGGTAGCTGTTTTGACATTATCCTGAAATACCAATATGTATATTTTATAATTCTTGTGTAATCTAATATTTTCCTATTGTTACCATATTTTATAATATACTTCAATATTTTGAGCAATTGATTATTCTATCAATAAATTGAAACATGCCAATTACATTTTCCCTTCTGTGTTCTCTTTGTTTTTTTATAAAAAGTGCGACAGTAGAAAACTTTTTCAATGATCCCTTTGCAAAACATACATCAATAGACACTGTTAATTATTCCTGTTCACTATATTTATGAGTGTGGTTGATAGCATTATAAGTGATGTTACAAAACAAACATGGTTCTCTACAATTACCCACTTTTAAGAGATTTTATTTGGAATGATTGTTCAAATTATTTTATATCACAATTTTTATTTCAAACATATCTGTAACTTCATTTTCTCCTACAAAAATTGAAGTAAATTTTGCGACATTATGTAGACTTAGAGATTTCCAGCGAATATTTAAATGAAAAATGGTCAGTTGTGTCTTAGTCAGTCACATTGGAGTATCATTTCAACGTGCCCAATCATGTTGCGGCAATATTTCAAGATGGTCTCCATTACACAAGAGTTTCTCGTGTGTATAAGGTGTGCTCTTAATGTTTTAACATAAAATAACTATAAAGAAAATTAAAAATATTAAAATTTCTTTTGGCACAACCCTGTTTTATTTTACTATCAAATCAGAACTGGTAATCTTCAGCAGAATTTGTTTTAAAACTGTTAAAATCTAGATAGTATCAATTAAACATTTTTATCTCCAAAAATTAAAATATAAATTTATTGTTTATTAAACAATATAAGCTGAATTGATTAATGGAAACTATAATTATTAAATAAAACGATTTCGACTTACTGGTAAAATTTACCAGATAATGAAAAAGGTGATTTCCTCAATTTCACTTACAACAGTGTTTGTTTTGTAACCTCAGAAAAGTAGTTTGATTATGTTTTCATTGGGAGGTAATTAAATGTTATCTCGTGCTATATATAAATTCTTCACACTTTTTGTGATTCATGTAAAATTACATTTTTGCACATCAATAAACCAATGCAATATGAAATGTTAATTACCTTAAACAAAATGCCCGCAAACGTTGTGTTAAAAATCATGATTGAAGTAAAACTACATTATTGGAGATAAATGACCGGTACGTGTATAAATTAAAAAGGAATGTTGGCAATTATACTAATGAGCATATAATGTGGTATTTACAACGTAAGTCATGTATAATTGTAAATTAAAAATGAACTTACGTAAAGTAACTGCAAGATTCATATTTTTTTTTACTTGTGTCTCATTCTTTTGCAATTCTGATTGTTTGATGTTATAATATGCACTGTCACAGCTGACTAAATAATTTAAAATGAATTGTATCTTAATTATCCCTTTTTTAGCATTATCTTATATATGTTTAATTGTTGCACGAACACTGATGAATTCGAGAACCTCTCTTGAAAAAATATGATGCATTATTGTGTGCATCTTGTATCATATAATTCATTTGCTAATCTTAAAATTATTGTGAATAAATCTTTTTTACTGAATTTAATTGAGTTGCAGAAGTAATCTTGAAGAAAATTTATATCTAACAGTCTTTCACTGGCAGTCACTTATTTATTTCACAGTAACACTTGGGAAATATCACCAACACTGAGTAGTATGGCCAGACTTATATTTTTTTTATTAAATTATTATTTTTTCAGGTATGTTACTGCAAATATCTATTAATTATTTTTGATAGCCAAATAAATTTTTAATTGTTTCAATTGAAACTTTGTAAAAATTTGATATCTGGAAATAAAACTGTTGCCATTTATTTAAGTGGAGGGTAAAACTCCATTTACTTTCGGTTATGTTTTTATCGGAATCATCCTCTTTAAGGAACCAGATGTGTACAGAACAATAAAAAGTGATAGTTTTCAGAAGACTATTTTAAAATAAAATTGAGTTAATTTATTCACATTTTGAAATTGCTACGTTTTGAAATTCCAAAAATTTATTTACTATTATCACAAAACAAAATGTATATGTTATACAGTTCAAAAAAACTATGTATACAACACTGATTCCTGACCTAATCGATAGATTGTGTCCTTCAAGATTACAAAGCATTTTTGAGGTAGCACAAACTTTGTAATATTAATCACATAATTATGAAGCCAATTCATTTTTACTATTCGTGAAAAAGATAACTTGCCCTCTTGATGAATGGAAGATGATTACTTTGATAATTTTGCTGTCAAGTGTTTTTAATTTAGTGCTATTCTTGTCAGATGTGTTGTTTTGAGTTGCCATTCAGCTGTGAAACTGCGAATTTTTCGATAGTTGGTCAATAAGCAAATTTTGAGGTAAGCAAAAGAACTTCCCCCTTAATCGGTTAGGAAATTTCAGACATATATGAAGGGGGACCGTATTTTACTATAATCTATCCCCATTCTCATATTTTTATTTTAAGTTTCATTATTTTTCAGATATGGATACTACACATATAAGTGATTTTTTTCAGTCACATTATTTATATTATTTCTTTGAATTGAACAAAAGAATTTTGTAAAAAGGTCAATTGGAAACATCTTTAGTCATTTAATATTTAGTGTTAAAATTTATTTCATTTTCTGGAATCACTGTTAATGGAAAACCACATGTTCACGTATGCATGTGAGTACAAGAAAATCTATGTCAGAATTCAAAGTTAAAGTTTCCAGATAATTACTACGTATTATTTTATTTACATTTTGAAATATGCGTTTGATTCTTTCAAATAAACAGTAATATCATCCCCTAATTGACTCTTAGCAAAAAATAGGTTTCTATATTTTTGTGTGAAGTAATAGTGAAAAGAAAAAATCAAATATAAAACTAATTTAACCAAAAACTAAGTCACTAATAGAGCGGCTTAAGCAAAGGGCACCTCCGTTCTCTTTCGATATTTCTTTACCAATAAGATTTCTAGAATTATAGTACCAAATTGTTTTCAGGTGTAGTATTCATATTGACAAAATAGAAAATTCTATTGTTTTATTTTTCTGACTGAAGATTCGAAACAATAATTGGGCTCTTTTTCATGCAAAACCATCATCTGGCTTGGCGGTGAATAATAATCCTGAGAACTTTATGATCCCTTAGTTGGTTACACCTTTCGATAAATCAATATTGTAACAGAGTTTCATATGTAGCGTTGAAACATAGCTTCTGATTACATATTTTATAATTTGATTTTGTATGCTACGATTGTATAAAAAGAAATGAAACACTAGAGACTGTTGGGTTTTGCAAAATAGGTGTTTTTGCAGAGAATACTTTGTGCGGTGGACATAGTTGCATTGGCTCATGCATTACGCCATGTGTATCTGCGTCTGCAGCTTATTGCCCGCCGCAAGATAATAATGCAGCTATACCAGAGGAGTCCAAATCTATCGAAGAGGCCACAGATAGCACTGTTATTACTCCTGGTATGCTAAAATATATATTAGCCATAATATTTGAGCTAGCCTATGGCTTATTTGTTGCTTATGATTGTTGGTTGTTTACGGCCATATGGTCAAAGGGAAGCCGCTGTTTGCTGTTGAATGTTTTACACGTCAAATTTTATAAAAAAAATCATTTTACTAATGCCTATTGGGATTTTTTTTATGTCTTTTCTCTTTACATTTTTATTTTTCCATTATGTTCACAAATTTTTATTTTAGTAAGAGTGTATTACATTTTACTTTATAATATTATGAAGCTCTCGGTCAGCGAAAGCCGCGGAAGGAATGGAACCTGCATGTGTGACATGTTGAGAACTGTTGCTGCTTTCACTTTTAGAACTGTTTCAAATTTATAAAAGCAAAAATAAACAAAATTTAGTGAATATTATATGTAAATGTACAGTTAAAGATTAGCTCACTTGCTTACGTAGACTACGTTTTGATACACTGGCATTATGTAATATTCAGTATCATTTGATAATTACAAACACTTACAAATGAGGCAGCCAAAATATAAGTGTCGCATTGGAACAGAGATAATCATGGTTTGCCATGTGGTTATTGGTTATAGGGTATTCCGAAGTGAATTAAATATTTCAGATTTTATTAGAATAGTATTCATTGATAAATTTAATATTAAAAAAAATATGTCATATTTTACTTCAAGTATGTTGAAGAAATAGTAAAATTTTTGTATTGCAACCCCAGTTCAATTCTTAACAAGAAGAAATTGTGACGTGGGCCAACTTCTTGTATCAGCTTTTTTGTTATTCATCAACGGCATAATAATAAATATATTCCCAAATGGTAAAAAAATTCTGCAACTGAAATTCCTACACCATACTTTATTGAAAAATTCATCCTTTCCCCAATCGATCCATTTTATAAAACTTTTTAACTCTTCTTGGATTTTTATTCTACAGGTTGAAAATATTAGAAAAAGTGCAATAATCATAAATATTTAAGAGGCATTTTTTGAAAAAAAAAAGAAACTGGCGTTATTCCATGACATTGATGTATTACTTTCAAATAATATACAACATAAATAGCATTATTGTTAAAAATAAATATTTTTATAATAATGCTATTTGTTATTATTTCAATCGTCATTTAAGTAGTATGATGTGCACATTTAGATTAAAACTGTGTGCTTACAATTTGGACTGTGATGTGGGAAGTATAAGAACTCGGTCAAGTCCCCTCATCTTATCGAGGGGTCAGGAAATCTTTTCTTTATGAACAGTTTTGGAAGTGAAATATTTTCTAAATAAATAAATTAAAATTTCTCGATACATATGTGCGCACTAAATGCAGGGAAGGATTGACGTGCAAATATGAGCGGCTATTAATATGTTGTGATGTCGGCTTTTTACTAAATGAAATTGTAGTGTGATACTGCTATAAGATATTTAAAGTTTATCTAATATATAGTTGATAAAGGAGTGGGCTTGATAAATTTGTAAGTGATCAATTCATCACACGATTCAATGCTAAGAATGGGCTTTCATTCATTTGTTGCATAACATCATTCTAACAATAAGCTACAGAGGTACATGATCAATTCATGCCATTTTGCTTCAGATTCCCTTTTCATGAATTATTCTTATTAATATTCTCTAAAGCGTAAAACCAGTTTTGTGAAAATTGGGTGCATTACATTTTGTTACTCGTAACATTTTTGTTATTTTTAATTTAGTAAATAATCATTGATAATGTATTGTATCATAATGGTAATTTGCCATCACAAATTCCTATTGTATAATTTAAAAATATTCAATATTGTAAATGAATTGAAATACGACACATACTTAGCAACTTTATGATATATGCTCTATCGTTATAAATGTTGTTTCAGTAACGTAGGTATGTGCTGTATGATATTGCAAATATGTACTCCAAAGATTTTTACCTGTTACATTAGTACTCTTTTATTTACTCCATATATATGATTATTTGTCGGTTCGGATCTTGGTGTTAAACGCCGTTTTAATGGCATAAAACGATGTAATCCAGCATGCTTCAAGAAATAATTATAAATAAATGTTCATTATGCACGTATGCATATCATGTAAGGGATTGTTTTCACCATCAGGCTCGATCTATCCCGGGAGACACCCATCCGAAGAGGGTCACACGTTAAGCGTGGTGCACGAGCGCACCAGATCCCTCCCTCTGACCGGCGAAGAAACTTCTATCGGTCCGTGCATCTCGAACAAGAATTGCACTATAGACAGAAGAGTGTCTCTTAACAACTCTCACAGTTCCTTGGAGAGTGCGAAAACTCGTCTGGGGCAAAGTAATGGCATCCATCCCTACTCGAGAGTTTCGCAGAAAGGTGGGGGCCGCAGGGCAAGCACGGGCTGTCGCCTTGTCAAATGTTCGCCTTCACACGCTCGTTGTATGTATATTCCCCATTCATAAAGAACCCTCGCAAACATCTGCCAAATGACATACAAAGATTTAAGCTGAATATTCAAATTTACCACTTTCAATGTGTTTCAAACTTTCACTTCTTGATGGAAAGGCATGATATTTTAAATAATGAAAATACATTTTTACCATTATTTGCACAGTATATTTATGACCTGAAATGTGTTTTTATTATAAACAATTCAATTTTGCCTTTTTTTTATTTGGTTTTTTAAAGTAATTGATTTTCTTATTGCAATGATATAAGCATTTTATTGATGACACAATTCTAAAGCCTGAAATATATTGATCTCCTCAGTTTCTAACTATTTCTGTTATTTGGTAGGTTGAAAAAAAAAATGTTAATTTTCATTTCACTAATAATAATCCAACATTCAATATTAACAATTACAGCTGTGCTATGCTAATTTTATAACCTACTAACAGACACCATAGTCATTATTATTTTGTATATGTATAACTTGTTTTCAATGTGTTTATTAGAAATGCATATGAAAAATAAAATATTTTGTTCTGTACATTCTTAAATTTATTATTTATCTCTTTTATTAATGACTGAAATAAGAAATATAAACATTTACTATCTATATATATATATGTTTCTACAGTATTATTATACCTAAGACGACTGTCAGTCCAACGCTGTTAACGAATTAAATGAGATTTTATAAACAACAAAAGCATTGTAACAGTTGGCTGTTTAAGGTTCTGTCATATTTAATTGTCAATGACACTGTTTTCATGTTGTCTTTATTGCTTACAAATAAAAAGTTTATATGTATTGATGAATAAAAATTAGTGTTCACATAATTTTCTCCAACTTCTATGTGTATATAATTTATTAATCTATACAAAATAATGTTATATCTCCAACTTACACAACTATTATTCAGATAACAATTTCTTTAATGTATATTTTTCCATCAATAAACTTTTAGTAGTTAGTGCATGGAGATATCTTTAAATAGTTACCTTATAACGTAAGGCAGTGTTAGCTTTATAACAATGTATAATGTTTTGAGCGCTTTATTATTTCTGTTTTGAATGCTTTACTTAGGTTTGACATTCTTTCGTGTTTACTCATCTAATAGTGCCCTTGTGGATATTACTTCATGGTGGTTTGCAATTCTTGGTGAAACGGAAAGAAAAAAATATTCACCCATTTATCAGGTTTTGATAAGTGTGATATTTTTTACTTGAGACCCTAAAATTACATTTTAATTATCAACTTTATGCGGGGTAGTTTGAGTTTATTCAAAATCAAAAAATCAATCTCAAATGTCTATGTGTCTACCGCTGTCATGCTATCAGTATAGAAATGTTTAAATTAGTTGCTAAAATTTTTTTGGCATGAGAAAAAAAGACCAAACATATTTTTAAATAGGATGTAAAAAGGGGTTTAAAATGTACCAAAGTTTTGGAGTTTCCATCTAAATGTAAAAGAAATCACTTTAATTCTTGATTTTTTTTGTAATTTAGAAAGGAATATTATGTATAAGCATCACATACTTCATTCTGTTTTCACTATAAATTGTAAACCGCACTTAAATATCTCCGCATTGACATAAATAAATCATAATTGATAATTCAAATTCTTTTCATGACAAACATATGTTGTAATTATTTTCTTTTATTTATGATTTTTTTAAAGTTTATATTTTATCTATATTAAAAGAACCATTTGAAAATGTTTTAATTAATATATTCTTGTTGAATTTGAATTTATCATGCTATGGCTTATTAAAATTTGTTCATATTATTTTTTGAAGCATGCTTTCTAATTTGCAAAACTTGTGAGTGCAATCTCAATCAAGTGAATTTGTGCCAAATAAATGTGTACCCTAATGAATTGAATGTTAACCCAGTGGGATTCCAATTTATCAGTCTGGCAATTTTTTCTATTCCTGGCCAAACATTTCATTTACTTTCCTCGATTTATTGTTATGATATTATGTTCCTGTCACAGATATTACCTTGATTATATTTGCTAAAGATTTTTCATCCTGCTCATGCACACATGCCACCCAATTCAACAACTGTCAGGTCATAACGTTTTCATTGATGAGTGACTTACTGAGCATATATAGTCTAGACCAGTATTTGTCATGTGCAGCCATCAAAGAATTTTGTTGTGGTC
Source organism: Himalopsyche japonica (assembly GCA_028555115.1). Taxonomy (NCBI): domain Eukaryota; kingdom Metazoa; phylum Arthropoda; class Insecta; order Trichoptera; family Rhyacophilidae; genus Himalopsyche; species Himalopsyche japonica. The sequence continues at coordinate 1,693,544 of JAHFWJ010000128.1, forward strand.
ACAACAGCTTCATAGTCAATATCTATATTTAAATAAAATATGTTTTTAAAAATTAATTTGTAAAATTATTGATATTTTCAAATTGGTAGAATACCCATTGGGTAGACTTGTTCTTTATAAATGTAACTAATCACATCTCAAAATAAAAATATGGTATTGACATGAGAGATTATCGTAGGACCGCTGATATTTATAATGTGGCCACAGTAAATTTTTTACGTATAAACCACTGCTTTAGACATAAAATTATATTTCCGAGTTTATCATTGTTTATTTTTCCCTCGTTTTTAATAAAGTGAATTATTCAGATTTTCAGTAAAAATGTCCTTCGAGAAGAAAGGTAGGGTTTCATAGGGTAGGATCATTTTCTCGCATTTGTTTTTCAGTTCCCCTGAAAAATGAAGAATCAGGGTTCCACTGTTATTATATCTATTTTTGGAGATTTCTACCGTTTACGCTTTTCATTGGTTGGATAAAATTTTAGGGGTATATTTTATACACATTTTGGCTCTGAAATTACACATATTGCAGAAATAATTTGACAATAGAAGCTTTGGTCTTTAAAACTATATTTATAATATTTGTCATTTTATAGCAATGCAGTCTATTTCTATATTTAATATTTTTTTCTACTTGCTTTTTACTATATGCTTTTATAGTATAAGACATTTAAGGAAGCCATTTAAAGACAGAATATGCAACATAATATTCACCCTAAATACCCATACGGAGCACAAAGCAAATCCGCAACTACTTTTCATTTTAAATTTAAAAAAAAAATCTTTGTGAATATAGCTTTACTTGAAATAGTCATTAAGTTTTTCAGTTAATCTAATATGTAAAAACACTGTCACGTAAAACGATCAAATGTTAATAATGTCAGGAATATATTTCGATACATTCAATAAATCGATTAGGGTTTCTGTGATATGTGACATTTTCTAAAATGAATTTGTAGAACCAATTTACTTATTAGGCCGTCAGGTATCCATATCAATCCTTCGCTCATAAAGGTGATAGATTCTTTGCCATATTATAATAAGAATAATTCACTACATTTGTATTTCCTTAATTTAAAATACTAATTTTGAATTGTCACAGCTTTGTACGATCCACATATTTAATGTTTAATCATGTGGAATCGTACAAAGTTCCAACAATTCAAATTTGATATTGAAATTCCATCAAGCACCTTCAGTCGATATCATAAATCATATAAAATACCAATATTTTAGCCCCTCAGATTAAATAGTAGCCTAACTGATGTTCTTAAGATTTCAAATTCATTTTCTCGCTATGTGTTGTATTGTATATTAACACTTTACTCAACTTGTGAGTAATGATTCAATAAAATGTTTATTTTTAACATCTACCTTAATTTCGGAACCTTGTAGTAGTCCATTACAACAGTATTCTCATTCAATAAATTTGCAGGCACAGTGCTTAAATTTAATATGTTTTCCCGTATGAAATATTCCGTCTATTCGTGATCATTCTTTGAGTATTGATCCTAGCATTTACAGTCCTAATGCACATTGCAGTGTGCATAAGATTTTGGCATGAACACAAACGCTATTTCTACTTTAGACATCATAATTAGCACACTGGAATCCGGATGTAACATTTGCATTTTGGTAAGCGCAACTTCTTACATAAAATATTTGATAATATTATAAATAAAGATGGTTTTTTTCCATTTCATCTATTATTTCTGCTGAGAGTTTGAGAATTACAAGTTACGTGCGATTTGTTGGATCTGAAGAGAATAGAAGGAAAATTATAATAGTAATAGGAAGGCCCTTTCCAATGATTATTTGATAATTTATCTAACACATGATTTTTTTCAAATAAAATGGCTTTTTTTTTTGTAACCACCTGATATTCATATTTTTTTTTATATGGTATTAAAATTTGAGATTTATTATTGGCACATTTTTACATAAAAGGAATGGGTTGCAAATAGCCCTTTACTGCTGATATCAGTTTTTCTATTTTGAAATAAAATCAGTCTATTTGTAACTCCGGTTTGTAAATTAACATTTTTTGCATGTATTTTTAGAAAATGAATATAATGGCCACAATAGCATACTAGCCACATGCCTGACAGTTATTTTTAATCCTTTTTTAGTCACCCCATAAGTTGCCCATATAATATATTGTTGATAATTAGGTAATTAAAATATTCATGAAAATAAAGCATTTAAATAAATTACAAACAAGTAAAATTAAATTAATGATAAATGCCAATGTAAATTATGTTTGAAGATGAAAAATTATTTAATTGGCTATTTTTAATGTTTTAAATAATAGAACAATTTTTTTAGTATAATTTTCACTCTGATGAAAAATATGTTTTTATTTGAAATATGGCTTTCCATTATGAAGTCATTGTTGACTTCTTAAAAATATTTTTCTATGATCATATGATTTCATGTCATCACTATGATTTGGTTTAAATAGTTTTCTTATTTTAATTATGTATGCACACTGTAGGTATTTATGTTATTTAATGTGCCGAGAGATTCTATTAAATACTCAACATAGGAATTATTCATTATGATAATAAATAACCTATTTGTATATCTTAGAAAAATGACAGCTTTCATAATGCTATCGCTTTAGTGCTTTTTTTTATATTAGGCATAAGTTCATCTTTATCTTTGATCGTCAGTTTGTATATAGAGAATTAAATTAATATGATTAAAAATTCTCTGATTGTTGATCGTCAGATGTTTTAGTGTCTGAAAAGGTTTTCTGCCATTGATAATTTGAATTGTTGAAGGCCTGGCCTATTTCAAAATACAATTTTAGCTTTTTTTTTTATTTGTTGGAAGAATTACAAAAGACTATTTATTATATTGACTATTATTCAAAGTGAATGAATTAATTTAATTTATAATTGATCTTCAATTTGTCTACCAGCTACTAGGATATACTTGTTATTCATTTCAGCAAACCTGATGTAACATTAATTTTTTGTTTTAGCCGGTTCAGGCATTGGCGTTCAATGCACTCGTGAGCGGTGTGACAGCTTGCCGTCAAGAGCGCCCGCTTCCGGAACCCCACTTCCCAATGCTAATACACTTCATCAGAGAGTTGGAAATGCGATGTCAGGAATGGGAGGCATGCCGCGTCCGTTGGGTCGTCCACATAGCATGTATGCCTCTAGGGGGATAAGCCATTCTCCACCGAACGCTGTCAATAGTCCTCTCAGTCCGCATTCAGGTATAATGTCAATACTCGACATTGCATTTATCACCGTATGCTATGGTTTTACATCTTTTGTATAGAGTGTAGAGCTTAATGCTTTTTGTTTCTCTTTTAAATTTTTACCATAATTGTCTCAGGAGAAATTCCTCAAAACCTAGTTGCATGTAGTCTACAGCCCCTACTCATCAAATTAGTTTTAACCTAATTTCTTCAGCATTTGCATATTCAATGGGCAATATTTTACAAATTAATGGTCTCAATGATATCGAAGAAGAGTTTATGAAAAAGCTCTTAAGGATTGATATCCATGCACTTTCTATAGTGTATGGAGATCTATCTATTTAATTTTTAGTATGATTCATTTTTTCTAATCTGATAGATCTCAAATTCCAATTTTATTCCTTAACGAAGATGACAAAGATTTTTCCATAAAGGGAATAACAGCAATAGAGTTAAATTTGTTCATTTATACATTTGGTTTTCAGATAGTGCCGGTTCAAGTATATCGATTGATGAGACAGATAGTGGCATGCATCACATGTCAATCTCTGATGATACACATCACATGATTGGAAGGCTAATAAACTCTCGCACGCCAGATGAGAGGGTTATTCCTGAAGAGGTTTCTGATGATCCTCTGTGCCCGTGGCAGCCAGAGCTCACTGGCAGTTTGGATAAGATGTCTCTCCATTACGGAAGTCCGGGAGTGAGGAATCCATTCAAAGAGCAGCATCCCAGGAAAGAATCTGTTTGTGAGATGAGCAATGTTAGCAGTCCCGTGTCTATAGCGGGGGCTGGAATGGGGACTTCTCCACAAGAGTCGGGCGGTTATATGCCTATGTCACCCGCCAGCATGGAAGCAGCTAGAATGTAAGCTTGAGTTTGCTTATATATTTCAGTTTCAAAATATGTCCACATTACTATATTCTTTAGACAAAATATTATAGATATAGCTATATTTGCTGCTGTGTGCTTGCTTCAAACATGTTTATGGATTCTTATGGTTGTAATTAGTTGGTTGCAAATTTTTGTCAATTCTACATTAATGTAAATGAAATGTGGCAGTTGGGCAAAAGAGCGGTTCTAGCCCGGTAACTTCTGAGCCTCAGCACAGTACTTGTTACTCAAACCTGATTTTAAGCCCAAATTTATACTTTTCAGCCCAATAATCCCATTTTTTAAAAATTATAGCATTATATCGAACAATAAAGACAATCTTTTTCACATTTCCAAAAACATTAATTCAGGACGTGATTTCCACTTTTCACTTTTAGCATAATTGTTTCTAGGAAAAATATAGTCACCACTTTCATTTTTTTTATTGTAATTTTTGAGAAATCTTTTTTTATGAATTTTTTGGCACTAGGAACTATCATCTTGAATTGAACCTATGGAAAGTATACATTGAATACTATTCTAATTTAATTATATATCAATGAATTGTATATTTACTGGTCATTTCATTCCTAAATAAAGAAATCTTTTTTCAGATTTACCTTCAATTAAATACGGTACTTTTTTGTTTTGTTTTTTTCGACATTTGTAATAATGTGTACCAGATTATTTGATTTATTAATTCTTTGTCATTTTCGGCCCCAGCCTGGGCTCAAATTTCAACTGTTCTTTACGATCCTGGCCCATTGGGTGAGATAAGTAAACCTCTATCAAACAAGCAAGCATTTGAGGAATAAAAATTTATCAACCTTTAATTTTAGGATCCATTCACGAGTGGGAGGCACACCCTCTGGTCATTCGAGAACATCATCTGTTGCTGAGGAAAGTACTCATCACATTGATGCCAATTCTGGCTTGTCACTTCACACTACGGATGATGGCTATGTGGACATGCTACCCTCAGGAGAAGTAGTACCACGCCATGCAGCATCACCAGCAGAGTCTGCTAGCTCTGCTGCTAGTGGACCGCCTTCAAATGACCTTCGATTTTCAGAGTTTCACCTGGAAAAGGTCACAGTGTCATATTTTACACCCTCTGAGGAAGGTGAAGCAAACAGGCCAATGCGTGCTCACAGTGTAGGATCTAGGCCAGATGTCAAGAAGGTAATCAATCGACCCGACTCTGCTGATGCAGCTCGTGCACGCGCTTTCTCTGTAGGAAGCCGTTCTAAAAATCACAAAGACAGAGTGCTAAGTCACGGAGGTCCCCTTCCTCACTCGCAGTATCCGTCAGGTGCTGCTCGTCCTGGAAGTATGTCATGTAGTGCACCTCTCTTGGCAGGAACACGTAATCTCGGGTCCGCGGAACCATTGGATGATCTTATGGAAATGGATTTCACCAATTCTGGGGATTCACCATCGACTGCTGGACCTCCTTCTGTTATTCCTCTCAGCACTTCAAGAGACTCCCATTTGTCTCTTTCGGTGACCAGTTCCGGAATTGACTCACGTAAACCTGGTTCTGATAGTGAAGGTTATATGGACATGTCGCCTGGTGGCTTAAATTCTAGTTCTGTTTATGTTGAAATGAAACCCACAGATAAAACTGGAAGCGGTAATTCTACTCCTGGGACGGAATGGAGTAGTGGTCGGCATTGTGACATTCATGCCTCAGCCTCCAACAATTGCGGTATCAAGGCTGGTACGCATGAAGGATATGTAGAGATGACATGCGATACATTTAGTTCGACAGATGATCGGTCATCAGTGAGGTCAAGAGTGTCCTCATTACCTATTACTATCAACACTGGCAGTCCAAAGGAAGGGAAAGGATTCACTGAAGGCATGTCTGGTGTTGATTCCGTCTACAGTACTGCTCCCTACCTCGGAGGTGACAGGCAGGCTTACGAGAGAGATATTCGTAGAGGTGCCGCTTCTAAAGTGTCCCCTGGAGTTTCTCCTGTAGCTCCCGTCACTCCAGGATCTTTTCCCGGATTCAGGAGGAATTCTAAAAAACATCAGAGGCGAAACTCAAAAGAGACACCGACACCTACAAACAACCATTCCCAAACTATATTTCATTTCAGTCTTAATAGTCCCGGTTCACCTGTGAAACCTTTTGACCATCTTATTCCTGGAGGGACTCCACCAGGAAGAAAATGTCCAGTCGATGCTAGCAGTGGGACTGTAAGGCTTTCCCGTGGTGATGACTTGGGAAGCATCGAACAGATGGAGCCTCGATCGATCGAATGGCCTGTATCGAGACCCACCACTGATGATACTGTCTCTGACTACATGGAGATGATTCCGAGCCGCCTGTCCACAGTTGAAGAAACCGGTGAAACATTTAGCAGAATCGGAGTGGACAAAGACATGAAACATTTGCTTAACAGTGCCACCAGAGAGTCTGGGTCCAGTACTGCAACTGATCTTTCCGATTACATTAATCTTAATCCTAATGCGACTGTTAAAACTGTAAAACCACGTCTTCTACAGCTAAATTACTGTGATGAGGCTGCAACTAAGACTAAATCACCTAACGGTGGACGAGCATTTGCTGCATCCAAGCTTCAGAGCTTTGTTAAGATATCTGCCCCTGTGACATTCTCAGATGGAAATGCAGATGTTGATGCTAAAGAAAACAGGGGAATCCTGTCTTCGAACCCTCTTGCTGGTAGGACACTTACATGCAACCTGCTGACAAAAGCGGGCATGAATGCTACCAATGCCGGGCGGGCTAGAGCTCCAAGAAAACCTGTTTTGGTGATCAGTCAAACTCAGCCGACAGCGGCCGACTTTCGACCGATTGCCCCCAGTGATGTTCCTGAGCCTCGCAATACTAAGTCGGGTTCTCCCAAATTAGTAGAGTCGGCTCTTAACCGAGCACTTTTGGATGGCAGGGGGCGAGGCGGAGACAATTATGAAACTCTTCTTTCACAGAATGGACAGCCGCCTTCGTCGCGCCCCGCTTCTGTAAACAATAATAAGTGCAAGAAGGGCAGTCGTCCTCCTAGCGCTAATAGTGAAACGTCAGGTGGAGCGACACGCTCTCGACCGTCTTCTGTCAGCAGCGAAGTGAGCGGCACTCCAACCGATTCTCGTCCGGCCTCCGTCACCGGCGAGAGAGAGGCGGTGGCCCCCACCATACCCCAAGGGCGAGGACTGCATTATGCCAGTCTGGAACTCGATGCGCCAGCAGAGCGAAGCCCCAGACCTCCAGCAGCTCCTGCCTTTACATACGCTCAAATTGACTTTGTCAAGAGTGAAGAGTTGAAGAACTCCAAAAATTTTGCCGCTAAAAGTAAAAATTAGGCTGTAAATGATAAGTGTTCACGGTTGTTACGAGTCCTCATAGTTAATGTAGTCTTTAGGCATATGATGAAATATGAACACTAGTGTTGATCCAGAAGAAAGAGAACGCAGTTTGAATGACATGTGTTTAGATGTGTGCCTGTCTTTTCTCTGCTTGTCACACAGAATGATTTTCTGTGAATAAATAAAACATATGGTTTATACTTCATATTATCTATGTGCTTTCAGAAATATATATAAGACTTAATAATTACCGATCATTTTTTGGGGAATATTAAATATTGGTATTTTTGTGTTCTGCCTTGTTAAAACTGTGCAGAATATGTTTATTCTTGATTATTATTTATAAAAAATAGTGAATATCAAGATGCCGCTGAAAATTTTGAAAAATATCAACCTTATTTATTTATCCAAATATATATATAATTATATATATTGTATACCTATATGTATTTAATTGTTAAGAAATTTATTTCACACAAAGTGTTCATTGTTTTTAAGTTAAGTTTTTATATTCGATATGTAATATTGATAGTTTTTTTTTTAAATATGTCATGGAGCTTGCAGCAGCAGCTCAGGCTGTGCGCGATTTACTGCTATTGATGAAATTAGATTGCAAGAGTTTGTTAATCCGAACCATCCTTGATATTACTAATATGGCAATTTATCAATGTATTAATGATATATTTTGATTTGCAGATTTAATTTTAAATTTTAGAAAAATGTAAGTTTTTGCCCAATTAATGAAATAAGAACACAAATGTCTACCTCTTACTGATAAATGCTTTATGAACCGATTCCATCGATTTTTGGGTTTTCAATGCTTCTGCTCTGCGTTTACATTTGTCAACAATACAATCAAGAATATACACACGACCATGATACTTTTCAAAATTTATCTAACATACAGACGGGAGATTCCATTTTAATTAGTGCGATCTTTATATTTTACACACAGCTCAGACGGATTTTGTATCATTTATATTTGAAATCTGTCAATTAACTTTTATGTATGAAAAATAATTTTGTTTTTAATGCAATGTAGGTGTAGGATATGTGCTGCTTGAACCTGAATAAAAGAGGCAACAAACCTCTCAATGCTAAGAAGATTTAGAAAACAGTGTAACTAAAGAAAAGTTGCGCTGTTAAAAGAATTAATATTGTCATTTGTGTTGGCATCTGCCACTATCATTACTTTATTATGAATACAATACTCGTATACTTGGACATATTATTAATATAGTTTTCAATAGTCTGTTTATTGAGGTTTGTTGTGATATTTATATTGTCTCGTGATGAAAGATTGCTTCACAATTTGTATAGTGTGGTTTTGAGCTCTTTTTCATAGTTGGCCGTTAATTTGAAGCATTAAATATGGCCCTTTATACCCCTTGACCGTGTCTCTTCAGTGTTTTGCAGCTAATACGAATGCTTAATCATTTACTATAATCAATGATTGAATTCTTAGAAAAAAAATATCTTGCATTAATTGTGTGGGCAATTGAAAGGAATAATGTAATGTGCTCATAAATGTAGTTGCCGTTAGTAAATTTTGGAAATATTAATTTTTACAGACTTAATTTTCATATTCTGACAATGAATAATGAGTTGATAGATATATTTTTATACACTACGTTGTGGGCATTGAATTATTACTTATTGCATATTGTCGGTTGAAGTATGTTTCTAATAATATTGGTTTTTCTTTCATTACTATTCAGTATTCCTATTATAGCATGGTCTTGAATATTAGCAGTACATGGTTTTACTCAGATTTACATTTGTTAATAGCCTAGCTCAGATTTTTAAATATTTTTTGGATCAACACTAATGCCGGCTTGAAAAAGTTTTACACCTAAAAAATCAAATTTACTCCGTATCTGCTTACTACTACTACGTGGTTATTTTATTGAGAATTTTTACATGTGGTAAAAATCATTGCCCTAAAAAATATATATTCAAACATTGAAAAGTATTACACTTTAACTATTCAGGACCTCTGGTTTCTTAGATGTTCCCTATTAAAATTTTGGTGACAGATCCGGTGATCATTGATCTTAAACCTGGATGATCAATGGAAAATTTTTGCAGCTAAATTATTTTCCTCTGGGTCACTCTGCTTACATTTGGCAAATCGACTCTTCAGACTGATGATATACTTATTAGAATTCCATTTTGAAAGTAATTTTTATCATGCATATTTATATTAAAATACAGAAAATCGCTGGCCAATAAAAAATACTGCATCAAGAATATATTGAAGTTCTATCAAGCACCTTCAGTCGATATCATAAATTACTGCATCAAGAGTTTGACAATAATTCTGGTCAGTTCTAGATGTTGATCTAGAACTGTTGCATTCAAGGGATATGTGCACATAAAAGTAATTTTTATAAGTGTGACAATTATGATTACATTTGCAATTTGATTTTAGCCATTTGCAACCAACCGCACAGGCAGAGTTATAGGTGTCACTTTGATAATGGATGAAGAATAATTATGCTTCTTAATGACAAATGCAAAGCTTCAAAAATAGAAAACAAAATAATTAATGATTAAAAAAAGTCATTATAACTAATATTTGATTGAATTGCCGCCAGAGCGTTGTCATTTGAGTTATTAAAGAAAAAAACAGTGACACCGTTCAGGTGTGCAAAGGGTTAATTAACAAGCTCTTAAGCTGTCAAAGAACTTCGGAATCTGCATTTTGTGTTATAACCAATGTTTGTGTCAAATATTCAGCTTTTTTCTTCACCATATAGATAATGGACGTTTCAACCAATGACAGCAATACAATTCTAGACGCTTAAAATTCTCAATGGCTTTACTTTTGTGTTCCATATATTTCATCTTAAACATAATGGACTTGCGCCAAGCTACAATTTTTTTATGTATTGTGATAATCAATGATACAGTGATAAGATTTGCAAGTATTGCAGAATTAACAAAAATATTACATATTCAAGATTACAAATTTGAGGTTTTATGTTAGTACATTTATTTATTTAAAGCGCAACTGTTCATAGTCAACTTAACATAATGTGTAATTTTTAAATAAGAAAATTCAAATTTAACGGTCCCAGTGAAAGCTGCGTACACCAAACTATGTTACAATATTAGTTAATTTTAATCATATTTGTATGGTAAGGTCTGTTTTTATACACTATTTCATGTCATTATGATGCTAATGCTATTTTTGACTGGCAACTAATTAAAATAACAAGTAACTCATTGTATTATATACTCCGGTTTCCAGTAAGCTGGTATCCATATGAATTTTTTTCTTTCATAAAATTCACTACATTTTTTTTTTTTTATGAATTTGTTATAAAGATCTTATTTGTTCTGCCTGGTCCACGTGCGTTCATTGCTAGCTATTTTTTTTTTAACTCTACTTATTATCTCTAATATTTTTGTGCAATTTTGTGATCATTTCTATAGTGTTCCCTTCTAAGTTTTTTGTGTTTTTAAAATAACTTATTTCAGTGATACCACTGTCATTTTAAAATTATCCTGAGTAATATTATTTACTTGTATTATTATTTCAATCCTTCGAGGGTTGCTTATAGATAAACTTGCAGAAATGTCTACGTGATACGCTTTATTAAAACGGAATTATTGTGGCGTTTATTATTCTGCTAAGAAGGGGATGTCTTTTAAAACCGAATGCGCTAAAATCTATTTAAAAGCGGTAGTATATATTTATATGACCTTTTTATTATGTCGTAATCATAAAATAATTGATTTTAATGTCGCTGTTAAAAAAAAAAAAAAACAATTATATTGTAGAGAATTTTTGAGAAGATTAATTTTGAACTATATTTCTTGTTATAGCTTTTTTTATAAATTGAGCATGATATGTGATAATCCATTTTACTAAAATATTTATTTGCATTCAACGTGTTTTATTGTATTTTATATGAAAAAAATCACCATTCAAATATTAAAATCTTCACAACGAAATTCACCCAACTCATTGGAAAATAACAAAAGTCTAAAAATTGGTATATATTTTTTTGTTTTAGAATGTCTGAAGTTAGACGTTTCATACGCAAGTGGCACATATTAACACTGTCTTTTAGTTGATATACTTTACTATTTACATTTGTTGAGTTATTTATAACTACACCCAAGCTTAGTAAGCACTTAATTGTGGTATTGCGAGAATAAATACAGGTTGTTCGGGATAAATTTGACAGTTTCGTAAGGAAAAAGAAAATCTTCTTTGTATCTATTAAATTTAATGAATTGACCAAAAGCATTACAGGCAGAGTTAATTAAAATACTATCAACAAGATTCACTCAAAATAACCACCATTAGCATCGATCACACCTTCAATCCTGCTTCGGAACCTCGAACAGGCTGTTGCTACAGTCTCCCTAGGAAGGCCCGCAAAAACTGTTTTAATTTCATCCATTAACTGGGCTTTTGTATTACTGGAAGTGCGATTGGTGTCTTTTTCAACTGCGCCCCATACAAAATAATCCATGGGGTTAAGGTCTGGGGAGTTTGGAGGCCAAACATTTGGACTGATGAAGTCGTAGAAATTTTCAGTCAACCATTTTTGACTTTTCCCAGAGGTGTGGCAAGGGGCCGAATCCTGCTGCCATACATACTGCCTACCATTGGCTACCCTTGTTATCCAGGGCTTGACTAGAGTGTTTAGCAACTCCACGTAGCCATCTGAAGTCAACCTTAGGCCCTCTTAGAAAAAATGCGGAGGCATCTGCTGTACGAACGCAATCAGATCGTCTGCTAGGGATCGTTCTTCTTGCTACATCCTCGTAGTCACCATTGCAAGTCTCTAGTTCATGCCTGATTGTTTTTACTGTATTCAGTGAGCATTGGGCAGCAGTCATTATATCCTTATTTTTATGGCCGGCACGAATCATCTTGATGCAAGTTATTTTCTTCCATAATTCAGGTGGATTCCAGCTATCCATCCTTTCTGACATCTTGTATATGAATGAAGAAGGGTCCAAACTTTTAAATGACGAGTAGTGTGTTTTGATATCTGTAACTTACGGAAAAATATAATTAATTAATAATATGTCAAATTTATCCCGAACACCCTGTACATAAATTTTAATGCAGACTTGATGTCCACACTTTGTATGAACTTTAATTTTTTTTATCTGTTATTGTTTTTATATTATTGTGACTATACATATATATACATTTTTGTAAGGCTATACGCAAATTAATTACGTAAGTAAACCGGACTGTTTAGTTAGAATCAATCTATGTGTTCACAGAGATATGTTAAAATATGTAACTTAAATTTCAGAAATTCAACTTTATAATTTGTTATTGTCGATACTTGTCGTTAAATAGTTGCTTTGTATTGTGTTTGTTAGTTTTTTTAATCAATAAATAATGCAAAAGATCTTGTGATTATTAAACCACTGTGTGTTCATTTTCATTTTAAATATATTTTGATAGGTGTTCATATCGGTACTAGAAAGTGTATTCACAAATTTGTACTTAAAGTCATACATTCTATTGTAATCTCGTGTAATATGTCCACTTTTATAACTATTTTGAGACTAAAGGTAAACGTGACACACTATCTCATAGGCCATGAATCACAAATCCAACATTTATTAAATTTTCATTTTTTTTTATATATTTTATAGAAAGAATTAAATAATTTCAAACAATGTAAATGTGCATAGCGATTGTATCCTGTTTGGTACATTCGAGTTGGATTTAAATAGTTTATTTTGTACTGTGGTTAACTTAAAATCATCTATAATCATAAGAGTTTGCATATGAATTGATTATGGTAGAGTTGCAAAAGTTTATACGACTCATTTTTCACTGTACATAACTGAAACCTATTAACGCTACGTATAAAGGTAATTTTGAGCTATATATGTATATACAGAATTTGTTCATTTGTTAAATTGCTGCATCGATTGTACAGTTATTATTAGTTTGCATTTAAAAAAATATTACAATTATTCTAAAGAATGTAAAATTAATATTTTTCTCAAAAATATCTAGATATTAGCATTATTCTGGTCACGAATATGTATGTTCAGGTGGTTAAACATCTTGTGTATGTTTTCATAATTAGTAGATTTATTACAAAAAAGAAAAAAAAATGTTTTCATATTAGTAACCTGCGAAGGGAATCTAGAAATATTATTTACGATTATTAAATTAAGGAACGAAAAATACCTGTGACCTAACGTGTTAAGAAGGATAAATTGTAACAATTTAATAATCGGCAACGACGGTGGTTATAATTTTTCATGCGCTATTGTAATAGTGAAATTTTGTCGGTTAACATACCAATCCATATGTCGTCCATGCCAAACCATTTTTGTGCCAAGATCAGGGCTTCTTATCCCAAGCTTTATAAGATAAATAACATGGCTGTATTCCAAATATTAGAGTCTACAAGACACAATTGTTATCTTTATTTGAATTACATTTTGAGCTGTTGAGCCGTTGAGCTGTGGGCTGTTCAATGTGTTTTATATACTAAAAAAATAAATAAATAAACTGCCACATAAAATAGAAGACAAAAGTGCTTACACTTATATTATTGTACTTAGATTTTAATTATTTCATACGATTGACTAATGTTTTCAAGAGTGAGTATGAATTTAGTAGTGTTAAAAATTGTGTACATGTATTCCTCATTATAATATACTGTAAAAGCAAGTTTTAGTCTCTTTCATGTTCCTTTGTTGTATGTAAGGTGTACACTGCATCATGTTTTTATTTTACAAAATATTGTATTCGATTACCTAATTATTGTATCATGATATAACTTAGGGATAGTAATTAATGTACTGAGTATTTTACGGAGATCAGTGGCGGACGCCCTTTAGTGCATCGACACCTGTCTGGAAACTGCATTCGAAGCGAACGGATTCGTTTGTTATGCTGAAATCAATAACGTATATTGCGTAGGACTAACTGACGGCTTGTCCTGCCTTATATTTACACTGTAGATGTGCAAATGACGTCCATTAAACTAACATTATGCAAATGTAACATTATTCAAAATGGTGCTACCGAATCAATTTAACTTATTGATATTATACATGTATAAAACATTTCCTATTATTTTTATGTACATCAACCCCATCTGTAGTTCACTTTTTAGATTTCTTAACGTTAAGGGCACACGTATCTTAAATGATGAAAGCAAATTGAAACGTAGACAGGGAACTGTACTGTTTGTACTGTTCAGCGAAAGCCTAGCTCTTGCAATATAATATAGTCACATAAAACAATATGTTTAATGATAATATTTTAAAATATCGAATATGGTTTTCACAGTATAAAATAGGTTGTATATTTGTGTTCATCAGATTGATTTAAGTAATTGTATTGAAAAAATATAATATATAACCATTCCATAAACTGTTAAATCATGTTTTATGAAAAATGTAGTATAAAATTTTATAAAATATGTATATATTTATATATCCATACGTATAATATGTTAAATAATACTAAATACACCAATCAAGAATAATTATGACGTGTAAATTGTGAGAGAAAATAATACTAAAACAACTTATATTTCTTATTACAAATAAACTGACAATTATTCGTCAATGCTGTACTCGCATACTGAAAATGTGCCTTGAAATCTCAATTGTGCACATTTGATTTTTTCTATTACAAATATGTTAAAGATTAACATTTTTAATCTATTTTCTTCTTGAAAGTGCGGAATTGTTCATAAACCATTTTCGATTTAACCTAAAAATGAAATCAGATTTGTATGTGTTAAAATTTATAGTATTTTTATAAAACGTAAAATCTTCCCTTGTATTTATGAGAAAAGTCACATGTGTCACAATAAGTTTCATTAAATAAAATAAACTCTAAATATCTAATATTAAATCTTAATTCTCTGTTGTACTACTGTGGCCACGGTTCAGTTTCTACTTTGGACAGTTGCATAGAACATGTTGAAGGGTTCGTATGGCGTTTTATAGAGATTGCTTAATCGTTTTGTTTCTTACCGCGCAGCTAATGCGAAGCATTTCCGTGTTTCTACATTGGTGTGCGTGTGTGTTTTTTGATATTTCATCGGATCGTTTTGCACAGCCTTGTTTTACTAAATAGAGTATCTGTAAGTCATACTTATTGTGTATAAATCAACATATTTATTGTACCCTTGCATATTTTTTTAAAATACAAATAGCAAATTATACACACGGTGTAACCCTTTATAGATAGATAAATATACAAATGGCGATTCGATTGCGTCATGATCGATGCCCCCTCTGAAGGGCAGAATATATTAACCGGAGTCTTAGGCGTAGCTGTAAGATCAATGTAATTTGTAAGCCATTAAAATTTAGTACATGATCTGTAGACTAATGATGTTCAAAAATTGTACAATAAGTCTGTAACTGATATTTTGTAAACCGAGCACAACGAAAAATGTTAATTTTATCTACTCGTAAGCTTCTATCATTTCAAAAATAATATTTATCAGTGTTTTCATAAGCACAGTCATTCTAGCATGTATACTTTACAAGTTATATTATTCTGTGTGTATTTTTGTCATGTATTTCTTTTTGTCTGTTCATTTATACAACCTTATGGTCTAAATGAGACTTGCGAAGAATTCATCCGAATGCTTTTGCACTGTCACCGTGTCAATGCTATCACTTGTCGTGTTCAATTCTTAAACAAGAACCTGATTGATCATTATGCCTGTAAGATTTACATCTTCACAATCCAATTAATTTGGTTGTGCTAAGTCAACATGTTAGAACATAATTGTTAAATACAATTATTTTAACATTTCAATCATTCATTTCAATCTAACATTGAAAATGGCGGCTACTGTAAATGGTTACTGTAACAAAGCTTACAGACATACTCTCCTCTGAAAGCCGTCACTTGATTTGTTCGCGTTGGATCACCCGCTATAGATAGCATCAGATCAAAAGGACTGCATTTGCCTTTGCATTTCCTGAGTATGGATTATTTAATAACAATGGCAATTTCGAGGATCTGTACAGTTATTGAACAGTGGTCGAGATCATCACCGCTAGAATTAGATGCTTTGCAATGATTTACCTTTTAAAAAATATTTAATCAAGCAATTTTTGTATTTGGCTACAGTCTGAATTCACTAACATCATTTTTCAGTAATATTATTAGCTATTTAGTTACTTTTTCTGTGTGAACTTATTTCAAATAATAATTATTATTTGTGACAGTGCTTCCTATTAAAGCGTTTTTTAATTTTTCCAAGAGAAATTTTAAATAGCTCTTTGGCCATAAAATACATTTTATACCTACTGAAGAAACAAATAAAATAATGTATGATAATGTTATGACTTAAAATTCCCGCTCACCATGGCTAGTCAGTGAGTTGATATTGATTTGATGGTATTTATCTCAAGTATTTGTTTATGCAAATTGATATTTTTGTCTATCTTTATAGGTATATATTCTTCACAATCGATGAATCTCGGTTATTGAGAAATATTTAAAAAAAAATCATGTTTTACTTCAGTTAAATGCTATGAAAATGATTACGGTTTGATGATGAGAAATAGTGCCACCATCCTGGTGGATTTGCAGTAAATATCTAAAATTAGTAATTTGAAATTTATCCAATGACAATGTGTCTTTCAAGAGCATGAGCTTTGCTTGTAATCTGTATTGGTGGAAAATTATTCTCATTTGTTTTGGATGAAATATGTATTTTATAATGTAATTTTCGTTATCAAAAATTTAGTTTTATTGTAATAAAAATGATTTTAAATATTTTATCATTCATTGATTTTAAATTGTAGATTATAGATTCTAGGCTTTAAAGGCGTGAATTTTCACCACCATTGCACTTTTCAGATTTGTGCGAAAGGTGACCGAGTTACCGAGCTTTCAGTTGAATATGTAATATGAATTTGAGGCCCATTTCAGTTTAAATTTCTACTCAATGTTGAGCATTTTGAAAGCTTAAGAACAATGCTGCATGCTATGTGAATAAATCAGAAAACGTGATTAGCGACTTTGGATGTTTATGGTCCATCTCTTAGAATTTATAACATCATATTGTACTATTGATTATTTGTATAAAATTGTCAAAATCTAATTAAATCATAAATAAACATTTACATTGCCATTTATACAATACTATGATAAAACAAGTCATATTTTATATTGGAATCGATCCAGTTAAGTGAAACATTATGCTTAGTACCCCCTTGATTTATAAAAGAAACTGAAATATTATTGTTTTATTTTGTCTGAATGTGACGTATTGTCTAAAGTTATGAAATTCAAAATTCTTATATGAATTTAATGTTATATTAATGAACTGTCAATTAATTTACTTCAAAACTTATAATTATTGTCGATTTATAATGAATGTGAGTCATGATTTGAAAACTCATTCTCGAAAGTTATATATTTAATTATTATTGAAATTGGGTCTAACATTTATAATTGTATGATTATCATCGATATGACTGATGTTGTTGGTCTCTGGTGTGACTAACTGTCTTAACACTGCCGTATATCCGCATTACCTCTATTTAATCCTAGAACACCAAGTCTTGCAAGACGAGTACAAATGGAAGTTTCGACAAGGATAAAATGAATCGCTGTCTATTATTTCTGCGAAAGTTCTATCATTGTGCTGACTGGCAAGTTTTAAAAAATTAAATGTTTATGCTACCTATGTAAAGTTATTGTTTAACATTATATTCAAAATATATTAATATCGCTAGAGTTGTAATCTTTTTTTTTTTGATCTAATTTATATATATGAAATATTTCTATTGTCTAGGCTGCAATTTATCCATAGAAGTTTACACAATGTGTACTGAAAAGTATGCTTTGAGAAAAATACACATTTTGGCAACATCAAAATCCCCTTTGTGATCTATATTACCATTGGTTTGCGGGCTGTGCAGCAATTCTTGAACCCCTGGAAACTCTCCTCAGGTTGATTCAATCAATGGTCTTTATTTAGACAATGCGCGTAAAAATATTGAAAACAAAATAAAACATTTAATATACTAAATAGTATAAGTGAACAAATTATGATAATTGTAATTGCTTAAAGAAAAATAAAGTACTTTTTGCCATATTAAAATATGACACGTGGTTAGTATAGTATGCAAATGCTGATTTGGCCTCTTACATATAATATAATGTATATTGCGCTAAATGCACAATTTATTTTTCAAATTGTTTGAGTTTCATGGAAAGAAATTTTCAAGCAAATGTTTTCCTAAGCCCACTTCAGAGCAATTACTTTGATTCCAAAACGTTAATTACTCGGAAGCATGCATGTTGTATTTCATTCATTTATTGGTAAGGAATAAGGAATATACTAGAAAGAATTCAGAAGGAAAGCGAACTTCGAATAAATATGTACAATATATGTATGATTTATTAAAACATCTTTATTAGAGTATGCACAACTACATTGCCCACTTTTAAAAATGTGGAGGTATAAAGGTAAGATTTAAAAAGTGTGTCTTCTATATAATCTAAAATTGGCGTGTATTTTTACAAGGTCTTCTGACGGATAGCTTTTTCTAATTAGTAAACTCTCGAAATTATCTTATTAATGTTCACTGGTGGATTAGTTATGAATGTAATACGCTCGTTAAAAGAGCACCACAGAAGAATCTTTCGCAGCAAGAAAATCAACAAAATTTATAAACCCGATCCTTTATTCTGAGATGTTTCACAGTAAATATATTTTAAAACATCGCGGTGCAGGCAAAAAAAGGTAAAAAAGCTTAAAATGTATTAAAATATGCCAAAAAATGGTAAATCTTGCTTTTTTTAACAGGATTCGAGATTTCACCCAAGATATTATTAGACCTATGTAAATAGTAGTGAAGTATTTCAAGTGTCAATTGAAAAATAAAATTGCATTCAATTTTGAATCTCCAGCAAATCATAACAAATGCTCCTTAACACAATGTTTGTTCTTGTATCCCCAGTTGTACATACATCACTGGTATAGTTTTCATTCGGCATGTAACGGGTATTTGCGTTCATCCGGTGGTTGTCGGTCATATGTTGTTTGACATGTACCGGGACGATTTAGGTTAAGCGGGAAAAGGTTGCCATCTGGAATATTTTTAGTTTGATCCATATGAGCGAATGTGTCCATATAAAATATAAATATTATAGTTTAAATATATCATCATAATGGCAAAGCAGCATGTGGGTGCCAGTCGCCATCTGTTGCATGTTACTGCAACCACGTGTAGGATTTTCCTTTCTCTGCGGATAATGGTTTGTACCACAAGACAAAATGAAATTTGGGAAATATAGAGGAACACACTTTAACCCTCATACGCATAAATTATTTGTGTTTACTCAAGACAACAAGTAATCAGTAAACCAACCAGCAAATTTGATGGATGATTTCATTCATGTACGATAGGAAAAATACAAAATATAAGTACTTAATTCATGCAAAGTACGTCAGAGTATCAGTTCCATAAGAAATAAAAATCAAAATTCTTTGGTCTTTCGTTTCAATAAGTTTTTTTAATTAATAGTAATTCTCTATTTTTAGCTAATCTAGAGTTGCACGGATATCAAACATAAAGGAAGAAATTTCAAATCAGTGACATGCCACATGAAAGGTTCAAGGTCATTTTAAAGGCACTTGTTGATTATTTACACTGCTAAAATAAACACAGAATTTGTATCCATAGGCATGAATGTCGGTTATGTGTGTATTTCTTTTCTTTTCCACGAACTTCCCATCTGTTTGTAATTACATAACATAGATAGAGAGATAGGATAACTGACAGATTTCCCAACCCACATTTCTTCCGTCAACTTCTCTTAAAGGCACAGTTGAGTGATAGGATGACAGGGCCACTATCAGTTTTTGTTATGTAGCATTTGTGCACACACATAGACAATATTTGGCTTATAGAATCCCAAAAAAAAAAATCGATGATTAAAGTGAACTTGATAAACTTGATAAAAAAATGTAAATTTTGTTTCAGATACGTTTAAAAACTAAAAGCAGAAAAAGCCAGTGGTCAATTTTCTGCGGAGAAAAGAATTTTACATATATAAACTCTCATATAAAATAATTTTGAAATGAAATGTGCAGAATGTAAAAATGTTTGATAAAAATAAATATAGTTGATTAAAGAAAGATGTATGAAAGTATATATATTGTAGTATATATATGTACGCATTAAAAGAATTCAATGACTTTAAATTGAATAAGTACTTACTTAGTTATTATCCTACATGGATTAAAAATTAAGAATTAGCTTCATTACAAAGTATTTTTTCCCATTTTCAAACATCACAAACTATCTTGAGAAGTGAAATAATTATAAAAATACATATATTTTTGATTCGGACGATTATATAATATAATACAGTAATATTAAAAGCATATCGATAAATTTGAAAGTCAATCATTTTTTATAATGTAGCCGGGTTATGTTGATATGTTGAATGCGAAAATTGATAGCTTTAATGTTTAGATAAGCTAAATGTTATTCTATAATTTAGTTAATGTATCATAAAAATTGAAACGTTAATTGCTAATTTTTACTTGGATAATATCTACAACTGCAGTAAAAAATAATAACTAGCTGGTGACTTGCAGATAAAATGAAAATTTTGTTTCGTACCGCATTTTACTACTTTCGGTCATGTCGTTTGCTCCGCCATTAAAAATACTGCTGACGGTACTGTAAGTGCCACAAAGGGTGTAAGCAAGATGGTTTCGTTTGTGTTGTAGACAATAAAATAAATTCACCACGCGGAAAAATGTCTTGCAGCTTTTCTTTTCAGTCTGTATTCAACTTTGCTGAAAATAATTCTCTTTCGTGGTGTTGATATAATACGTCGACTATAAAAAATGTATTTTTTTACGTAAAAATAGAAAGTAAATGTAACTAAATAGTATATATTTTATTTTCGCATTTGGTTTATTTACAATAAAAGATACTCGGCATAGCTGAATATTTATATTTACTTTATAATGAACATTATTAACAATATATAAAAATAGCCATACCGTATTCTTAGAAAAGCGAAAATTAAATAAGAATATTATGTTTTCTTACTTATTTTTCTTAGGTATGTTTGGATTTTACTTTGAGGTTCAAGACGGATTATTTCAAATCTGAATAATCAGTAGAACGTGGAACACGTTTTGCTAAAAAATGACAATAGTAAAATTACATATATTTACATGATATACGTACAATCAAACTTTAATTGAAATTGTCGATTAAATGTAAATATTGTAAGGAGACACTGCTAATATTATACAGGTGCTAAGCAAAAAATCAATACTCATAAAAAAAAAATTCGCATTGTATTTGAGAATAAGAATAATATAAACAGGAGACAAATACCAAAATGCAATTTAAAATGTTACGAGTGAAAATTATAAACTATAATATAATTAGATTTTATTACAATACTCATATTAAGCGTTTCAAGTCTACTTAGTCCTATTTTGCTTTATGAGAATCAACATCTTTATGGACAGCTTCAATGAAGGTTTAAATCACTGTATGGATATTCAGGTCCACCAGTGATATATCCGATTGCGGTCAAAAATTAAATTGATTGCGGATAATATATGTTACTATTTCTTCTACAAAAGTGACTTGTACGCCACTGACACTCTAGACGAATTTATTTTCGACTTTTTGCATATACCTTTTTGCGCAAATGAAAAAGCAAGATCTTATCTAGAAAACCCATATTTGAGCTAAGCTTGTTCAACATTGATTGGATCAGAATAATGATCAAAAGTAAATTGAAAACCTACCCGGTTTCCATTTTTTTAAACGAATTAAGTATTTTATTTATGTGGAGACATAGCATATAAATATGGACATGCGTCTGCGAACACTCGATAAAGACTAAGAAACTTTAGTGTCACCGTTTAGGATTTAATTTAATAATGTATGATTATTATTTTGAGTATCGCATGCTATTTTTATAAATCGCTTGTATTTTGGAGAAATCTTTCACACATTTTTAACGGTAACTTCAGATGAAATAAAATGACTGTTGATTCTAACAATCTGAAAGAAAATAATGATCATATTTATATATTTAGGGGTAATTTTGTATAAATTCGTTTATCAAAAGGAATAACAAAGTGACCACATTTTTCAATTATTGTAAGTTATTTAGAGCTGCCACTGTAACCACTGATTTCACGCTGTAGCCATTGTATACAATTTAAAGCGAGTACTAAATAACAGGCAACAAATGAACCAACTTCTGTACTGTCTGGACGATAACCTCTGATATACAAAATCGTTGTTTTTATTGTCAAAAATATCCTAAAGATAGCATTTTTTGCCACATAAGGTGCATCGACCGTGACCTTACTAACATCAGGTGGATTGATTATTAAATTATTATTAATAAAATAATTTAAAAAAATACTTTCAATATCTATCACGCCATTGATATGTGCATTTTTAAGATTCGAACTAATTTCATTTTTATTAAATTTCACTGATGTTTATTGTTGTCGAGTATACACTTTTAAATAAAAATTAATTGTAACTATTAAAGAAAATTTTTAAAATAAAAATCTACAGTAAAAACATCTAATGATTCGTATAACGGATTTTTCTTTCCGTAAAACAAAATTATGTCGACAAAACTGAAATGGTAATGTAAAAAAACCTTCAAAACTTTACTTTGACTATGCATTATTATTATTTACCTTTTTTTTGTGAGAGCGAAATAGACAAAAATCATAATCTCCTCCCTTAATAACCACACTAATAATAATTGCTCGTATCGTGATTCCTTATATTAAAACTGCATATAAGTACTACAAAATTATTGTTAGATATACTAGGTGAAATAATATCAAATTGAAATTTATTAAATATCAGAACAGTACAGAGATTAGAAAAATAACTAAGCCAGAGAGCAGCTAAAGCCGTTAAGTTTGTAATCAATATTTGTCGAATTTGTACTGAAGCATATCTGTACCAATTATTTGAATAAAAACATAAATATTTACCTTCAATTTTTAATCGAATCAAAAATGTTTTTAGAATCTAACCTCGAATTTAAATGTATCGATCGGGTAGTACAAATTGGTGGTAGCTTTTTGGATACTTTTATCGGCGGAATAGTAAACTTTAGAAGTGGATGCAAATCCTATATGAAGCGAACAGAAGCGTATGTCAAACTTAATTACCGCAAACTTTTGCTATTAAATGTCGGAAACTCACAGCACAGCTAACATTTAAGATCGTGGGGATTATTATATTGTAATGTGCGTTACGTATCGTTTGACGAGAATCGTTTTTCAATGAAACAATGTTTTGAGAAGAAGAGAATTAAAGTTTATTAGTTTTTCACCAAAATACATTATGTGTACATTTTATATACAAATTTCTACTATTTTTATGTGTAGCTTTTAATAAAAGAAATATAACTATTATACTTCTCGGAACTCAATATTTTTTATGTCATACGATAAACATTCAAATTGTAATAATTATATCTTGGTATATGTAAGTCATGTTTCTTTTTCTACTGTATTTTAAACGGTGGATAATTTTCCTCTCGTCATATATCATTGAGCCAAAGAATATACAATGCATAAATTTCCGTAAAAATCGCGGTCTTATTTTCCCCGCCCACGATTTTTATGTGCCCCTAATCGACATCGTAAAGATTTTTAGTAATGTTATAATTGTAATAATAATATATGCAATTTAATCCTGACAATATCGACATTAAAAACCCTCGAATAGCACCTTACAACGTCGCCATTAGCAATAAAGCCCGTACTATTGTAGCAAAGATTCCAGAGTCTCAAAGGATGGGATTTCCAGAGAATGGTTGGGATTCGGGAATATGGCTATGATTCCAGATAGTGGATAGTCCAGAATAGAAGGTTTCTCAAAGTCATAAGCGTTTTCTGTAAATCACGATTATACGGCCTATCGTGATGTACGTAGCGCCCATTTGAGCTATAAGCGAATACCATACAACATCTTAAAACGGTAGTGACTATACAAATCAAGACCTAGCGATAAATCACGAACGTGCCATGGAGTATTCACCACAAAACTCCACAAAGACTCTGATCTGAAAGCAGTCAACGACCTTATCATTAAGTAGTCGAAGATATCATACAGATCTATGGCCGATTACTTAAACACACTAAATCGAAACCACAAAGACTATGAAGGGAATTCACAGATAGACTTCAGAAGACCACGTACTGTATTACTTTTGAACCCATTTGAATCATTTCGTCCCCATATAGCATAACAAAGCAACGATACAATGTATCTGAGATTGGTTATGCTCGTTATTATATGTCATGTATCCGATTCGATCCCAGATAAACTAAAGACTTTAAAACCATATATTAAGACTTACTTCAGATCATCTATGAATAATTTTTAGTGTAATTTGTGTGCATATATAAACTATTCTTATAAACTTTGTTTCACACTATCCCCAGCACTAATCAAACAACCACTTATACTATACTTATTGGCGATAGCTTGAGTTGTTATGATAGCAGCATAGATGTCACATGTAATAACTTTTGTGCAAGTACACTGGTATATGGCTACGAGTAATACAAATGGTGCTCCCGTATCTCGTAAGTATCCCTCAAAATCTAAGGCTTACACGAATCAATTATCCAGTCATCTGACAGTAATCTCCGTGTTAAGTTCCAAATATTAAAGTTTCCATTTTGACTGTGATTAGCCTAATAATATAACGAATAACTGGGTGGAATTATGTTGCAAGCTCCTATAGTACTGAGCGGATATTTAAATATTGTATTATAGAAACAACATGATTCGTTTATTGATGTTTTCTACGCAATTAAATACAATACTCAATTTAAGTCAGTATATTAAGCATTGCGTAAACCAATGAAATCGTATGATCGTATGTATGTGTTGATGCTGATTATATAATATTATACAACGCATCTATATGAGTATTGGCTAAGTAAAAATATTTTCCATGGAAATAAATAATATCATTATTTAGGCTTTTCTGATTGCAATACCAAAATACCGAATACATAGTCGAGAATTTCCATTTTATCTTTTTATCAATAGTATACACTATTCAAATATTTAATAATAGAACTTCAGAATATACGGGAAAATACAACAATAGGATATTATCTTATCTATTGCAGTACTCATGCTCTTTTGTGATAGAAAAATACTTTGACAATGCGATATTCATGCGAACTAATATAAAAATGATTATGTAGTCACTTTTAATGATCGGTATTATAGCGTGGTAACCTTGTACAGCATGTTCAAAATTCCCCAAGAGAATAGATCAAATGTGTCGTATCGCTAAATGGTTTATCACAAATTTTTTGTAATTAATGTTATACTTCAAGTTGTTATTGGTCAAGGGAAGATCAAAGCTCGTCGAGTTTTTTAAGGCAGTATATATCTAGTCTATTACAATAGAAAATAGTTTACGAAGAGTTGGCCTCGTCATTTTTAGTAAAATATTATATATTTCCCATAACGCAAAGTTCTCCAGTTTAAAGATTATTAATAATGGTGATGTATTTTTGAACTATTATTATAGTTTGTTTTTTATTTAAGTTCGACTACTTTAAATAACTTGATTCTAAAATTTAATATTCGTTCGGTACCACTTCAAAACAAAACAAAAACCATTCAGAACAGAGGAAGTCGTATCACATAGATTTTTATAATTTTGTAGTACTTATAAATTCATTTTCATGCGATTATAACTTTAATAATCTTATACGTGGAAAAATAATCATTTCTTTACGATTTTCAGCAAAACAGTTAAATATGTATATTAATAAAATGTATTATCGTATATAAAGTATAGTGTTGGTATGGTTATTTAATATAATTAAAATTATTTTGAGTATTCGCATAAATAAACCGGAAAGAAATATTATATTCTATCGAGAGCGTAAACCGAAATAGCTATCAACTATGTACATGTAGAACTAAAATACATTGCTATTTTTTCACCGGGAAATAGCATATGTTTATTTTTTGCCTATTCAGAATAACCATTGTTATGTTTTGTTAAAAAGTCAAGTTGTATTATTACTTCTTGCTGTCTGTAAAATACATTGGGCTGTGCAGTTAATGGATGCCGCTTTATGATTACTTTAATTGGTAAACTTGCATGTTAACTGTTTTAATTAAATTCTCTCTAAATTTATAAAAAAAAGTTCGTTTTACGATACAATTTATGATGCTCCTAGCACTGTACATTAAAGTTTTTATATAAAAAATGTACAACAAGAAAAAACCAACAAACTCGTGATAGATACATATGTTTAGTAGGTCACCATTTTTATCATATTAAATCACTTCAAAATACGGATGTAAAGAAAAATCTCTTAATAAAAATCTATGCCAATATGTCTAAGGATTTGGAGAGATTTTTCACATCGGTCAGGCCCGCTCACGGTTTGAAACGATTTACTATTGGCTGACTTGAATGAGGGTAACTAATCACTCAAACTGTATTTTTGAGAAGGTAAGATAGAAGTAGGCTAGTTGTGAGTAGTTTTCATAGCTATAAATAAATGGATATTTTTTTAAATAAAATATGCGAAAATACACATGCCACAATTAAAAAAAATATTTCATATTATTAAAGTACAAGATAGTATTTTATATAATTGTAGCTTAGTGAAAAACTTCGGTTAATATTTTTAGTCGATTTGATTTTTAATCGATTTTCGATGTAAAAAGATCGGCGAAGATCGGTGAAGGAGATCGACGTATTGATCACAAATATTGTATAAAAACCTCATTTTTTGATCTTTACTCTCTCCAAAAAAGGGAGGTTGAATGATGATATTCAAAGCAAACAATCTTGAAAAACACGCTTAAGTGTTTTATTTTTATAAAAAAAAAACAAAAATTTCATTGGTTCGACAAAGATGCGATTGAATCTTATTGTTTGGCAGGAAATTTAATCGAATCTGTAACTTTCCGTCTTTTGTTTTCGGATGAAAATCCGATAAAAAAAAATAATTATTCTTTTGAATTGTGAATGTCACATCAATATGAACGGCAGATAACGAAAGGAAAATTTCAATGGGTGGTGTGTTGGGGAATGAGAGAAACAATGTAAGCAAACAAAAAAGACAATTACGAGTTGAGCTCGGCTAGGAAAGTCAAGGAAATGAGCAAAAGCTCCGTAGAGTATTTATTCTCCCTTAAGACTGACAAACAATGAGTCACTAGTAGGGATTGCAATTTACCGTCAAATTTCAATAACCGGTAAACAGTAAATAATTTCACCTCTTACCGGTAAATGAAAAACATAAATAGACGTGGATTATATCATTAAATTATAACTGTACGTGGCTACTTTCACTATAAATGGTATCTTGGATTAACACAAAAAAATACATTTCAGGTGAATAGTAATGTAATAAAATGTACTTTAAATAGGTTTCAGGTGAATATATGTTTGTTTTAAATGTACCTTTTCAAGTAAATCGGATAATTTTATATTTGCCACACAAAGATTGATTAATTTAAATTACGACTATGAAATATTTGGTTAACCTGCATGTAAGAAGTTCACAAGCTAAACTATTAGTTCATCCATTAACTTATTGATGTAGTATATATATTTTATACATGTATGCATAATTTTTATCTATGAATATAAATTCATAATTAAAATAAAATAAAAAAAAACAATGTATTGGATTATACAGTTTATTAATACATGGTTATTTGCTTTGGTATAATAAAAACATGGTTGATAATGTACCTAAATACGAATTTTCTTCGCTATCTATCCCATAAAAACTAGAATCAGCTGCAGCCTGCAGCCTTCAGTGGGCATCACGGTGACCACGATTGCAATGACAGACACCAGTGTGACGAGTAAAAAACTTTTTATCAATGTTGCCGGAGTTGAAAAAAAACTTCTCACTCCCTCGTGAATATATCATAATAAAATTCCTTATAATATGCCTGTATCTGGCATTAATTCGCGATAAAAACATTTCCGGTAAAAACCGGTAAATTTTTCATTTACCGGTAATTACCGCTCATTTACTGGCTAACCGGTAAACCAGAAAACCGGTAATGCAATCCCTAGTCACTAGTATTACGGTTAAATGTTTCATTAACTCAATACATCTTTAAATACACACTATTGTTAACCTACTAGAAATATCGAGCAATGTACAATATAACATGAGTATTTATTAACTTTAATGTTTTCCCAAAAATATCCCAACATTATGAAAAAAAAAATACTTAAAAATATATATATTGAACAAATATTTTTTCAAGATATAACTTAATGTTGTTTACAAATTTTAAATAAGAAATTTTGAACATTTAATTTTTATATCAATTGACTTTATTTATACGTATATTGTATAAATTCCAAAGTTAATAAATGTATTTATATAAATATTGTCTTCAAATAATCATTCTATATTCTATCGCCTTTTCTGATATTATGGTGTATATTTCAGGTTTCTTGATTTTTTACATTTAAACATGTACAAATAGTGACCTATTCAATAAATTAATACTCTCATGTATAAGAATACATAATAAATACGCCGGTGAAGGTTTTGTTACGGGAGAATAGTTAGTAAAACTTCAATTTGAATATTGTCTTCCGAAACAAAACGATTATACTAGTAACTGTAAGCCGTCTTTAAATTTATTGATTGAATTGGCATTCACTTGGTAGAACTCCATTATAACACGGTGAAAAAAAATATTTGCACGTTTCATACAAAATTAGTTATGTATTCATACCGATCGATGTATTCCCATTTTTGTTCATGAATATGCCATTTTATTGTTGAATATTAGAAGTAAAATAATGCTTTCAATAAATAATTCACGACAGTAGTGATTAGATGATATAATAATGCATAATATTGTATCGTTTTCTACATAAAGCGATCACCTTCCCATAATCTTTAC
Organism: Himalopsyche japonica; assembly: GCA_028555115.1. Taxonomy (NCBI): domain Eukaryota; kingdom Metazoa; phylum Arthropoda; class Insecta; order Trichoptera; family Rhyacophilidae; genus Himalopsyche; species Himalopsyche japonica. The sequence continues at coordinate 1,722,902 of JAHFWJ010000128.1, forward strand.
ATACTCCATAACAATAAAACTTATTTGCTACTCACTTTTTATTGTTCAAACAAAAGTAATATTTATTTTACGCGATTTCTCATTTCTAGATTTTATATTTACTCTTATAAAAGATGTTAATAAAGTTTATTAACTGAACAAAGGGAAGAAAACGCCAATGATGCTTATAATGGGGATAATAGCTCTAAGATTGCTATTGAATGTTGTTTATGAGTATACAGTAAGAAATGTTCAAATATGACATTTGTTCTAACTTATAAATAGAAAATATTAGTGATACATCGATACCACGTCTAAAAAATATAAGCATGCAACATGCTGAAGTAAATTGTAGATTTTCGAAGCTCGCTTCGTGCACGATTTCTATCCTGTTAATTTAATTAATTGATTTAACTCATGTTTCCATATTAGGATGCATTATTTAGTAAGTCAGTGAGTTTTGTTTTTTGGAACTGTAGAGCAAAAGCGAATAGCGCCAAACACATTTTTTTTTTATTAAACTCTATTTTTTAGTGTTTTGATGAAATCGAAAACAGTGTAGATATAATATATATTAAGGACAATATATCTACACTGCATTTATATATATTTTAAATATATTTATTTACATATTGTAGTCAAAACTTTAATAAAAACATACAAATATTACTGCATAGTTTTTGTCTTAATTATGGCAAGTGGAATAGTATCAATTTTATACATATGACATCTTAGAAGGATCATCTTAATCGATGATAACGTGTCGTAGTCTCAATACACACGAGGAAATGTAGCCTTAAAAGATAAAAAAATATTATTTCTGTATTACCAACAAAACAAAAATATGTTGTTTTATTCATTTCGATTAAGACTTAAAACAAGAAGCTGTGTCTTTGTAGAAGGATATTTGTAACAGGCTTTTAAAAAATTCACGACGTTGTTTGCGTTAGTGCTTTTTCATTGTGTCTGTGAGCGTTTTTATCACTGTAACGTGTAGAGACAGCGTGTTTGCATACAACTTATCTGATACAGGGCGCGATGAAAAATAGCTTTGGTTTTTTAGAGCTTTGAAAAGTATATGGAAAATAAAATAACGAAGCAAATCTTTAAATACTGTCGCTCAGAAACAGGTAATATTAACATTTACATAACATTTACTGATGTGAACGTCTTTTGTATGTAAATAAAAGCGTTGTGTTGGGGTTAATCCTTTAAATTAAAATACTTATGACAAGAATTTTCTATGCTCCGTACCTTAATAAATTTTAAGCACTTTTTTTGACAAGAAAATATTACATATACACAATGTATTATGTATTAAACCAAATATTTTTACACGGTAAAAAAATAGCAATTTATTTTAGTGCTAAAAAATTTATAAGATATATGGTTGATAGCTATTTCGGCTTACGCTTTCATCAGAAATATATAGTTTTATAATGGAGTTTTACCAAGTAAATGCAAAATTCGATCAACAAGTATTTTTGTATCAGCTCGCTTGAGAAAAAGATTGAGACTTTTCATGAGTTTTAAAATTGATGATAACTATAAAGCCATTCAATTTATTATAAAACTTGAAGAGAACATTCTTTATTTATATCTTTTTGATTTTTTTACCCTTAATCTGATGACGCACTGTTTTATTATTTATGGCGCTTTTTACGACAAAAAAAGAAAAATCAACATTATCAAAAATATTATATTATTTATTTATAATATACATATGTATTTATCAGGACTGGTTTAATAAGAAAGTGTGAAAGGTAAATCGAATGGAATGTTGACTGTTAGATATAACATAAAATAAAGAAAAATTTTACCAACAGTCTATTTTTTTGGTTCACTATTGATATACAATACAATATCTGTAAATTCTTTGATGGATATGCACAATTTCAAAACAAATATTGCTTTGATACAGTAATAATGAGAATCTAATTTATTTGGCTTTATATAATCGAATCAAAAGAACATTCGAAATCGATTAAATTTGATATGATTTTTCAGTTCTTTCAATAAATATTTAAGCTAGGCAATATTACATAAAAAAGTTATAAAATATAATATATAATCGGTTTTCTTGACAGCTAAGTCTACAAAAAAAATATTTGTATTTTTTTATTAGAAGATGTCACGTTGAATTACATGTGAATATCAACTCTAAAAATAATAAATTCAATATTATAGCGTAGAGTTTTCCCTGCTAATATAACCAACGCTAGCAGGAGCTGTCAGCAACACCTGACGGAAAATGGTGCTCGGTGAAAAACCCCACGTCAATTATTTCTGTTAGATTTTCAAAATACGACCCAGAGAAATCAATTAATCTCCATTAATTTCGGTAATAATTTTTAGTATTAATTATATAGCCACACGACATAATGAAAGATTTTGTAGATGAAAAGTGACGACTTAACACAACCTTTTCATCAAATGTATCTGGAAACTAAGTAATGATGATTTAATTATCCTCTGAATATTCGATGATATAAAGTCGATTTAATGACTTGGTAAAACAAACTACAGCATACATTTTAGAACGAAATTAAATTATTTCTTGTACCATATTCGTCAAGTATGATTATTCAGTTCAGAAAAATTTGGCGCATTGACAATATAAGCTGTAATATAAACTACTACTTCTACTCAAATTATCATACTACGTGCTTAAAGTTTAATTTTCTTTTATTGTACGCAAAATTGTAAATCTTTTCATTAAACGGCAACACAATATAGTTAAATCTTGATTATCTGTACATAAATAACGATTAATTTCTTTTTGTTCTAATTGATATTATAGCCCAGTTAAGATCTTTATCTTTCAAGTGTTTGCTTTGATTCTAGTCTATCCAAAATGGATTTTAAGTGAATTGTTATTTTTTTTGTAAATTTTATGAATAAAATAAAAATAGTGTTACTATATTATCGTTTAGATTTTTTTTCGCAAAGCAAAAGAACTTCTTATTCTTGCTCATGATTTTATAAATACTCTAGCTGAACAACTCGTTTTAACAATGTATCAAAGTTCCTGTTAAACTTTTTAACCAGAATATTTTTATTTTCTTTTTGGAGTCTGTTCTTGAATTTTGCGGCATCAAAGAAAACTCCAGAGATGTATTTGTTCTGTATAGTGACACGATTTTATAAATCAAAGGTTCATATTTCAAAGAAATATTAGAAGAAATAGTTGTATTGATATTTGTCAACCAATTTTATTGTAACGTAAACTTTTTGGAAAAAACTTATTTTAAAAAATAAAAAGATATTTTTAGTACTTATTTCCACAATAAATATTTTGATCAGAACCGGTTTCGCTCATCGCGAGCATTACCAAATGATAGAATTCAATTTCCAAGCAAGTATGTTTCTACAAATTTTTTGAGTTGAAGATAGCAGGTATACAAAGCCATGGGTTCAAGAACTAAGAAACAATTTACAGGAAATAACACAATATTTCAAAACTGTTATTTATGCGAAATCAAACAAATTTATTGAAAGAAATTAAAAAAAAACAAATACGTTTTTGATTATATTTCTCGAAATAATATTTGACATTTAAATCATAGTAAAGGAAAACATGTAACTCTCTCTTTTACGAAGATCCATTGATGCATCGGCAATAAAAATTTATGAACTGGTAATCCAAAGTTATAAATTATACAGAATAAGCTTTTAACAAGCTTTTTAATACTTCCAATATGAGACAAAGTAATAAACCTAATCAAATAATAAGCCAGTTTAAAATAAAGTAATATGCTTAATGGATATTCGCCAATTGCTCCACATTACAATGTTTCATTGAAAATATTATTGTCTCCAATTGGTTACACTTTAACTCATGAGTCAGCGAATAATTTCAGATTTGCATCAGATAAATTTGTTAATGATATGAAAGTTTTATGATTATTTATACAAATGTTCTAGATATTTTACAGACGTCTCAATTGATTACTGATAAATATAATATAATATAACGCCAGGGCTCTAAACAAATTTTAAAATACATTAAAAGAAATTATTTGAAAAATTTGCTAATTGTTTTTTATTTAACAATTTTCGTGAAGTTTTCGAATATTATAATAAACTTTTCATATAACGAGAAATCATTTTTGTAGATCACACGAGTTGAACCCATTAGATATTTATACTTCATATCACATGGCTCATATACATAGTGCAATTATTTGAACGATGTTCAATCCAGTTTTTTCTTTCTCTCTTGATAGTGATATTTCTGTCTATAATATTGATAAATTTGTGAGGAAAAGGTGATTCCGCAAAGTTACCGCCGAATCCATCGAAAACATTTCGTATTATTGAGCCGTGTCTAAGATAATAAACATATATCCTTTATGACAGCTCGAAGAAATATTGAGACGAGCCGTCACGCAATAAGTGTGCTTCAAGAAAAAATAATAAAAACATGGTGTGTGTGGGTAGATTTGAACACGAAATCGTTTTACACAGTGAATAGTTTCAATACGTGTACAATCTATAATCGGATATTTCCAAACAACATAGGCATCCTCGTTCTTCGTAAACCAAGTAAATATCTATGCATAGTTTACAATATCCAGTTGTTTTTATGGCAAAAATAATTTTGTTCCATTTATGATTATTTTATCAAAGTGATATAGCTATACACTATAATGAAAGTAAACGTTTATAGTTGTATAATAGATATATATCCTGGAATTGATGTCACTATTGAATCTTGCTTTAATAAATATACTTTTTGTAAATCAACTATTTTTTGTCGATGTTTTGATAAAAGCGACGACAGTATACTTTGCAGGTTCCATATATCATAGTTAATAACTTAAATTTCCTTTCCAGTATTATTAAAAAAAACTTCTCACTTAAGACTTGCTAGAATATTAAAAGAATTAGTAATTTGATCTTTGCTAATTGGAAAATAAGTGGGCTGTCGGACTTTTCGTAAAAAGAGGTTGAAATTTTCACGTTCTTTATAATTATGCCTCTCCTTTGAAATGTGAAGGGCGTAATTAAATAAACAACTTCCCAGAAAGTTGAAATGTGCGGGATAAAACAAGATTCTTTTTAAAAATGTGGTAATGGCTCCATTGAAATTAGTTTTCCGAATTAAAATTAAATAAGTAGTTACACCGTATCTATAATTGGTAACCAAGATTTCTGACTAGTAATATTGATACAAAATTTTTGCGAAAACCAACTAAATCTATAATGAAATTTAATATAAAATTTTTCACACCATCAATATTAAGCTAAAGATGACCAATTTCTGCAGATGATTTTTGTCATTGAAATATGGAAAAAAAATCATAAAATCATTATTCAACGAAGACACCATATTATATAAGATACTATTGGTGTTTTTTTTTTATCTTTTTCAGCGTTTATTTTCGATTTTTTATTATAAAAGGCCAGTAATATTTATTATTTCACAATGACCTTCAATAGCAATTATCAAATTAAACTATCTTGCTAATTCGAGTATAAGCTCAAACTTTCAAGTCCAAACTTTGTTATTCAAATGTAATATGTCATGAGATAAGCAAAAGTTGGTCGTAGTCTCGGAATTACTTTTTTACAATGTAATGATAAATGTATTACATGAAAGTCATACTGTTTAAATTATGTTTTCATCAATGATAGGGAGCAGATAAAATAAGACAATGTTCTTGACTATTCGAAATTAAAACATTTAATTTTATTTTAAATCCGTGGAATCGAGCTTGTAACTTTGAAATTTTGCCTTGTTTTTCTTTCTACACATTTTAAATTGTTCAATGAATTTATATGATAATTGAAAAATGTTTCATTTTTCATGATCAATTCTTCCACATAGATAATATGGATACTTTATATTAAGTATTCAAATATTTAAAGTAAATAATACTTATACGTCGGTATAAACTTGAGTGATATTTATTAGTATAATTTTTTTTTCTTATGATATTATGATATACCAGAAGAGTTAATAAATGAAATCAACAGATATCATTGATATCTAGTTCAATTTTATTGTAAGGATTTTTTACGGTCAAATAAACTGTTAGGTGTAACATTTGAATTGTTACAACTTTGTACGATTCCACATGTTTTATCTATTAAAGATACTGGCGCAAGCCCTCAGGGTAGGAAAATAACATTTTCAAAGATTTTTCTTTTAAAAACTCTCCTAGTTCAAAAACATCAGAAATTTACCCAATTTTCTTGTGGAATAAATATTATTGGTTATAATTTACTAAGTTTACACCTCTGAGAATATCGGTCGGATTTGAAATAACTCTATATACTGATGTTTGTAAAGAATGCGAAAAGCTCACTATAATTACGAATTTTTATCTATTCCCCTCCAGACACAAACTTTTAAAACTATTTCTACATCAGAAAAGTATGAAAAAAATTGACAATACTTTTGCAAACAACTTTGTCGTCGATTTTCAAGTCGAATAGAAAAACCCTAGAACTTTCATTCTACGTGGTTATACTATTTAACGATCAAGTGAACGGATTGAATTTAATGCAATGGTTTCATATTATTTTAATACCACAAAGAATATATAATATTTGTATTTTCACCCTTTTGACTCTCTTTTCAAACCTCAAAGCAGGCCGTAAAAAGAAAAAAAAATAACAAGGAACTTCTTATGTTTTTTTTTTATTAAATTGAAGTTAAGTAACTGACAAACGCCATTTTTGTTACGGGATTGTCTTTTTCAATACACATAAATATTCTATATTCATAGCAGGCATGATTAGTATAATATCATAATTTTTCCCATATTTCAGAGAAAAGTTAAAACCACCATACCAAACGGTGTAATTGTGCTCGAAAATTTATTTTTATTAATTTTAGCATGTGTTGAAACATAACGCAATGTTGTAGTGTAAAGTTATGTTGATTTTAGTAATAGCGTTTCGATTATGTAAAATGCCAAAATTAAAATTATTATATTTTATAATTTCATTTGAAATAATGGTTTAGTTTATTAGGTTTAAGATATGATTAAATATGATCCTAGCGTATCAGGATAAATAATGTTAGTTCTTTTTTTTTTTTTAAGTAAGTAAAGTAAGTACTAAAAAAAATGTGTTTTTATTATTTAAAATATCATGCCTTTCCATCAAGAAGTGACAGTTAACACCTTAAAAGTGATTAGTTCTCTCTACTTAAATATACTCCTGGAAGTTTTTGATTTCTTCGAATTATGAGGATTCAAGTTTCCCCTTTACCACCTTTAAGAAATGTGTGCGCACTGTAAAAAAATCCTTTGAATTTCATAAAATTTTGCATTCTCGTAAATATTTTTGAACAGAGTAAAGTTTTAACTGTTTAATTGATATCGTCTTTTTCCTCATTCAAAGTTTTACTTTTTTACTTTGATGTGATATATTTTGGTTTATAATAACAATGTAAATCAAAATTGGTTTAATATTCGAAAATGTTATACATGAGCATAAAAAAAGATTTTTGGATTTTCAACAAAATATTTCTATAAAATGATTGTATTTTTTTGGAAAAATATTCAACGATGAAAAATTATAAACATATAAAATAAATCTACTGAGCTAAAACTATTACGGATGCAACAATATCAAAATTACAATAACGTAGATTTACATAATAAAGCAATGCCGCATCGCCTCTCGTATACATCCTTAGATTATTTTATGAATATGATGATTTAAACTGACGTCAGGAAGGAAACTTTACTCAAAAACCACCCTTAAGTGTAAAGGCGCACTCCCAGGCATGATTTCAGTCTACCCTCGCCTGCGGTACCTGACGGTCGTCGACATTAATCCGGGAGCTTTAACGTAGAAGCTTTTAAGCTTTTTTAATTCTTAAAAAATAAATTCCGTGCTATTTTTTTTTGGATTCGCAGAAACTTTCATTAGTTAAAAACTCATTATTTCAAAGCCTGATTTGTTAATCCGAAACTTGGTTTCGTTTTTTATTCGGACCTTGCTCTTCTCAAACGAATAAGTAAGTAAAATAAATTTATTTGTTTACGCTTACACTTATTGAAATATTCTAAATACCGATGAAAAAAGTATCAAATATAATAGATATAAACAATTTTCGAAATTCTATATTAATAATTATTTTATATTGAACGTGACATATTGTATTAAATACATACACACATACAGTTTTCTACATATACGGAATGCAATGTCTCTTTCTGATGTATTGAACCGATGGTATTGGTAGACAATTTAAATTATATTACACACTTTTCCTTTTACTAGTCCTTTGAAGATTTGAATTTATTATACATTTTGTAGCTATCCCAATATATGCAAAAATGCCATACGATAATAAATCATATCCTGAGACCATTTCAGGTCAAGTAATTTAATTTTTCACGGTTAATAATGAAGACAATATTATCATTGCAGAGTCTTATTATATAAATAGTGTTCACTATTTTTAAAAACGAACAATAAATTTTAATTCGAAATATAATCCTTGTGTTGTTCAGTATGGACTCATGATATTAAGCATTTTTTTTTATAAATTTATGTTTTTTATAGGGCTGAAATTAAATTAATGGGTGGTTTATAATAGACAGATGGTGGTAGAGTAATGAATAAAAAAGATGTTTTAGGTAAAGATTTAATAACTATCGATTTATTAAAATTATAAGGATGATTTTATTCTAACCTTTGAATAGATCTAAGTTGTGAAATTTTTAATTTAATAATACAAAACTATGAAAAAATTGATGGTAGTATTTTTTATGAATATGTCTGAGTCTATTGACCGTTTATGAAGTATTTTAAGAACATTTATTTGAAAGGAAGCCATCGCTCAGTATTGATTTAAGAACAGGATAAAGAGAGATTAATTTCTTTTATTTGAAGAATTGTGTTGAGTTATTGTGTAAAGATAATCATCTCATTATTAAAGAGACGAATAAAAATCGGAAATTATTTGCTTTAGCTTTAAAATAAAATATTTTCAGAATTATCATCTGCGTGGGTTGAAAGCAATACTCTACATTGTTCTGTTTTGGTAAATTAATAATAAAATAAATGATGGGTTCGGTACCTGTGTGCAAAATGGCAAATAATTACTTCAGGGTAAAGCGCTTTTCGTGGAAATGGCTTTCGAGTTAATTGAAGCATGATTATTTGGATTTCCAGGGAACCGGACTGACAACTAATTATCGACTTATTATTATGGTGGTCACGTACATCTACATATAGTGATAAAGCAAGTTGCATGGCGATGTTTAAATTACCAGGGGTATACAGATACAACGATAACGGATAAATTTTACGGCTTAAAGCGAAAACAAAGAGAATTTTTTAGTATTTTTATATGGTCACACAGTAAAATGCTAGATAAATTAAAAAGTATTGTATCATTTACGATCGCGTATATTTAAATGTATCAGGGAATCAGAATACAAAGTTATTCGCATAATTAGACATAAAGATATATCGCGTTATATTTTTTCACAAAGCATTTTCTATTCTTTTTGAAATAGTAATTCAATTCGTTTATAAATGGAAAAGTGTTGATATTTGATTTCTCGTCATTCTATGTTTGGTGTAGCCACGAAAATATTTGTTGAACTTTATTGTAAATATTCTTTGATAGATAAACGGAATAATTCGAGAATCAGTAATATAAAATTATTTTAATAATTTTAAGCAGATCTCTAGACAGTGTCAATTTGAATTAAGGCCATTTTTAATAGTACCAATTATTAGCAATACGAATATTACGAATACGTAATATACTGAATCACTCACAAATAAGTATGTATTGTATATATCGTATGTAAGCATGCACTCTCATATAGTAGAGAGTTGAATCAGTCAGCTATTAAGTATTTTGAATTCATACCACCTTTCAACAAAAGATTAAGAACAAGAGGCGAGTTATTTTACCAAATGAATATATGTAATTAAAAAAATAAACACATTCCATGAAAGTCTCTAAAAGAATAGCGTCAAAAGAAAATTACTCGAAATCTCATCTAAAGAGTTGTAGTTTCATGTGATAAGCCAAAAAAAGAAAAAATAGGTGGCAATATATTTACAGAAAATATTGTGTTGTATCGAAGTTTTCAATAAACATTGTATTTTTTTTATTCCAGAGTAAGTAAAGCTTGCATCTGCGTCAATTTATAATTGAATGGTTTGTATAATTTATTCTGTAGGTAAAAAAAAAAACATTTGCGCGGATATGTGTTATTCTGATCAATTCACACCAACGATATATAAGCAATGTGAAATCGGTTTTTTATTTGAAATCCAATCACGCTTTTCAATTATTATTGAGTAAATTTTGCAAACAAACAAGCTATCCGGTAGTATTACACAAATCTTTTTATAACTTAAGCAATATTCCGTATTCTATTCATTGGTGTACCCATGAGAATTATTTCGGGGAAAGTTTTGTTGGTTTAAATTTTATGAAATATTAAGGCATGAATGCGAGCTACTCTGATTTAGTCAAATATTTAAGGAAAGAGCTGTTTGTATTAGAACTTACTTAAGTGTGTAATACTAGTTTTGCTTAGTGTTAACGCAAACCATACCCATATTACAATTGTTTACATTATAATGATTGTGAATGAAGAAAACAACCGTTGCGCAATATTATTTTTAAATAATCATAATGAAAATACGTCATTGCATTAAAAAATAAATAAATTTAGTCATTCATAAAACATTCGATGGACTCGGCGGTAACCTCGTGGAAATTCATTTTAATATAAAATTTATATTTATATACCATAGATACTTTGGTAAATTCATATTTATTCACTTCCATTCTTTCTCACATAAAATTCCACTGTGGCCGAATTATATTCATCAGTGGTCTTATGCCTGGCACTTTTATAAATTTATTAAAAAAAAGACATATATTTAAATATCAATTTTTATAATGAAGCTGTTGGTGACCACACCAAAACTCTTTGGTGGCTGCACATAAGAACCACTGGAAAAGATTATAAGAATGGTTACATAGAAAATTGTAGTTATGGTATAAAGCTCTCGCTTTCCCTACGCCGCAATTCAAAATTTTTATTAAACAAAATAATTTGGTATCAATTCGGGTTATCGAACTCAGAACCATCGACAAAAATGGCTGAATATCAACAGGTAAGACCTCATGTTTTGTTTTCGACATGATTGGAATCAAAAAATAAAAATAGAATGTTAATTATTATGATGCCACATCCGCTTCTTGCGGGTAGATATGTCCTCTTATGAATCGAACTTAAAATTACGTAGAATTAAAATAGGTTACATAAAATTGAATGATTAATTTGTGTTGAATAAATGATAAAAATAGCATTTAAAAATTAAACACATTCACACAAATAATTAAAACATTTTTATTATATTTTTGATCAATTATTGAAGGTTATTTGTTAAGTGATATGATATTAGAATAACATTATTAATTGATTGAATTGGCATTCACTTGGTAGAACTCCATTATAACACTGTGAAAAAATAGCAATGTATTTTAGTTCTACAAAATTATTTTTAACAAATATAGTTGATAGCTATTTCGGCTCAGCCATCGTCAGAACTATGCTTAAACTAACATTTGATTATCTATATATAGCTGTGCAGAAAAGGCACACAACACATCCTCTCTCCTGTTCCAACGGCCTAGCTTGTTACTTTAACACACTGACACTAAATTTTCAAAATTCTAAATGAAACAATAGGTGTCTATGACAATAAGATTATATGTGGGACGGAAGTGATCCTTCTGGAAGTAAATCAGACCACCCCTTTGTGCAACGGCTGGACAAGTGGCGATACTATTATGTTAGTTTGGTCGTTAAGAATTCTTAAAATTTTTATTAAAATTTAGTGTCAGTGTGTTAAAGTAACAAGCTAGGCCGTTGGAACAGGAGAGAGGATGTGTTGTGTGCCTTTTCTACACAGCTATATATAGATAAGCAAATGTTAGTTTAAGCATAGTTCTGACGATGGCGTAAGCCGAAATAGCTATCAACTATATTTGTTAAAAATAATTTTGTAGAACTAAAATACATTGCTATTTTTTCACCGTGTAACATTATTAATTTTGATTTAGATCAAAAATAATATGATCCCTAAAATTGTTGATTTCATCACTACATAATTCTTTAATCATTTTATACACAAACTATAATATTATATTGGATTTCTGGTTCACCTGTGCACTTAAATGTCGAAAGGTGAAGTCCAGGTCATATGTAACACAACCTAAGAAAGTGTGAACCATTTGAACACTACGATGTAGTCAAAATATTACCAATGAGATTTTTCAATTGTAATGAATAATACAGTAAATATCAACCAAGAACAACTCGCGAATAAAGTTTTAATGCTTGAAAACAAAAAAAGGTCACATTGGAAATAAAATTCGTAAAGTTTACGCCGTGCGTCATACTACCGGCAAATTCTTTAACTAAAACAGCCCATATTTTATTATGGGCTCGAAAAAATGTTGGGTAAAAAGTTTTGCTTATATAAAAATATGTTTTATTCAAAATAAAGTGCAGAATTATATAAGCGAATTCGTTTTTCCAAAATTATTTCTACCAAAGATATAACACGTCGATATAAGACGTCCGGCTTCAATATCGTCATTAAATTAATTCATGAAATTAAGTCACAAAAACATTTTAGATGAAGAGTCGAGACAAATTTTAATTTTTCACAAATATTATCGTGTCTACTTTATATTTAAAATTATGCCGAGTTCTCAGACCCATTTTTGTGTTTATACTTGAGTATGTTGATTCAATGTACCGTTATTTGATTATCGTTTTCTAAAAATTGTTGTATTCTAATTTGTTTTGAAATGTAAGTAAATGTTCTAAATCTGCAAAAGCCGACGGGCACGAGGCTTCAATTTTAATGTTGAGGATAGATTTTTGTATTTTATTTTTAATTTCAAAAAATCTTTATAATTATAAGTAAAGTAATATTTCTTTATTGTAAAGGAACCGTAGATGTTTACCCTTTCGTAAAACATAAACTGTAGATTGCGAAAAGCTTCCTTGTAAACACACTTTCATTGTGTATCATTCTGTTAAGAAATTTCATTACAAGGACGAGCTTCAAAGAAAATTATTTGTGTCAAAACAATTTGTTTATATTTATAGCAAAACCATTACGAACAATGTCTCTCCTTGCTGTTAGACAATACGGCACTAATCTAGTGAACACAATTTCAGTATGTCAGCAATTACCCTGTTAAATTGAATATACCATAATAAAAGCAGCTATTATCATTTTAGAAACTGTGTAATTATTGCATAACTGATTTAATATCATTTTTATGGAGTGAGCTTTTACATAATTTACAGTAAAAATACTTCCTTTCATCATAGAATGCCATAGAAATTCAATTTCAATTCGTTTATTTTGTGATGTGTATTTTTATCGGGAGTATAAATTTACACAATAGCTGGATAATAACTTACTCTATTCTTTAGTGCTTCAATAATAAAAGCACAATCGTTAAAATGTGAAGGTTAAATATACTTAAAGACTACAGTGAAACCTCGAATCCACGTTTTTCAAAGGGACCTTAGGGTGGAAATGCGAGAAACGACCAATGCGGGAAAGCTTAAAATATCAATAAAAAGGTAAAATGTTAAAAAACGTAACGCACCCCATTTAATTTCAAAAAATGGAGTTTTACATAAATATGTAAATATGAGAGGGTTTTATTAAAAGTTTTATTAATTAAATCCTATTTATTGAAATAATCGAATTGTATTTTAAACTTCTTGTGAAATTAATTTTAAAAGAAAATCTCAAGACATTTGAACAAACTATATATTTCATTAATAATTTCTTTGGTTAAAATATAAGATTTAGTGTGCACTCACAAATTAACATATATTGCATAGAAAGATTAATCTATCAAAACTGGTCAATCGGGATAATTTTGAGATGGGAACATAATAATAAGTTGATAGATCGGGGAAATCAATAAATCGGGGAGAGGTCAATGTGGAATAATTTAATATTGTTCCAATGGTTGTTTGATGGGACTGTAAAAAATGAACGATTCATCCGATAAAACGTATTATGCTAGAACGGTTGATCGGGGTTCCATTGCAATTAATTTATTGATTTTTCTAATGTCAATATTTCTTTTTTTTTCTTTAAATTATCGTCATGTTGTCAGAAAAAAAAGTTTCATTTATGTATTTCTTCATAAGGTGATCAATAATTGTCGAAGTATTCTTTGAATCATTTTAAAAACGATAAAAAGATATGCAAAGGGAATATTTAAGCAATGTATAATATTAAATGAAATTCATAGATTCTATTATTGATATAAAACAATATTTATTAATGTTTTCTATAAGAGGAAAATAATAACTTGCTGAGTAAAACGAGTGCGTGATCCAACTGATAAAGTTTACTTTTACAGTGCCTTGAACATTTTGAATAGTATTTTTTATCTGTATGCAACTATCATTTTAGCTGTATACTTAAATAGAAGTCATCGCTAATGTATATTATCTAGGAAGACGTCTTCGCATAATAAATTATTAATTTATTTGCGGATCGATGAAGCGAAGTGGTGATAATATAACCATATTACACGTTTAGTAATCCAGTAGGTATTCAAATACACGAGATAATATTACAGAATGATGATTTTTTGATGATATGCATACATTTAAATGATTACATGTCATATTTATAAATTATACATGTATGAATACTAGATCCATTGAGAACGATATGTTTATTTCCATTCATCTTAATTAATTAGCGAATCAATTTATTATCTTCAAATATGACAAAATGAGCTGATGATTTACAATCAACTCTAGAGAAATCAATTTTTATAATAAGAGTGCACACGCGTGTTGTCTATTCTCTTAATTGAATAACCAGCGACCAAACATCGTTAAATATAAATTATGCTGGAATTTCATATGATTCAATTATGGAGGGGATATTATTGTTACATCACGAAAAATATGCTATATGAACAGTCTAGTTAAAAATGAGTGTCAATTTCCTTTACATGCGAAAAATGCGAAAACCTACTTTTGTGCTCTGAATATTACAGTATGGACACTTTCATCTTAGGTGACAAGTAGATGTAGTGAGGCTAAGTCGTTTAACATCAAAGCCAACACGTTTTCACCCGTGAACTCTTCGTCGGGTTTGAATGGCCTTTCGTTTTATAATGTTTCTCTTTTTTAACAGTCGTCTCTAAGGGTCTCGTTAAAGTGTTTTTTTTCTTCCATAATTTTATGTGTCTCTGTATGGGATGACCAGTTTAACGATGTGACGCAAACGAATTCCTTTCCCCTCGGCAATAAATATTCGATTTCAACTTAGCTGAATTAATTTCGTATTGATTTTAAGCGAAAAGAGAAATCGTACTTTCTTCGAGAAAATACAGCTGAAATATAATATTTATCTGCTCCGGAAATAAAATGTATCTCAAATCATATCTTAACAACAAAATGTATAAAAGTGTAAATTTGATGTTTTATACAATATATAGGAAGTAAGCGCCATTTATATTTTAAAAAACATTATATTGTAAGATCCTGGTAAAAATATTGTTTCAATCTATAACTGGTCAACTCATAATTCTCAAATAGAATCAATTGAACTGTGAATTTAAGCTATTGCTGACAATTAAAAAAGATTTTTCTTAGAAAGTATACTTTATAAAATGTTTTATGTACAGCTTAAAAATTTCATTACTATAAATAAAAATGAATAAAAACCAACCAGTTAGGCGTATTGAATATCATAAAAATAATATTTTATTTATTATTATATGTTAATATTATATAATATATGAAGATAATACTAGTGGTAGTTTTTCTAAAACTCTCGATAATACAACATTTTCTTCATCGCGCTATTATTGTATATTTATGAATTTAGAAGCTAAAATTTTTACTTAGGACATTAAAAAAATTAGGCTTCAATTTTGAATGTAAATTGAACTATGAATGGTATTTTAAATTCGTTTGTTGATTTTTTAACAAAATTTATTTGAATATGTTTTAAATTAATATTGATATTATGAAAATATGTTTATTCATAGTGTATACGTGCAAAATTTCAAAAATAAAAATAGAAAAATATTAAAGAATCTCTATTATAAAAAGGTGATTTTTCTAGATGAGATTCTCCATGAGAATTGGAAGAGAAATATATTGAAAAAATTGACTGGTAGGCAGGATGACATGGAAGTGAAATAGCGATCCAGAGATTTTTTAAACCATGATTTCAAATTGATGTATATATATTGCATCTGTATTCATAAATGGAGTTATATTAAAAGAAAATTACATGATAAATAAAACTCTATAATGTAAAATAATGTATATATCGTTGAAACAAAAAAAACTTCTTTTTAAAAAATATTACCATCAAAATTTATTGAGATATAACGGAAACAATACGGTGATGCTGCTTAAAATCAGTTCAAGAATATTATTCAAACTTTTAGCTGTGAAATTTTACTCATTTTGGTACCCACCCTCTTACAGTAACCTGTACGTACGTCAGTCGTTCATTACTTATGATTCATGAGGTGCTCTTTAAAAACGTTTTGTACTTTCTTCTTCACGAAATTTCTTTTTAAGCCCCGCGTATGATTTTTCCAAGTAACACTGTCCAAAGCTCCTGTCTTGCTTTTTAAATAAGCATTCTAAATAAAGAAATCTCAAGATCAAAAAGTAAAACAAAAATATTAAATTTATATTTCAATGAGCCAATTGAGTATTTTAAAAATGTAAGTATTACTTTCTAGCGAAAAAGGTCAAACTATTGTATGTACCTATTTTACGTTTTATACTTACAGATAACTTTCTTATCATCTATGTAGATATATAAATTTTCTCTACTTCTAAAATTACAAAGTATAAAAGACATATTAATCATTTTTTTTCTAATGGTAGCATGGTGAACAATTTGTCATCGACTAATTCGCTTTTTATGCGTAAAATTGAGACTGTGGCTAATATTGGATTCAAGGAAACCAAAAAAAAAATCGTCTGGAAAAAAAACTTTTACCTTAAGAATTTCTTACTTAACGCTAAATCCCCAGTTGTTTACTTTTAATGTGCTCACTATTACTTCTTGCTGGAAAAGCAATTCAAATAAACAGAACATTGTGTTTCAATTCAAAATAAATAAAACACAATGTAAAGTACTGTTTCTTCAATTTTGTATTATAAGGGCCACGATCGATTTCGCTCGTCACAAGCATTATAAACTGTTTAGATACAAATTAAAACAAGGCTATTTAACTTTATAATGAACTGTTTTGTACTTTTGCTTGCTTGTATATTATTTTCTTTGTTTTTGAAACATTTGTTTTGTGTACCTGGTTAATATTGATTTATTCAAACAAACAGTGCTGTTTCAACTCGTATTATATTAGTTGATTATGTTCACGATGTGCGAAACCGGCCCCGATTTCAATATCATAAAATTTTGGAAATAATATTGAACAATGTCTTATTATTATTTTAAATAAATAGATTGGCTGACAATTCTAGTTTTCATAACCTTGTAGGCTTAAGCATTTTCCTGTGTATTTATTTAAGATTAAATGTCATGTAAATAGTATTCTTTCTAAAAAATCAAAGACGCATCGAATATATTGTATCTCTTGAAAATATAGTTCGACACATAATATATTGTACAAATAAACATATTCAAGTAATCTTTCAAATGAAAATTACTTACCAGCGATCTAAACATAATTGCTAACACGGTGGAAAACAAGTAATGGGTTTTAGTTTTACAAAATTTATAATGTATAAAGTTAATAGCTATCAACTATATACCTTATAAACTTTGTAGAATCAATGTGCATTGTCATTTTTTCACCGCGTTAGAAATGGAGTTATATCAATCAAATGTCAATTTAATCAATTAATTGCTAACGTTCCAATACGTATTTAGTGATGTACAAAGTACTGTGTTCGATTTTAACTTCAGATATACAAATAAATAAAATAAAAAATTGAAAGGACTTTTTATTTTTGTTGGTGATGACTGTTTGTGTATTTGAATGTTGTGAGAAATTCGTATCATCCTCCGCTTTCTCTAATAATTAATGAAACTAGGCTTATCTTTCCGCTCAAATACGTCCTATATTACTTGTTACGCAACCAAAAGATGGCAGAAAATTCTTTCGGTATTTTGTTAAACAGTTATTAGTCATTAGTCTTCAACGAATAAATTCACGAGTCTGACGTACTTATCTGAGAGATTCGAACAAACCTACAAAAAAAACATACTGTTGAATGCTTTTACGTCAGGATCTATTACACCAAATAGGTGTAAAATTAAATTTTATTTGTTGAAACCTACAACTGAAACGAACAGACATCAGTTTTGTTGCATCCGTGTGATAGAATGCCTGAAGATGCAAAAAGGCGAAACCCGATTCGTTAGTGACAAAACATGTGGAATCGTAAAATATTTCAACAATTCAAATTTGACATAATTTACATTTGATAAAACTGTATTTGAATTTTCATCAAGCACCTTCTTTCGATATATATTCATTTATTACAATATTTGTATAAATATCTTGAAAAACGTATCTGTGGCATTATTGAAAATTGATTTAACAACAATTGGGTGTCCTTTGATTCGAATTGGAATACCAAGAAAGGGTTTTTTTATACATTTTTTTCTACCGTGTAAGGTCAGAAAATATTACAAAAACATTATTCAGCCCTTGTAGTTTGGAAGTATCAACGAATGAAAAATATGCCGAAAATACGGTATTTGTATAACATCATTTAGCTTACCCTTTTTCTGTTCTCGTATACCAGCTAGTTAATTTGATTTCGATCCGATGGCTACAAATTCCGTGATTCAATATTTTTGTAAATATTATAAAAGCTTTCAATTAAAAAGCTTTTAAAACCCAAACATGTTTGTTTTTATGCAAAAAGAATTTCACGATGATGATACATGAACATGATAGTGAATTGTAAAATTTGCGTCAGAGTTTTCAACGAGTATACGTATAGACGGCTGAATAAGAAAAAATAAGCAAGTAATTAACAAATCTCCTATATTTAACGCTTTTTAAAATTTTATTGATATAAGTGAGACGAGATAGAAATGTCAAAGACATTCTTTATAGTTTAATTAAGGAAAAAAAATGTTTGAAAATGTAAAATTCGATTATCGAAACAGACCTTACGCCACAGTGTTAGTCAAAAACTTGCAAACGTTACCGCTTATTATAATTTTATAAATAAGTAGATTTTTATAATTTTACCGCTTATTATAATTTTATAAATAAGTTTGATTTTTATAATTTTAAGTCAAGAAGTTATTGCTTAAGCTTCATGAATTTGACATGAGAATTTATGAGAATGTATAACATATTCTTCCTCAACTTCAGCTAACTTTTAATTAAGTAACTTTACAACTTCATTTATAAATAAAAACCATTTAAATTATGTGAATATTTTAGTGAATAAAAATAAACTTTTCATTTACTTTCTGAAACCATTTATTATTAATTAGAATAAAACATGAATGAAGCAAACGAACCACGGGCACGGAAATTCAACCTATGTCATAAGGTGAATGTATTAAATTGTTTAGGGCTGTGCTATTTTTAGCTAATTTCAGTAGAATTATATTAAGTAAATGTTTATTTGATTAAATACTCAAAGTGATTTCATTGGTTTGTACAAATATAAGGTAGAAATATAAATTTAGTAAACTCTATTTTTTTTGATATGGTTATTTTTATAATGAAAAAATATTTTTAGTACTATTTCCCCCATAGCATATTTATGTTTAGAACCGGTTTCGCTCATTGTGAGCATGCTTAGTTGATAAAATATAATGCCTTTTTACCAAGAATACCACTAACAGCTAACACCTTAAATGTGATATGATTGTTGATAGCTATTTGAGCATGCATTTAATTAAGTTTGATCATAGTTCTGACAAAGACAAAAACAAAAATCGCCGTCGGCAACCACACTATCTAAAAAATTTTGGTTAAATAACTTGGTATATTAACCTTATTACAACGAAGTTTTACCGAGCTAACACCTATTTAATAAATAAAATAATAATTTACTGTATAAAATATATTGTAGTTTTCATAGAAAATTATCTATGCGTTGCTTCAGCATAATATAACTAAGACTCATGTCTGTAGTATGACCTACAAATAATCACTGAATCAGCTATAAGCTTTAATATTTCATACGAAAAAAATCATAACACTATGACTGTAGTCTGTAGAAATATTCGAGCTCTTTATATTTTGTATTCTGCTAAATAATCAATTCTCATTGAAGGACTTAATATATTACTAAATAGGTTCATTTTTAGTTTAAGTTACACGATAAAAGTTATTTGAACTAGCCTTGTCTTCAAGTATTTTAATCAGCAAATGCACAGAGCACTTTACTAATTAAGCGACTGTCGGCTGCCTGCATTGGCGTACTTAGTGATTGCATTCTAATTAATGTGTCTAATACAAGATGATCAACAACAGGTGGAAAATTATATTCATAACTGTAAATTTTGTTTGATATTAACGTTGAATCCAATCCACTTAATTATTTGCCTGGAATATATAATATATACATAGTTACAAGCTTTTGAAAATAGTAAATTGATTTTACAACATCGATTTAAAATTATTATGTTTAAATCTTTCAGACATTTAAGATATTTTTTTTTTCAAATTCTATTCAATAGACTTTTCAATAACAACATTTACTTGTATTTGTAATATAATATATATAATTTACGTTCGAGTTTTCGAATCAGTTGAATTTCGTAAAATATGTGTTATCTAAACTTACGTACTTAAAATACGAGAACGTGTAATGACTAAGTACCACAATATGTACACGGGTCATATCAGTGTTGGAGATAAAGGTTCGACGTTTTTTGCTAATCTATTGTTGTTGAAAGTCTTTTTCAGAATACAGAGAGATAACGAATTACTTGAATAAAACCAATACGAGACTTTATCTCACGAGGAAAATTGCTATTAAAATCCTACAAGTGTAGTTATTTATTCTTTGTGGGTTACATATCTCAACATTTTCATTACTTAAAATTTGACATTACAGATTTGCCAAAGTATTTGAGAATAAAGATTTCATATTCAATAGTTATTGCCACAAATAAAAAAAAACAACTATAAAGATTAATAAGATTAATATGTTTCAAAGTTTCTTGAAACTTCTCGAGAAATCTCGGTAACAACTCATTTTTAGCCATTTCGACTCTCGAGGTCTCTCTCGTAGGTATTTCAACAGGAAATTTTTCTACGAAAATTGCTTGTTACTTGTTACTAAAACTATTTTTTTTTGTAGAGAGTGTAGATGGAATACGACTAGTGGTAATCTTATCGCTTGTGCTACGTCCAGTTTTGGGAATCGGACGAGTCGGAGGGAATTTCACATAAAAATATTTATTACACAAATCGATACTCTTGAATAGAAATCAATACGCTAATTGAAAAATTTATGCTCACAAAGCTGTCCGTAATCAATTTTAAACGCGTAAGCACCGTGGTCGAAACCGAATGACTTTGATATTCGTTTAATCATCGGGACCGTAATTTTCCACCAAAATTGAATATCTATCATAATTAAAATACAAAGACAATATTAAAATTTCACCTGTTCTAAAAATAATTAATTTTTATCTATGTTATCAATGAATATATTAAAACATTATTTTTAAGAGTAAAAGTTGTGGTACAACATATAAATTCTACACATTGCACGATTTATCAATGGATTTTCGCTTATCAATAAAATTATTATCTGAACATTTGTCATAAAACTCTCTTGTTCGAATATATTTAAGCTGGAAACTTTAAGCTTCAATGAAATATTTTATAATTGCCAATTACGGTAATGTGATTGTAGGTACACACTTTAACGGCTATTTTATGATGCGTAATGGTTGTCAAATTTGACATTTCAAAATTATTTTTTATGTTACAAAGTAATAGACAAATAATAAATTTTTGTGAAATTACTTAGATATTTCAATGTTGTATATTTTATGAAAGCTAAGGATTATCACTGCTATTAAAAGAGCTTAGAACCCATTCATTTTAATTACTGAAATAAATAATTCCTCATTACTTTTATAATAATAAAATCTACTCAAAAGGTCGAGGTATTGTAAAAACATGAAAACGATCTCGATCTTCTCCGTCTCTATAGTGGAGTCTATTATTCATTGATATATATACAAAATAATTACATCACAAATAAAGGCACACTAAAAAGATGTGAAAAGATAGGAATGAATTGAAAAAGTTTTTACCTAAAAATAAATTTTAATTTTGGTTTGAAAATAATATTCCGTGTGCTACAATAATAAAACGGTATTTCGCGCCCTTAAAAAGCATAACATCTCCGACTTCTATCACCATTTCTATTGAAATATTTTTGATATGAAAATAAATTGCCCACCGAATTCATATAATATTTTATATTTATTCAAATTAGTACATCACCTGTTAGTTGTAAACAAAATGTTTAAATATTAACTTTACTCTTTTGTTTCAATTAAAAATAGGTATTCTTCACTATATTTAAAATTTATGTAATAATTCATATAAAAAAATGTCAATAAATAATTGATGCTTTTTAATAAACGTGAAGATGAACAAACAAAAAGTGTTCAAAGTTTTTTCTTAATTTTTGTAGGAATATTTAATTAAAAAAAAAATGAATAATTCTTCCTCACAAAAACATTATGAATGAATAGTTTATAAACTATTTTAAACGATAGACAAATCATATATTCATAATGTGATATTGTATAATAAAATTTCAAAACAATACTAAATATGCATATAGTCTTAAGTTATAAACTCAATATTTACATATTTTATAAGTTTATATATATTAAAAAGCGGTTGGTTATAACGCAAATCATGAAATGTCATCGTTTGAAATAATTATTATTTACAGTAGAGTGCTCGCTGATCAGTTATAAACACAGAAGTCACGGTCGGAAAGTTTTCCACGCAGCAATTTTAATGAAAAATAAGAAAAAACAAGGTAATGAAAACCCATTACGAAAAGTGGAAGAGGTTTATAAAAAAATATTCACTCGGAGTTCTGAAAAAGACAGAACGGAAATTTATCTCTCTGAAGGATTAAATAAATGGGGTGTAATATTTTAAGACCTAAATATAATAGAGAATGCTATTTTTTATTTCCTTTATAAAATTTGTATAATTTTATTTAACGTAAGTGGTAGTCGTAAAAATATTACTGAAAAAAATTATTTGATTCAATTTCCATCGTTGTGTTTTATTTCATTATTTGGTAAAGTTTTTTATAACGTCCGCCATCATAATTAAATTGGACATGGATCCATGAAAGTGGACCAATTTTTACTGGGTAATTTTAACTTAGCTAGGAAGAAACGCGTATTTTATAAGTTTTCCGATGCGATTTTTTTTTTAATTCATATGTCTAAAAAGTCTCTGTGCTTTTAAAAGATTTGAATAAATTTCATCAAAGGTACCGTCAAATTAATTTATTGATAAAAGATTTTGTTTGGCAAAAGTTTTATGAAATTAAAACTCAAAAGAAGTACTCTGAAATATAATGATTGATTTAAATTAATGAAATCAATTAGTATTGAAATAAAACTATATTTTTTTTAAATCGCTTGATTAACTTGAATTGTTTTGATTGAGCAGTATTTGGATTCATTTCACGCAAGAAAGACGTGATTGAAATCTATTAATTTTTTCGAGAAAAATCGTGATAGATATATCTGGATTCCTATTCTTTCAATGTGAATGGAATGATTATAATGTATTAGACACGTATAGCTTACGAGCGTACGGTTCCGAATTAAAGTATCTTTTTATTGATCAAAAATCATTCGCTCGGCTAAATGAAAACATTGTAATCGTGAAAAATATGTTTGCCTTGTTCATCCGACAGAATTTAGTCAATATCAGACAACACGAGAAAACAAATAAATCCAATAAGCATTGAACCTATGGACAATGTGTTTTCATATTTGAGCACTCTTTTATCAGTGTTCTACTGACAAAAGTATATTAAAATATAGAAAAAATCAACAAATAACTAACCTATGGAGAATCCGGTTATAATGGAACAGTCGTCAACTTATTTTTGTAACAGGGTGACGTATAACCCACGAGTCAATGAATCAAAACGAATTCGGAATGGATCGGTTTATAAACGATTTTAGAGGTAAATTTTATATTGCATTCGTAAGCTCTGTCTTACCAAGCGTTTTTTCTACACATCATGGAAAACGACCATTTATTTGTTTTGACTAATTTCATAATAAATTGATTTATTCGCTTCTTTTAAAAATTCAATAAGATCAAAGAGATCAGATCAAATATAATTCCAAAATTAATCAGTTCTTAGAATGAAATACGATATTGATTATCGAACTCTTCACATCACTAAGTTAAAGTTTTTTTGAGCTATTCATGCATATTTCTTACAGCTTAATAATTTTACTAAGGCATTATAAATAGTGTCATTTATTAAAAATGTATGAACGAGCGATTATCCATCGTAACTATGAAGATATAATACAATTGGAAGGTAACATTTCAAGGAGAAATTTGATCCATTTCAAAGTTTCTTAGGGTATGCTAATCAAAAACCCTCTCACTAGGAGCAAGTTGTCTCTTACAAAGTAATATAATATGCCAAACAAAACAGTCTATACATATTTATTAAGGTAAGACGTAAATAATGTGTATACTAAAACATTTCATTCATAATACATTCAAAATTTGCTAAGTAAAAAAAATAGTGTATTCAGTCAAATGAAGAAAGTGATTCGTGAAATTAAAAATTGATTTAGAAATATGTATTGATAATAGTAAATCAATTATACACGAGATAGTAACACGATTTATTATTTTATGTCGTAATGATTGAGTTCATTTACTCAGTTATTTATAGGATGTGAGAAAGCTATCATATCCTCTATACTACGTGTTTATGAAAATTAAAAACGTGACTATTACTCTCTACCCATCATTCTCACGTGAAAGCTTATCTGATATAATAGACAAATATTCTAACGTCGATTATTCGTGATAGTGGATACGTAGCTTGACGTAATTTTATTATGTATACACAAATAAAGCAATAAACAATCGCTGAACAATATAAATGAGGTTTATTTACAATGTTGAATCAACTTAGTACACATATTATCATACTTGCATCCATTTTTAACATAAAGTGTTCTCTAGTTGAACAAATCCGATTCCCATTTTTAACGAGAAATACGTTCGATATGAAGTTTTTTTAAAATAAATAATCAAATAAAAGGAATTATTTAAGCCGCTTTCTAGTGAGCAGTAAAATTTATTACATGCCCACTAAAATGATGTTTAAAATTTGTTTTGTGAAAATTATATATTTAGGTCCAAGCCTTAGGGTCTGTGTTTGTTCTTTGTAATTCTTGTTGTATATAACCGATGGAAACTATAAACTGTGTTTCAGTGTCATTATATTCATTTTGAATGAATGCCTAAAGATGTCAAAAAGCAAAACCCGAGCATTAGTGACAAAGCATATGGAAAAAAATAAAAAAATATGGTTTCAACATTTGGGTTTGGGTAGTTTCAACAATTCTAATTTGATGTTGAAATTTAAAAAATCAGAAACCCTCAGTCGGTATCGTTAATTAAAATATTTATAAGTGTTAAAAATACTTCAATTGAATGAAATTATATTACCATTAGATCGACGTATTATGTTGAAATATAATTTTTCCGTATCTACGCTTTACAGAAGAGGTTAACCGAACACCGTTCATATGTTGTAAGACATATTTTGGAAAAAATATATTTGGACTTTCAAAATGCATTTCGGAATATGATGTTTTGAGATAATAACGATAATGTGAAGTTGTAGTTCATTTAATTAATTATAGCATTGAGACTATTATTATAATGGCTTGCTAAATCTCTTGAGATACAAATACACTTTCAAAACAGAAGTACAGAAAAAGATTGTTTTTATTATTTATGAGAAATTGTACGCAGTAGAATATTTCACATGATACCCATGTAACCATATGCTGAAGAAGTTATATTTGACAAAGGTCTTGTTTGCTGAATAAACTATTAGTTCTTTAATTTAATAAATAGGTTTTTTTTTTCAAGAAATAAACGATGTACGATTTTTCATAATTGTAAATAAACATATATATATATTTGACCATTGGAATTGCGAGCATATTTATTTTAAATGTTTATTGGAAAAAATATTTGAGTTTTCATGTTTGTTTTATCGAAATTCGGAACGTTAATTTCATTTGATAAACTCATAAAAAAATTATACAATTTATTGATTGATCGGCACTTTTCATAGCGGCGGCGTTACCCATGTCATTTCCGAAAATTATAAATCAGGAAGAAATATTAATCTATTACCGACAACGCTCAATAGATTGTGCTTATAGAATGAATTTGATAATTTATATTCGGTAAATTACTTTATTACACTTTTTATTTTTTATAGAAAAATAATTAATTTACATCATTGATAAAATTTTTTCATCGATTTTTTATTAAAAAAAAACACACATCACATTGTTGTATTATTTCATCACTGAAAAAAAAACACATTTATAATCAATACCCTGTTGTTTTTTATAAGTATATTTTGATAAAAAGTTTTTTAATAATTTCACAAACTGAAAGGAAATACTTACAGATAATTAATCTGTGGGTGATGCTATAATATATATAGTTTATTTCATATTGCACTTAAGTCGTACAATAAAAAAGTAAATTCATATCTACCGGTCCTGAAGCCGACATGTCAATACTGTGTGACTTTGTGAACGTCAGGAGTCAAAATAAAAAAAAAGTCAACTTACAAACGTTAATATTTCAATTGATTTATGGATTTGTATCCAAAATAAATGACATTAGTGGTATTTTCTTCCCATCTGATTTTATAAAACTGCCGACAAATTAGAAGAGATTTTATCAAAATTCTATTTATATAACTAACCCGTACTCTTCGAACATAGCAATAAATCCTACATTCGATAAATCTTTCAAAAATTTCTGCGACGATTTTCCACTGAAAGTCGATATGCTTCACAATAGTAATGACATTTATGGCTTAAAAAATGAAGTCATATTCGTGAATAAATTGAATATTATAGACATGAAATGTGCTAGTAATCCAATTCGTATTACAATGAATACAATACACGTGCAGAAAATTTAAGCCCACTGTTACTTTATGCGTGTTAACATTGATTGATGAAGGATATGAACTTTAGTTTACACGTGTTGTGTTTCGCGAGCGTTATACTAGGCCAGCAGTATTATATTTCGTTTCCCTAGAACAGGATTTGTTTATACAGGATGTAGGCACTTTAATTAGTATGAAGTTTATTTCCTCCTATCTTTTACATTTAAGAGCTCTTTCAGAACCCTTTTAAGTAGGCTCTCGAGTAGCATCCCACATTTATAAGACCTATTGAGTTCAGGTATTAGTATCGAGATACGTACACATATCACAGAGCTTATACGAGAATGCTTTCAATTGATAAGAAAGCCGCCATTGAATTTCATATATGGGAAAAATAAAATTGAAAATATGGTTCAAATATTTAAGACTTCCAGCACGTTGAAACTGATATAGAAAATAATCTTCGTCCAGGAAATGTAAAGGAAAAAAGGAAATGTGTACTTTCGTTTTTTTCTTTTTTTTTAGAAAATCATAAACAGGTATGTTATATTATGTATGTTACTTCAAATAATTCAATATTATTTCATACACTGAAACCATCATAAGTATTTCATATATGAGTATTCTATCAATAAGTAAATTTTCCTCAATGGTTATGAATCACCTCTCAATGTTATTATATTATACTTGTATTTAGAGCTTAAAAATATTTCATCGCAAATACTACGCAGATAATGGTTCGATACGATATTGTTATTCTTGGA
The DNA here is from genome assembly GCA_028555115.1 of Himalopsyche japonica. Classification (NCBI taxonomy): domain Eukaryota; kingdom Metazoa; phylum Arthropoda; class Insecta; order Trichoptera; family Rhyacophilidae; genus Himalopsyche; species Himalopsyche japonica. The sequence continues at coordinate 1,750,857 of JAHFWJ010000128.1, forward strand.
TGGACCATGTGGTGGCTATTTGGTGTAAAAATGGAGAGAAAATGAGAAAATGGATCAACGTCAATTAATAAATGAAAATGAAAATGAAAATGAAAATGAATCATGGAAAATAGACATTATATAATTTTACCATATACACAATATGGATCCTACACTGACATAAAAGCGTTGCCATGCTTCCAATGTGCAGTATATGGATTGATAATTGAAGTAACTTAACCATTTTTTTTCGCTGGAAACTCGTTTGTCAAACCCGTTTTTTAATTGAGTAGAGATAAAAGGGAAAGAGGTAGGATAGAACAAGAGATGAACTAAATTTTCTTGATAAGCCTCTTTTTTAGTATTTGATGGATGAGAGGATATTTTCAAAAGTCACAAATATTCATACCTTCGAACAGAATTGACTCATTAAATAACGTTTAAGGGTTTTAGTAATTCAATATAGCCAAAGGATCAGAAATTTTAACAAGAAGGTCTTATTTCACGCTTTGATGTTTGATGAGGAAATATTATATACACCATTTCTTGATTGGCTCTTTGACTGAGAACCACAAGCTTGAGGTATTATGTCTAATTAAAAATAAAAATTAGATTATCATTATCCTAATGAGTTTTTTCACAGTATTAAAAATGAATGTATTTAGAAGGAAAAATATAGTAGCTTATGCATAAAAAATATGTATAGTACTTGCTATTTCCAACAGTTGAACGATTCATTTTTATTTTAGATATGATATATGTATCTTGTTTAATTTTGTTGTAAAATTTCCATTCCTTATAAAATATTCAAGCGCATATAATGTTATAATTTATGATATGGACTTAAGGTGCTTGATGGAATTTCAATATAAAATTTGAATTATTAAAACTTTCTACGATTCCACATGCTTTGTCCCTAACAACCCGGGTTTCACCTTTCAACATTTTCAGGCATCGGTCAGTTCTGTTGCATCCGTGTGATAGAGTGCCTGAAGATGCCGAAAGGCGAATCCCGGGTCGTCAGTGACGAAACATGTGGAATTGTACAAAGCTTTCACAATTAAAATTTACATGTGGTGTTATTTGAAAAATTAAATTATTGAGATTATAATAATATTAGTAAAACAATTTTCATTCCAGCGGTTGTTTTCTATAACTGAATACCAAGCGCTTCTATAGATATCAAACTTTTGATCACTATAGTTTAAAAAAATTTAAAGATATACGTTCTGAAAAATTTTGGTTAAATGATATCAAAACTAAAAAATTAACATGTTGAGCTCTTTTTACAAAGCATTATTATTTTATTATGCATAGTATCATATACAACGTATCCATGCAAAATTATATATAAATATGTGCTACACACATCGTCAAAACTGTTTTCGAACGCGACCTAAACGCCTACGACTTCCAGGATGTCAAACCATATCCCTCGGGAGAATACATTCTTATAATTCACAGGGATGAATCTAATCAAATCTGCTCAACTAAAGCTTGATAGAGCCTGTCCTATTTGATTTGAGATAAAGCTTCTTGAAATATGACTCAAATAAAATTTATTTCAGTATTTTAAATGAATAAGTGTATTCGGATCCTTGATAAGTTTTTTTTAATTCGTCAAATTGCTTTACACAAACACGTGACATTAAAAATAAAAAACATTTTGTAACAATCCCGATGAAATATATAATCAGCCAAAAACATATAATTGAGTCTATAAATGTAGCTAGCTTCCATACTTTCAATATTTTTTACCCAATTTTGCAGTCGTGAGATATTTTTTTCTGCTTCTTATAGTGTAAGAGCTTTTATCTCGTTGCGAGTATCGCCGACTAAATTTAACATTTCTACAAACTAAAAAACCATATTTACGTTTTTAGTATGAACATTTAAGAATGCCAGCTGTTTCAACGTTAACCTAAATTTTAAAATTTTAAAGCTAACGATTAAATTAGTAATATTTAATTTGATTAAATATAAAAAACAAAGCTAGCTACTGTTCATTTAATTACTATTTAATTTAACATGTATAAGTTTAGTTAAATTAAACATTTTGCAAATAAAAAAATAATTGATATGTTTAGTAAATTATATATTAGCTACAACCACAATAAGATTTGGTATCATAATGCTCAAAGTAATATTTGAAAAATCTTTTAATGATCCATTGTTATGTCTTTTGTCAGACTTGTCAAATAAGACCAAAATAGCGTACTAAATTTTATATTGTTAAGAAAATAATTAATGATACCGATAAAAATAAATAAGTCGGAAAGTCCAATTAGTTAACTAAACGTATTAGATGAAAACCATTTTCTTATTTAAAGATTATGAAATAAAACCAGGATTGGCAGATGTATAAAAATCTGATCGAAGTTGTTTAGTTAGCTTAATGATTACTTAAAAAAAAAAACTCATTTCTTTGTTTTAATAGAAATGCAATATGGATAATAAAAAGGATAAAAACATTACGAAACTTTTCCAATTTTCGGACCTTATATGTTATGTTGTTGTGTCTATTGAAAGGAAGGGATGACAAAATTTATAGCGAAACTAAAAGTTTGACAACTGCGCTGTAGGGCTTGTAGAGTTTTTCTATTTTAGACTCTATAGAAAAGAGTTTAATCCGACCTTTGATATATCTGTTTATTGAGTATGCAATGAAAAAGAATATGTTTATTCCGCTGGAAAAATATTGAAGCACAAAAATGAAACAAGTAAATAAAATATTATTCATTTTTGCTATTCACATATAAGATACAATATGGAAAATTTTTTTAAAAACCACGGAATAACGTACATAACATATATACAATTTATTTTGAAATTCACTTGAATCTCATCATTTTATAGTGGAAATCATTCGTTAAAAAATGTTTTCGTGTATTTATTTAAAAAAATAGTATATTACATGGTATAATGACTCGTTTTCCGCTTATCAAATGAGTCTAAGATTTTTTGATTTTCTCGATGCTATAAAAGTGCAATTTATTCAAGTAATATAAACATTAGGCTCCATAATACATGTAATATGTATTTAAATTTAATAAAAATCGTTAATCAAAATAAATGATACAATGGATTCAGTAAGTAATATGTCACACAAAGAATTTTCCATGGCGTCACATTCATATAATAATATAAAAAAACACTGTTCCAATTTTATTTTTCCATATGTTTTCATTTGATCAAAAAAACATTATTTCAATTTGTTTGAGTTTGTCAGTATTTTTACAGTTAAGTTGCAAAGTAAAGTCTTAACTTTTGATACTATTAACTAGCAATGAGTAATTTAATTGTTTATGAGTTTGCTATTCCAATTAAGGTTGATATTATAATATTATCAAATTTGTAGGAATTAAAATTGGCTTCCATATTTTTTTTTCCTAAATTTAATTTGATTTATAAAAATATACCCTTTTGATTAATTGTCATTTTGAGCATAAACTCTGCAAAATAATACAAAATGGCGAATCTCGGTTCATTAGAGACAAACCGAATAATTAATAATTAGTAGAAGATTAAAAAAACATATTTTGTTGAACACAATTAAACTATTATTTTCATTTATAAATAATAAAAATTAAATAAATAAATTATAATAAACAAATAAATAGTAAAAAACTAAGACGCATTTAAATTATCATTGATTACAATATCCGACGTCCACGGTTTGAATTTAATACTTTTTAGAGTTTTCGGTTCCATTTTTCAAAACAAATATAGCGGAATAACACAGTCTAAATATTTTCAGAAAAGCCGTTTATTGCACGTTTATGATTATTGTTTTTTTTTGATATGTTTGATCGAAATACAATATTAACTTATGAAAGTGAAATCGAAATATACATCGACACAAAAAATATTATAATAGATACATAAAGAGCGGTAACAGGTGAAGGAAAATGTAGTTTTAATGCTACAACACCATCAATTTATTACGATTGAAAATCAGTTATGACATTATTTGTTCGCTTCACGTTGTCATATCTCAATCATTATACTTTTGCATGAAATTCACGCAGAAATTGCATCAAATTTATTGAGTGGCATTAAATATAAATTTAAAACCTTCACCTATGAGCTCGTTAAAAATACTATAATCTTCTTTTATGTGCTTCCTTGAATATATAATTATATCCCCTCTTTCAACTTATGATTTAATTATTTTCATATAACAGTATAACCCAGTTCACTGTAAGCAATTTACTGTTGAGTAATGTTTCAAAGAATTTCGTTATCAAGAATAACCTGATATTAACAGAAGTGATTTCCGGGAAACGTAACATGAAGTTTTTGTAAAACAATAAACAAATCCAAGATAGCATACTGATTAACTTAATCAAGTGTACATTGTGTTGTTATAATATTGACAGTTTCTGCAGTAAAAAGTAATGTAATAAATATTTAAATAGAAAAATCAAATGAGTATTTTATCAAAAATTTACCTTTTTACACAAGAGAAGCAAGAAAAAAATATTTTCCACGTATTTGGTTCAGTAAAAGACCACATGAGATAAACGATTCATTGTATTAAGAAGAATTATAGATTATAATAATTATATTTGGTATTTTTTTAAAGCACGTTTCAATGGGAAATCGCCATAACTCATAAAATATGATCGTTGTAAGCTTACTATATTTTTAAACTTAACGATTAAAATCTTGCGCATTTAATTTTGCTTCTAAAAGGTTTATATATTATAAAAGGCTAGCAAAGTTTTTGTATCAAACCTTTATTCTTTTGATCGAAACAATTAAAACGATAACCTTTTTGAGCCAGAGGCCACGAAAGAATTCGTGAAATAATAGTTATATAACTACATTGGGAAGATATGGGAATAGAATTTATCAAATCAACCAGAATTGACACATGTATAAAAAATATGACATTCAATTAAGATTTAATAAAATGGCTGATTCCAATGAAAAACATATTCTTCCAAAACACAAAAAAAAACAATCGATTGAGTATTTTTATTTTTAGGAAACTTTCATATTTACAGATTTATTTGTTTCATTTTCTAAATACCTAAGTGTTGCATATTTTTGAATGTAAAATATTGAATGTTGCAATGTATTTAGTACGAAATTTTAGAGCCATAACTCAAAACAGTAGTGATTACTGCTTCGATTTGAAATGTAAAAACTGCTCGCAATATAACTGCTAAAATAAAATTGGCACTTATTGTTGAAAATTTGTGTACATTCTTTTTTCATTTCGAGTCTAGAAACTAAGTGAAAAATAAAAGATGACATAGGGTTTTACATTTGATTTATTTATACTCTCTGTGGTTACGTTCATATTTAATATTTTGCTGAAAGATCTAAGATACCTTGAAGTTTGTCTTACTACACATCTAAATCGGTAGGAAAGCTTTTTCATTTGTAGTTTCTTAAATTAATAACGATTTTTTTAGTATTGTTTTTGATGAATCAAATACTATAAACAATGAAATGACGAGACGACTTCTGAAGACCGATTTACTTCTTAACGACTGAAAAAATCATTTAAGTTCACTATACATTATATTATACTATGGTTGCACAAGTCACTTTCCATAGAACACTGATATTCATCGGAATGTATTAAATGAAGTGATTTTTTTGCTACGGTTTTAAGAATGTTGAAAATATTTGAATTCATATTGTTATTAACTTAACCAACAAAGTAAACAGTGTTCCGTAAAAAAATCAGGATTTTCCACGTGATTGGGAAAGTCATTATTATTACATCGTGAGTGGTGCTAAAAAAACGATTTTGTAGAAGCTTTTTTTGAAATCACAGGAGGTTGTTTTGTTCAATCACCTATAGAGCTCAGCTACCAATGTTTTTACACAGGATATTTTTTACAATTTGTTTGGGAACGCAAAGAAGGCTTTGATTTTACTTTTGGCTTAGGTTTGAGATACGAGTATGATTTAGAAAAGTAAGCTGTAAGTCAATCACTATATGTAAAGTTTTATTCAATGGAAAATATTCGCCACCAATAAATCTAACTTCCTTAGCCTCGTATTAGAGATAAATGTTACTATCACATGTATGACATTTAAAATGAACCCATATATTGATTGAAGAATTTTCCGCATATGGTATGTGAATATCACAATCGAAAAGACTGTGTGAACTAGTTAGTTATTGATATTTTTTTTTGAAAAAATAAAAATGGAAATTTTAAATGAAAAAAGAGCTCTTATACGTTTTTGGAATCAACCAAATTCATAAAAGTGTTCAAAATATCTATATATATCAATTTGATATTGAATACAATATATCCACTTGACATATTTCAGACGAGGGTTACTGAAGGAAAAAACGAAGGTTGAATCTACATGTCCATATCTGTTTATAATATTTATTAAAACTTCTAACGATAAAAATGAAAATTGTTTTTCATAGCATTAAATGGAAAATCATTTTTAAGGTGTTAAGTGTCACTTCTTTATTGAAAGGTTTTACATTATACATAATAAAAACACATTTTTAGTGTCTATTTTCACAATTTTACATTTTTATGTTTGGGACCGGCTTTGATTATCACGTGTAAATCATAAAAATATAAAATGGTGGAAATAGCAATTTAAAATATTTAAAAATAAATAACTGACTTACACGCAAGTTGATTTTTTTATTATTGAATTGAAATTGGGTCTCATTTTTTTAAAGTAAATTATGATAAAAAAGAATTATTTTTAACCAAATTACTACTTTATTAAGCAATTGTACTTTTAAAGAATGTTTCCTGTAAATGTAAATAATATCGTCGTTAAATTTATATATAAAAATACTGCTTCAGCAAATATATATAATTCAATTACATTTGAAATCAATCTGATTAACAAATCAACTTTTTCATTAATTTTTGAATTATGCGATGCGTTTTGAAGGGTGACTGTTTTATTTTTCCTGATTTTATCGTCTACTTTAAGGTAAGTGTTTTCCATCGCGAGTACCGTGAAACAGGTACCAATCGCACTAAATAAAATACATATTATGGGTGTTTATTTTCTTATTGTGTATCGTTTTATATGTTGTAACAATGTGATTTTCCTCGATTTGGAAATGTGTTTCTTTTTTTCTTAGAAGTATTTATTGCTCAAATAAAGCATACTATATTTGACTGCTCCGTAAAGTATACAATCTATGTGGTAAGGAATAAATCATTTCAAATATGAAGACTTTTATGCTGTAGGAATTGTTACATTGCTTACACGTGTATACGATAGTTTTAGCTACGCTGAACAAATTGTATATAAATTGTGCATTTCACGCACGGAATTAGTTAACCCTCATAAGGTTATATGACATTTTTATGCTTATGACACCGCTAGCAGTGTCATCGTTCATTTAAAAAAAAAATCATTCATATAAAAAGAATCTCTTTGTTCCAGTTACAATTCATGTCATTTTTATTTAATTTAAAAAAAAAATATTCATTTTCAACTATAAACTACAAAATTATATTCTCACTTACAAATGCTGTTGTCAAAGTTAATTTAAATACATTCAAGATATCCATTTGTAAGCAGATACAAAAACAAACTTTATGTCAATAACATAGTCACTGGGTTATTTTTTTTTGGGTTTTGTTAGATTTCAGACGCTGTATTGAACCTCTGATATCCCATATGATATTTAAAGGTCAATTAAACCACATATTGTTATGTAAATGTGGTCTTTATGGCAGGGAAAAAATCACACGAGCGAGTGGGAGTTTGTTATTTGATGGGAGTTAACATATTGCCATCCCAAAGGACTCTGAGCAGCTCAAAAAGCTCTTTGATGAGCACCTACCTAAAACTCAAGATAACGCCCAGGGCTGCTAAGCTACAAAATGAATTTTTAATAGAAACAAGTCTGGGAGACGAAAATTACTATGCCATGAAAATGCTCAGACATCATTTATGAAATACGTACAGATGATTATTAGAGCAACCTACGACTTATTAAATATATTTTATGAGCATTAAAAGAGACCAATGACATTCAGCATCGTATAAAAATAGCATATTGTAGCAATATTAATTTGTACACTAAAAAATCTGTAATTTTTCAACTGCAATACAATGATATTTTTAGCCGCTTTAAAAGTATTTATATTGCATAGCTTTGGTAAAAAAATCATATAAGACAACGCTGTCTTTGAAACGATACTTGACATTAGGTTCAATGATTTCACAAAGAATAATAATTGTTAGCTTCAAACTTGAATTGTTACAACTTTGTAAGTTTCCACATGTTTTGTCACTTACAACCCGGGTCTCGCCTTTCAGCATCTTCAGACATTGACAAAACATATGGAATCGTACAAAGTTGTAAAATATACTTATAATAGCGTTTCAATAAAATCACATCTCAGCACAATCTCATAATAACTTATCACAATATCATCAATCGAAATGTACTTTTAAGCGTGAATTTTTTTAAAATATACTTTCCAGTTATTTATTGATTTTATTATCACATTACGTTCATTGCAGAACTTTCATTGAAAATATAGACAATATACCATCGTTTAGAGGTTTATTATAGTACATTTTCGCTGCCTGAATTAATTAATTTCATTTAACATATAATCTCACTGTAATACATCACTATCTAATAAAAATAATAAAAATATGGTTTAGCATATAGCTTGATCGATTTTTAACTATTTGAAATATTTAAGAATACTACATATATTTAAAATAAATCAAATTTCATTTTGAAATTCCATCAAGCATCTTCTGTCAATATCGTAAATTTAAGCTTCAAATCGAAAAATAATACTCTCATACAGTAAAACATTTTTAATACTATAATAAGTCGCATACACTTAAGATTTATTTCATGAAATGATGGAGATAAATTTATAAAAAATAATATTGTCCTGTAAAAATTTCAATGTTTAAAATTTATATTGTACTACTAATCGAAACACTTTCTTCTTTTAATCGATTGGTACGTTTTTAAAAATTCCATTGAATAGTTACAAGCTATCGAAAAATATATTTCAATAAAAGGATTACGCTAAACTTATCTCGGTAAATATTTAAAGCCACAAACTTTAAATTTAAGCTAACGTGAAGTGATACAAACAAATTCGCACAGTGATACAACGGAATACGAACCTGATCGTATTACTAATAAATGATATGCGGGAGGCTCTACGCTCCGTAGCGTTGCAAAAATCGCCGCGGCATAGTACCTATATTAAAAGTGGTAGGTATTATGTGAGTACTTAAAACCTTTCATTCAAAATGGCAATATCCTCCGCCGAGATGAATCAACTTCGCATTTCCATTTTGATTACATTTTACAACCATTAAAGCATCCGTCAGGATTTGTTATATTTTTATGACACCATCTAGACTTTTTGTTTGCGTGGTTTCCATTTCGAGTACGGATTGAATGCATATAAAGTATTCTTAAATATTTCAAATAATTAAAAATCGATCAAATTATATTTTTTTATTATTCTCGTTAGATAGTATCGTATTACAGCGAAGGTATATTTCAAATGAAAATATGGTTTACTAATTCAGGCAGTGAAAATGTACTATAGTAAACCTCTAAACGATGGCATCATAATTTTGTCTATAGTTTCAATGAAATTACTGCTATGAATGTTATGTGATAACTGGAAAATATATTTTAAAAAAATCACGCTTAAAAGGACATTTCGATTGATCATACTGTGATAAGATATAATGTGATTGTGCTGTGATCGTTAAACGCTAGTATAAATATATAATTTTACTCAAATACACTATTTCTGTAACATTAGAATTATTTTAAGTGTTATGATTATTTTAAAGAATCAATAAATGACCAGTTTCAATTAAAAATTTATTTACTCTGATAAAAAGTCTGATATAAACACACCTGTATTTAACATCTTAGTGAATAAATTAATTTTAAATGAAATTCGAAAGAAATAAAAAAGTATTGGATAATATTCAATGCTGATGATCTGTAAAGTGAAAAATATATTTTATTAATTATGATATTATCCGATTTTATCCGTTGTTAGGAATTATTTTTAATTCATTTAGAATCAGCTTAGTTCTCTGACAGCTAACGTCTCAACCATTGAGACGGCCGATTCGCATGTATTGATAAATGATACTCAAAAATATAAGAGCGTCAAAACTTTCATGATGAAACTTTTATCATATTTAGTTTTAAATAAAGCCTGACTTGTCCTGACAATTTTCCTGTTGTCCAATTGTCCTGAAAGTTTTTTTTGCACCAATATTAGTGGATTAATTTCTGAAACATTCAAAATTGTCATATCCTTTATGAGACTCGGCAGTGGAACAGGTTAAAATATTAATGCCTGGTATAACAAAAAACATAATTATTTATTATCTTTTTACAAAAATCGTACTATAATATATTCAAAAGAAAATAAAATATTCAAAAGAAAATTTTCATCATTTTACGTTTGACAAAATAACATTACAAAACATGGAATAAAAGAAGAACAATTTTATTACAGATAAACCTCCAACAGAGATACAGCCTCCGCATTTCTCAAAACAAAGGCATCTGAATGATTTCGCATTAAAATGCGGAAATGTGTATCACTATCTCACGGAAGATTTATATGTTAGCTTAGTTTTTACAGCAATGAAAAACATGTTTTAAGGTTTACGTATATTTTTATTTGTTTTGCCATAATTTATAAAACTGAAGGTATTGTGTTATATTGTAAACTGAAATGCACGTAATCATCAATTTATTATATACTCTTCTCGTAAAAATATGGCAAACAATTAAATAAAACATCACATTTGATACATTTATGACTTTTGTATCCATTTGTATTTCGATTATAAAGTTAATTGATATTCATTGGATATATATTTTTTTTGGAAAACAATATAAGTATTAATTATTTTGAATAATTCATTTACTTTATGTACTATATTATAGAGAAAGACTGAGAAAAGAATTCAAAATGATTTGAAAACAATATTCTATTTTTAAACCAGATTGATGTTTATGAAAGCCTATGCATTATGTTTATTTTGTTATTATTTACTTTTTAAAATACTTTGCAATCAATCAATAAGTAACTTTTTCTACGTTAATAAAACAATATTCAATTTAATTAGCTATTGTAGAATCTGTAACTAAATTTTACATGTTTTTTTGTTAATTATTCAATTAAGCGAAGAAGATTGATGAAAACGAAAATTGCGGCGACAATTTTAAGATGAACGAAAATTTAATTTAAAATTTCAAGCCATCGCTCTTAATCGAAGTAAAAAATAGAACATTAACCAAAGATTGTAGTCTGATTTGAAAAGAAAAAGACAGAAAGTGATTAACGAATATTTTTTGAATCATGAGATGTTCATTTTATTTTACCTCTTGTGAAAAGTGTGATGTAAGGAGAGACTTGGTTTTTAGAAGTGTACATTGAAGATTTTAAGTAAATTTGAATACAAGAAACTTCAGTAAATAATTAATGAAAACTATGAAAAAATTCGAAACGTTAGTTAATTCTTTCACATTACTGCAGGCTTTATCTCGTATTCGAGTGGTTGTTTTAGAAGAGTTGAAAATAGTATATCAAAAAAATGTATGGTGAAAATTTTCAATTCAATTGGTTTTATAAATGATTGAATTGGTATTAAGTTGGTAGAACTTCATCGTAACACGGTGAAATATAGCAATGTATTTTAGATCCAAAAAAATTGTAAAGTTGCTAGCTATTTCAGACTACGTCTTCATCAGTACTATAATATCAGAACAAGTTTACAATGATTATGAAATGTTTATATTTTCACCAAATATCATTAGAACTGTAGTAATTTAATAAACTTTAAAACTAGAGACTCAATAAATGTGTGAATTCCAATGCGAAAATTTGTCTCGATCTCAATATGCTTTTTGAAATATTTTTTTTGTTATAAACAAATAAATATGTACAAGTATATTTTATAGAAAATTGTAAATTACTCAGAAGTCGTCAAAGAAGAAAAGGATTTTCGGAAATATCTTGAAGAATACGTCGTTATAATTTTGGATGAGTTTGCGACAGTTTTATTTATTCATGTGATGTAACAAATTTTACGACACAATACAAATGTGAAAAATATTTCCTATAGATGTATAATATCTTTTTTTCGACAAATACCAATACAAACGTTTTATTACATTATTCAATTGTAATGTTTACTATCAAACTTCAAATATTACAAGCATGGTTTTTAAAAATAATATTTATTGTTTTTGAGTATACTTTCACGGTTGATATTATCATGAAGCTTTTAATTAATAATTGTCCGAGTTGATAATAACCTGTTTAAGGAAAAAATCCATCACAATTTTATTAAATTAATTTTATTTACTATGGTAGCACAAATTGAATTAAATTTCTAAGTAAAAAAAAAACAAATAATTCCGATGATCGGTTACTTAAAAATACATAACGTATTTTAAATAAAATATTTCGAGCTTCAATCAGCATTTCCTTAAGTTATTATTTTGCTGAGACTTAAAAGAAATATTAACTTTATTATTAATGATCAGACACACTTGTTGCACAATTTTTAATTTAATATTATCTATCAAAACTACCATTTATGTAAAAAAAAAAAAAATATTATCTAACGCTTACATAAGACATATTTTTCAGTCTTCAGTTACGGATAATCTAAATGGATACGTCGTAATTCTTGTTTACGTCACATCGGTTCTCACAGCTCTTGAAAATGCGATGCAATAAAATGGAGAAATATGTGGAAAAGTAGCCGTCAAAACGAATCTTGTGTGAGTCAGATTTAGATTGAGACAAAAGCCATCACATGGAAATTGCCTTCTGTGTCGTCCATAAATTTGAAAATTCGATCCTCTATATCAAATAATAATGGCCAAATATAAGTCTCACTTATTTGAAGAAAGATTTAAGCAACGCATTAAATAATAATTTATTCAAAAACTTATACACCGTGAATAATATCAAGTAATAAAGCTCAAACAGTTGAAAATTAATGATCACCATGTAATATAATATACAGTATTTTAATGCTTAAGCTTGAATACGTTTCTATTCATATTTTTATACATATATCTTTACGTTTTATTACATTATGCAATTGTAATGTTTACTATCAAACTTCAAATACTACAAGCATGGTTTTTAAAAATAATATTCATAGCAATTTCTTTTTATAATATAATACTTCAAAAACCTTTTAGAATTTTTGCAATATCATAACTGGTTGCTAACCTTTTATAAAGTTGTGTGACTATAAACGAAACGGATTTTCGATATTAATTGCGAGTTTACACCTAATAATTTGCAATTTTTTAGTTGGAAAATATATGATCTATAAAACTAATAGATGAGAGAAGACGAATGTTTTTACGTATATTTTTTTTTGCGTAAAATGATTTAATACTTTATGTAGCGATAATTAATTATAAAAATTAGATTTCTTTGTTTAATTTTTCGAATTTCCTTTATTATAGAGTGGCGGAAGAATGGTGCTTTTGAAATAATTGAAGCAATAATAACTCAACAAAAAAATTAAAAGTATCATGAGAAAAAAGAGGGAAGCTGAAAATTACTTAATTGTTCCACCTCCGCATCCGTGGTTCCTGCAATTAGCCTTCAAGCTAGCTGAGAAAGATCAGCGACTCAGACGGCAAATGTTTCGTGAGCGCCAACTTAAAGAGGGGCATCATGATGATCAACATTATCCCGAGATCCAAGATAATGGAGAGGTTTACATGGAGAGTATCATGAGCACCGATAGACCTGCAGTGGTTACCGATAACGACCGCTACGTTACGTGGTCTGACGACGTAACTGCTTCATCAGTCGTCAGCGAGAGGGTGGTTCATTCGACGAGTTGGCTTTATTGGATGAGTAAGATTTTTCCTTGGAAATTATTAATTTTTAAATTATTTGATAATATATCACACGTTATTATTATATGATAAATTGTTCTATTTTTTGACTGAATTGGCATTCACTTGGTAGAACTCCATTATAACACGGTGAAAAAATAGCAATGTATTTTAGTTTAGTTATTTTATTTTAGTTTAGTTTAGTTAAACTAAAATACATTGCTATTTGTTCTATTTTTACTTTTCATTAGTTGAACATGTTTGCGAATTGAAAATTTTGAAATAAGTTGGAAAATAACGTCCTTTTTTCCACGGTGAAAAAAATAGCAATGTATTTTAGTTCTACAAAATTATTTTTTAAAAATATAGTATATAAACTATTTCGGCTCACGCTATCGTCAGAACTATGCTTAAACTAACATTCGCTTATCTATATATAGCTGTGGAGAAAAGACACACAATACATCCTCTCTCCTGTTTTAACGGCCTAGCTTGTTACTTTCACACAATTAAACTAAATTTTCAAAAATTCTAAATGAAACAAAAGGCGGCCGGCTATGACAATAAGTTTTTCTACATTATTTTACATAGCTTTTTAGAGAAACCTGTTAATCCAAATATTTGAAATAAAACGGCTGATGCTGATAAGAGAAAATAGATTCTGAAATTTAAATTGATATAAAATTATTGATTATATGAGATTTTTATTGAAAATAAAAACTATGTGGTTTGAAAGTAAATTCAAAAATATCTTCAGAAATCTTTGGCATAAAGAGAGATATTTTTATGAAATCGAGAGAAAAAATCAAGCTTACGAATACAATTAAATCATAAATGAATAACATGGTGGAAAAATAGCAATGTATTTTAGTTATTCAAAAATTTTCAAGTATATAGTTAGTTGATAGCTACTTCGGCTTACCATCATCAGAACTACAGTAAGTTGAAACAATAAAGTTAAAATCTCGATGATTAACATTAATATATAATATATGAATGGAGTTGACAAGCTAAAATCAAACCTTTGACTTCTAGTAGAAACTCTATTATTATTAAATAAAATTTGAAGAATGCTCTCGAACGAAGTGTTCCCATATAATAACATGTTCATTTGTTTTTTTTTTTTTAGTAAAGAAATTAAAGCTTTTCATGCCCATCACTTATTAATGTTATCCACTTAAAATATATATAAAATACAGAGTATTTTATAATTTGATTTGAAATATATAATATAATATTAAAAAAATACATTTTGCCTTTATTTCATATTTGAAGTTATTTTATCATAATGTGCGCTCGCTCATTCGTACACCAACGTCACTGTAAGCTTTTTTATTTTACCTGTTAGCCGTAAATATTATATTATATTATACATTATAAGCAGTATGTAAATATTATATTCATTTCAATGTCATGATTTAGCTTTGGATTTTTTTTAACATAGTAATGAAAAATATTATATATAAGATTAGAGATATTTATTTTGTACATGTTTTAAATATTGACGACTATTCTACAAATATGTATATATTTATATATATATATATATATATATATATATATATATATATATATATACATAGATTGATTGAGACAAAAAGTTGATTTGGTGATATCAAATACAGGATTTCGCAAAACGTTACAAAATAAGAAACCGTAAATCACTGTTCAGCAACAAACTCACAGTAAATACTTAACATTGAATTGAAATTTTTTAAATAATAATTTAGAGGCTCAATTGATTGTATTTTGATTTGTTATTCAATTATATTTAAAATTAATGTAACGTTTATTTGAGAAAAAATATTACTTTATTTGAAAAATAATAGACCATTTAAGAAGCTGAAACGACATAATAAGCTGTTTAATCTCTTGTTAACAGATCCTGTTGTGTTGGCTTTGTTGGTATGTGCAGTGATCGTATACCTACTTGTTTTATTATTGAGACGAGCCATGAAGACTAAATCCCCCCTGGGATCTCAAGAAGTAGCAGCCCCATCTATTTTGGTTTACCCAGCCCAAAATGGACAACCAGCACATTTTTTGTGAGTATTACACACATGTCTTAATCCAAAATGTTTTATTGTAAATTCTACAGAGTTTAGAACTAAATAACAAAAAAAAATGATATACATATTATGGAAAAATCGGATCCGAAATCGGAACGAGCTTATCATTTTTTTTAAAAATTGATCAGCTACTTTCTATATATTAAAATATGAAAACATTCTTTTCTAAATTCTCGCATTTTTTAATTAGATAATTAGAGCTAGATTTTTCTATAAGCTAACAAAATGGAAGCTCAATGGTGAAAATCCACTGAAATGTATCGATATATTTTTTATTTGATATAAATATTTGATGATTGTAAAAATTCGCTATATCTTTCATTCTTCTTTATGAGTACCGTCACAAGCCTTAATGTGATTTTACTGAATATTTTTTGTTTAAAATAGCATGCTTTTCCACCAAGAAGTGACAGTTAACATCTAATATGTAATTTATTTACGTATAAATTATGCGCGAGGATAAGACCACCATTCTAATATTGTATGTTTTATTACAATTTTTCGTCGATTACAATGGAAAAAATATAACAGTTTTATCCAATTTTAAGCTAATCCTAAATATCATGCATAATATTACGTCGGAGTAATTTTTAGACACATTTTGGAGAGACGTTACTCGTATAAAAAAAACTATAGCCTCCCTTTACTCATATGTGAATTTGATTAAAATAAACAATCACCATCATGTCTTATCGTAATAACAAATGCATATTTGACTTCCTACTCCGCACCAATACTTTTTTTCATATATATTAAACATTTCCTTTAAATGTAATAATTCTTGAAATTGTTAAGGTATATTGTATTCACACGAAATTTTAAGCATTATATGTTATATTTACTACGATATATTTTCAAAACAGAAAAAACCTTAGTCTGGTTGTAAATTTTGGTCACGTGGGTTTTTATAAAATAAAAAAATGATCGATTATTACCTGAAATATTCATCGATAGTTTTGTTCACAGTCAAACATTCGCTCGGAGATTTATGTCGTTAGAAGAGTTATTTGTCTGAACTGAAGAGAAAAAAATTAAGCCTGTGAACACAATGAAAACGTTCGTGATTTATTACGAGAGATATTTTTAACTCTCCATAATCCAATCACATATTTTCAAAGCTATTATTTTTCAAAAAACTTTGGCCTCGTTAGCATTCACATATTGGATTAAATGAGCTAAAGAAAATGAACGTGAGGGTTTTTAAAAAGTGGTAATGAAATTCGCTCATGACATTTGAATCGCATAGAGCTTTTGGGTTAATTGTGGATTTTCTCTTGTTTATAAATCTCTCTCTATTTCATAAATAGTATGCAGTCATTTTTATATTTTAATTATTTTGAGAACACATCACTGTAAAATGGTTAGTTGTGATAACCTATTTTGCAATCATTATAGATTTTATTTCTAATCGTTACAACCAATGCATCTAAAGTTGTACTGGCTTGAATCATAAAGTGAAAAAACTATACATTTCATAAACGTTGTTAAAAATATTCTATTAATTAATACAGTTTCGTGGTAACGGTTTTACAATTATTTGAAGCGTCCCTGGAGGTAAAAGTTTAACATTGAATGAAAGAATCTATTCAATTTTAGAAATCTTTTTATGAGTGGTCATAATAAATATTTTCTGAGATAAAAAAAATCTATTTGTCAAATATTTTATTTAAAATTTTCGTTTTTAATATGACATCTTTTATATTTTTCATTATGAAGGATAAGCAAATTTGTTTTTCGGCAATGTAACATTTAAAATATAACGAAATAGATACTGTCAGCCATTTATAAAAGACATTTTCTGTGAATACAATTTAGTTTTGCAAAAAAAGAACGTCACGGTCGTCATGAAAGATTCTCAGCTGGAAAAAAATGTAATAAAACATATATCCAAAGATATAAGCTTAGATACAGTAATTATTATATTATATATTTGAGAACATGTTTATACCCATCTATATTCCATCTCAATAATATCGTATTTCTATATAAATAATATTAGTTAATATAATACATCAAATAAAGGTATACATGTAATTTAATAAGGTAGGTAACTTTTAATATATAATATAACGTTTGAATATATTGACAAAAATGATTTCTGTACGAATCTGCAAATATTTTATTTACACTCGCATTTTTTATTGGTAACACGATTCATCGAAATCGCTTCATTTTTGAACCAATAAATAACAGTTCACTGTATTAAATTTATTGATTGGTACATGTTTGTGATATGTTCTGAGAAATAACTTATCACGTAAGGGAGTCAAAACACTGTATGAGATGGTTTTGACACATAAATCATTTTCCATTACATGAGCTATTTCGTATACAGTAACACAGTATGCCATGTCATCAGTTATTTAGCTGATGTCTTTAATACATAAATCCCGGAAGCGCTCTAGTTATAGTGAATTTATAACAAACAATATAACACATTCACATATGTTACAGCTTTCGAATTTAACTCAAAATAAAAATAATATTTTTAATAGTTGTGATATTTAATAGTAAAGATGTCACTGTAATTAGATATTGTATTAAATCTAAGGCGTTCAATATTTTATTGAGGATCATACTTTTGATAGTTACATTGAAAAATAAAAATAGTACTATAATATAAAACAAAACAAAAAATGTTCGGTGTCAAGCGGTAAGTTCTTACTTATATGA
Source organism: Himalopsyche japonica (assembly GCA_028555115.1). Taxonomy (NCBI): domain Eukaryota; kingdom Metazoa; phylum Arthropoda; class Insecta; order Trichoptera; family Rhyacophilidae; genus Himalopsyche; species Himalopsyche japonica. The sequence continues at coordinate 1,769,427 of JAHFWJ010000128.1, forward strand.
CGGTTATACACCCACAAAATAAAAATAGCTACATAATATGACGGGTCGTATTATGACAATGTATAATAGATTTGAGTTCAGAAAATAAATCTAGTAAAATATATTCATAATTTTTAAAATAGTGTTTAACATTTATCCGCCCAAGCTTTTTTATATATATATATATTTTAAATATTCACGCGACCCGTAACTGTTCTAAAAATAATTATATCTTTAAAACCATTCATTAATTTGGGTAAAATAAGAAGTATTGTCAAAATAAAAGATTGTTTATAATTTACAAAGGCTTTGTACGTAGTATTTCAAATTTTATATAATTAAAAGTTAAAGTCAAAGAGTAAAACCATCTCTGAGGGGTTCACGGACCCATATTGAGAGCCGCAGCCTCAATGAAAAATTCTTTGTTTTTTATGAAAAAATCTGTATCTCCATCCAAATATATTGAATAGTGTAGATAAAGCTGATTTATTATGGTCCGTCTAATATAACAACGCATATACAAAGAGTCGATATTGAATATATACGATATAAAAATATTTTTTGACACCCAAAATAATATTATTGATCGGTATCTTAAAGACAATATTTATATAAGCTAATATTCATATTTTGAATATTATTTTCATAAACAGTGTAACTCGCAAAATGCACCGCTGGGCGTTTAAAGGTTAAAAAAAATATATAAACAATCGAAAAATAAAGACTTGTTTTTATATAGTTTAACAGGTCGACATTAATTACTTGTATTTTAACTGTTCACAACAGGGTAGCATGAGTATACTAAATATATCTGTAAGGGAGGAGGAATGGGTGGTGTGGTATAAATAAATAAGACGCCAAGCGCCCACTAAGCTATTGGCTTGATAGACTTTACTACAAAATATTAATGGAACAAAACATTCACTTAAGAGTAATTTTTGTAAATGAAAATTGAAAGTTTTAACAGATTTTGATAATTTGGGTGACTAAATTTGCAAAAAAATATGGTATTATTTCGTGTTAATAAATAAATAAAAATATTCAACGATACGGCTTACACAATTAATGCGCTATATATTATATTATGCATTTGAATTCATTAAAGATAAACCGAAGAGAATAAGATGATACCTAAGATTTGAATTCGAGCTCTAAAGATCAAAGGAAAGTATTTAAAATTAGACGGCTTAAATTTGCTTTGGGTATTTGAGTAAGAATGATGAACGATGAAATAATACAAAGTTTAAATATGGTTAAACAATTGAATCATGCATTTCGAAAACGTTACGAATCACATTTTTTCCAAAAATGTAAAGTATGTCTACATCTTCAGAATATTGATTGAATTGGCATTCACTTGATAGAACTCCATTATAACTCGGTGAAAAAATAGCAATGTATTTTAGTTCTACAAAATTATTTTTAAAAAATAGTTGATAGCTATTTGGGCTCTAGTTCGGTCGGCATAGTTCTGACGATGGCGTGAGCCGAAATAGCCATTAACTATTTTAAAAAAATAATTTTGTAGAACTAAAATACATCGCTATTTTTTTCATCTTCAGAATACTCAAATACGACAGTGCTATACGAAAACCCGAACAATTACAAAAGTGTGACTCGTAACGTTTTCGAAATAACCAATTTAATTTGTCTATTGAAAATATTTTTTTTTGACGATTTCGATGATTGGTTTTTGGTCTTAATCGTAAAGAAACGAAAATATAGATAGGTATGTTTTTTTTATCTAAAGTGACCATTATTGTCTTTCAACATATGTTGTGTGATGTTTAATATTTACGTTCAATCATCACAGGACCAAGTAATAAATTTCTCGCTTATTAAGAACGATGTGTTGTATTTAGCTGAGCGATATTGATACGGTTCTCTTCATTTGTTTTTGAGCTGCCCAAGTGACGCAATTCTCTCTAATAGAGCTGTTGCTTATTTGTTCAGGACAAAGGAAATAAACTTTTCCCTCCCGTCGCCCCGGTCAAACTCTCTCAGCGAACTCTCGGGCCTGGAAAATGGAATAGGAATGAGCGAGGCAGATTCTGAGGATTGTCTCACTCCATCTCGAGCACACCAAAGGTCAAATTCATTCAGTGAGTATGGATACCACTTGTACTGCCATACAGTGTGATCGAAAAAATCATTTCAAAGATAAACAATGTATGTAACATACATTTTTATTCCATAATAACTAATACATCTCGATTGAATTAAATGTAGATTAATACCAAACGACTATAAAATATCTTCTATATATTCTGTTAAGAAATTTTACTTTATTCATTGTAACTATTTTTCACAACATTTTTCTTTTTGTATCCTATAATGAAAAAGAAAAACTGTTAAATATTTATAACTTTTCTTCTTTAGAATATGAATGAATAATTGGATTGAAAAAAAAGATTACTAAACATACAACAAATTAAATGTAAATTTTAAATAAAAATTAAACAGTCTATTAAAGAGATCGAAATTGCTTCATCTTTTATTTTATTAAACGCAATTTCATGATTTTTAAGTACACAATTATTTTCTTGCTTATGAATAGTCTAACAAAATAATCGTTAACTTTTTATGTAAATGTAACATTTATTACGAATACATCACAATAATTTTCATGCTCATATTTTCATTAAAATATCCACAATATTTAAAATTTATAAGCCACCCGTATGTGTACTTTACTGACGTTGTTTTTAATCACACTATATTTTAAGGGTTGTTAGATGCTCATTAGTCGTTAAATTAAGTGTCTAGCGTTCACATTGTATCTGGCTTTATTGTACACACAAAGCGGTTTCGACACTTTCAAAGATACGATAGGTGTAATTAAAGATATAAATCTAAATACTAGATTTTCAAAATTAAATAAAAAAAATATAATACGTAATAATTATTCAATCTTCTTCGTATAATATGTCATAAACAGTCAACGTGTTTAAAATGAAATGTATTACAAATATGTAAAATAAATATTTCAATTTAATGGTTGAAGTCGAAAATAATAGGTTCATACGTCATAGCTTCAAAAATGTGTTATATAAATTCTGCGAACTTTGTATGATAAACAACTCATACCTGATTTCTACCGAACAAAGAAAAATATTTATCCTAAGTAATTCAATAATTTACATAACCTTAATATTTATGAAAACGTGATTTTTTATGTATTCTGTGAAATCGTAGAAATTTCTTTTTCCTAATAACAAACCACAACAATACGTCATTTCGTTTCCAATTTCAGCAGGCTGCTCAGATCTTGGTGTAATCGATCCCTCTCTGTATCAGGAAAACTTCTTAGACGATGATCTTCTGTGGCCTGAAGGGCATGTGGTAAGACACTGTTTTGTTATAACGGAAAACCTTATTCGTAATTCAGTATTTCCAATAAATTAATCATATACACCCAGTCCTTTTTTACGCGAATTCGATTATACGCGATTTTTTTGGATGGCACCGTTACATTTTTTACGCGCTTCACTCGTTCTTACGCGATTTTTTCCCCAAATTTGTTTTAAAGAAGAAATTTATAAATGATGCTAAGCATGTACGTTTCATTATTTTTTTAAACAAAAAAATATGTGTATTTTTAAAACTTAATTTTGTAAAGCATTCCATTTTTTAAAATACACACAAAACATTAAAGACACAATTGCCAAATGTTGACAAGTGTATCGGATATTATGCGAATTTATGTTTTAGGGTGTGTAAAGAAATATAATGCAATTGCGTAAAATCATGGGATGTGTCCGCTCGTAAACTTGTTTAAACACAATTCATTTATTAAATTCGTTGAATAGCACTTTCCTCGGCCATAAATTTTACCAATTTGAATTATTGTCAAATAAATGACCTCCAATGACGTCCAAATATTTTAAATGTTAAAAAATAAATGCGAACCGAAGCTAAAAATATTATTCTTGAAGTAAAAAGCATTTGACAATAAAATAATTTACACCTGCATGAGTATTTAAAGACAGTTTTAACATGGCTTTCATACATATTCCGATATACAAGAGTCCGAGCAAAATTCATATTCATACAAAATTCCATACTTTTGTTCAAAAAATCGCAAACGATTACATTTTGCAACCGAGAGTGACAGCAGCGAATAATTCATATAAGTGAAAAAAATTGTCTTTTTATAAGCAATAAAGACATGAAAATATATTTTTTTTTTGCATGAATTTTAAGGAGCAAATTTTGGTTTGTCATACGTTTATGGGACTTTTTCAAGCGATATTGTAATTTTTGGAACCACATTGTCAAATTATATGAAAGTTGTGATTTTTTACGCGATTTTTTTACGCGCCGTTTTCTGGAACCAATGTATCGCGTAAAAAAAGGACTGGAAAAATTTGCTTGATTTTTTGATACTTTTATAGAAGAAAAAGAATATTTTTCGATGTGAAAATAATCTTCAGCCAAAATTCTACTCTGTCTTGAAATTCAAAATTTTTCATTACTATTTAATAAAATAAATAAATATATATTCAGTTTTATATTTACTTCTTTGATATTCGTGCATTTTCTTTAATATACACTTTTTGCACGGGATATACGTTCTAGGGACCAATGCGCTAAAAAATGATATAATATCATAAATACAATAAAATTTACGATATCGAATCAGTCGGTTAATGTAATTTAAAAAAATAAAACATGAATCGTTTAAATTATATATGTCCACCCGGGTTGTAAGTGACAAAACATGTCACATGTGAAAGAAAGTTTGAAAAAATTAAAAAACAAATACAACGGTCAATAGAGATGGTTTCATTCAGAGATTTCTTCCTATATTTTATGACTATAATATTAATGACAAAAAATGGTTTTTAAATTTTATTAAAATTGATTAAAAGCAAATACTTATTAATTTTTCTGTATTTTTATAATATTTTATGTATCTTTAATGAAAAATAATCCGTTTATCATTTTGTACTATCTTGAAACAATGTAAAACACCGCAAAAAAAGCGTTGTGTATAGCTTAATATATAATTAAAAATAATAAAATTAAATGAAAATATATTTTTAGTGTATCTTATGATAAGTTAGGCTTATTTTTTTCACACAACACTGTTGTAAACGTAACAATAATTTATCTCTTTTACGTTGAAACTGGTCTAAAATACGACCCATGTAATATTTTTCACTTATTTAAAATATGGAGCAAAGAAACAGAAAAACTTTTTATGAAAAAGCATATAATTTATCATCATTCTTTTAAAAGTACTCATAAGTTTAAATGAAATCAAGTACCTTTTAAGCCATATGAAGTTTTGAAGAAAAGGTATAAATCAAATATATTTGGATTCAATTTCATTTCTATGGAATTAAATGTATTTATTTGAGACTCCAATCAATAGATTTCGTTAAGCTGGGTTTCAGATTAGAAAAGTTATAGATATATTTTTATTGTGGTTTCCAGGGACGTCTGTGGTTCAGTTTGCGATACGAATCGAATACAGAAAAGCTTTTGGTGAACTTAGTCAAGGCGAAAAACTTACCATCCCGCACAGTGGCGTCCGTTAATACCTGCGACCCTTACGTCAGGTATGTGTGTAATAATTATCAATAGAATGCCTACCGAGTATAAAAAAGTAGACACTTCACATAAATTTAACTGTAAAATAATTTATGTAAAAAAATTTAAGTCAAGAATATCCGTAATTACAATAAAGATAATTGTTGGTATTATGATCAGTTGACCACCAAACAATGCTCTGTTACGTGAACGGTTTTGTGGTAACGTTGTTACTTTCTGGGTCACGTATAGTGAATGTCTCCGAAAAGTCCTGTTTTAAAAAAAAATCAATATCCATATGACATATTCAATATAGCTGAAAGAAAGAGGAGAGCGATTGGCATGATACATGAAACATTGGCGGTGCCACGAAGTGAACATACATATACATCGTATAGAGCAGAGGCTCCCCACCTGCGGTCGTGAAGGGTTTTTTGGGGGGTCGCCAACTTATACGGTCAACTAAAAATATTTTTTTTTGTATGCTTTTGCATTGTATGGGTGGTCGCTGGTCACATGGATTTTATGAAAAGGGGTCGCCACCCGAAAGGCTGGGGGCCTATGGTATAGAGAATATAAAAGATTTTTAATGCACCAAAATATTTGCTACTTTTTGTTGTATCTTACCATCATTTAGAAAACAGATAGTTATTGTAGTATTATGAATTAAATACTTTTATATTTATAATTTATTTAATTAACGTGCTCTCATATGCTATATTGTTATTGTAACGTTCTAAAAAAAATATCTTTTGAATTTGTCTACAAATGCGTAAACATTTTATTTTTTCAATTGTCAGCTTAAGATTTTCAAGTTATTATCACGAATATTTAATTAAAGAAAGCAAAAATGGTCTCATTTTGAAATGTGCACTGTAAAATTAATAAGAAAAAAACAATTAACGTTCCTTTTTAACTATATTTCATTTTATTTTACTTTTTACGTGTCAGGACAGGAGACAAGTTAGAGTTTATGTTATTGCTTCGAGTTGAGAAAATGTTTTGATTGAAATTCTTTCTTTAATAAATTTCCATTATTCAACACTTTTGTTTGCAAAATTTTCCCCGTAGAAGGTTTAGATTTGCAAAAAATCTCGACTATGTCTGTGCGTTTCGCAATGAAAAACTTGACAAAGTTTCTTAAAACACTAGAAACTTTCTTGTATAAGAAATAATAAGCGTTGCATAACAAAACGTGAATGTTCAAAAGTAGCGTGATCGTTGAATCTCACCGCAGATTTTGTTAAGTATTAAGAAAAAGTTATCAATTACTTGAGCGTACATTTATTAACTATTATTTTTTATTTTATAAATAATTGATATATTTTATTGTGTCATAAATATTTTTATTTGAAATTTTATTATAACTAATAAAATGGAACTGATGAGTGCATTATTATTAGAAAATTTAATTTTTTCAAAGAAGATATGACAAATACAATGTGTATACATATGAATAACATATAACAATGATTAATTTCATATCCTGGCGCAATGATTTGGAAATATAAAATGAATGGTTTTATCGCTATTCTGTAGAGAGACACATTAGCTCAATGAGGCATAAAAAAGGCTTTATTCATCAATTATTTAATTTTCGAAAAAATATAAGTTTTTTACATTCATTATTATGATTTAATTCCTGTATGAAAAAAATAGACAAATATTTTATACTTAAATTAACATTCTGGTAATGTTTTTTACACGAGTCTATAGTTGGTAGGATAACTCTTTACTGTGAATAATCAATTAACAAACATTTTTCCTTTCTATCTGAAATGTTAGATTTTTCGTATATAATGAATCTGACAATATCAAATCGAATTCATTACAAGCATCATGTTAATTTTTAACTTATTATGAATAATAAACACGAGCCTAATTTTAAGACATTTAGGGTTGGGCTGAAATTGGGTTATGAATTTGCATGCGAATAATTTACAAAAATTCCTTCTAGCGAAGAAATGTCGTCCGTGCTAATCGAAAAATTCGAGACATTTTTTTTTTTATAAAGTTTCGTTTTTTCACAGGCTACAGCTGTTACCAGACGAACGACGCACTTTACACTCAAAGCAGAAAAAGAAAACTTGCAACCCATTTTTTGAAGAAATTTTTGTTTTCCAGGTAAGTAACTCTTTTTTAGTAATAAAATCTATTTTTTCTTTATGTTATACATTGTGTGACAGTGATGTAGTGTTTATATAATGCATACTAAATATGATGTGATATTAATGTATTATAAAATATTGATTCAGTGATATGTATTTTTTTTAAGATTGATTCGAATTGTATGAAATATTTTTTCAAGACGGAAAATATTTACGTTATTCATAAAACATGTTCGAAAATGATATAAAAGATCTTTGCCATTGAAAATAGTGCCAAATCATCATTTCTGTGCGCTCCGGTCATAAAAAACAACTATTTTTGTTGACTGTTACTGCTTCCGATAGATCACCTTCCATCGATATGAAATGTATATGTAACTTATGTGCGTATATCAATAATACACACGTGTCTAAAATGCAATATGTAATATATGTTATGCTATTATAACAACGTATAAAATTTTCAATTATATATGTTTTCGGCTGATATTGTAGCCGCCTGAAAACAATATTAGTACTCATTTAAATTATTATAAACATCGAAAGTAATTAAACCGCAGTGTTTTATCATGTCCACCTTAATAAAAATGTATGATCCCTGCGATATCTATTCTACGAAATATCTTTGTATCCGGTGTTCAAGAAATTCCAAAATCATGAACATAGTATATATTCCAATATTGTTGTTTTATATATATTGGATATGCAAAACGACACGTATATGGCGCTATTATATTATTTAAAAAAAACTCTTTTATTTGTTTTTTAATTATGACGAACGTGCCAATTTCGTTCATATTTATAAATAACTCAGTGGAGTTAAATTAAGTAAATACTTTCATATAATAAAATGTGGTATTTTTTGGTGTGGCGACCCTAATAATTTTTGAGTAATCTATAATGCTATACAGCAAGTGAATATGTAACTAAAAATACATTGCTTGAAATTATGGGACACATTTTTTTTACCCATAATTCTTAGCCTTGTTCCAGTGAAAATTTACTTTAACTACTTCATGTGACATACACATATCTGTCATCGTTGAATTATTTATTTATTTTGATGTGTTAATGCGATTGATTTATTAAAATTATACATAATCAGTTTTAAAATTGTGACAAAAAAAAACGTTAACTATAATATTTAAAAATAAAAATACTTGATGCGGTAAAGACTTCATTGGGCGATGTTATTATAAAATTTGTGAAAAATTAAACTGAATCGGAAATAAAAGGCTCCTTTGTGCCTTTATGGTCGTTCATCCACCTACGCTATTGTTTTCAAAGCGCAAGCAAACAAAGCTCTTCTTACAAACGGGCTCAACATAAATAGCGAAAATGAAAAGGTAAAATGCAATCTCATCCCTGACCAGGACACAAATATTGTTTGAAGGCATATTTGCCGTTTGTTTGAATCTTCCGTATATATTGATGTAAAAATAGTCACCTATCTTATCAATTACTTGTACATTGTGTATTATAGATCAAACGCAATGCTTCCAACCAAGAAATAATACCATTGTGTTAAACATCTTTAACACAAGTTTTACAAATTTTTATTGCCATAAAGACTTAATCATAACTTAAAAATTGATTGATAATAGTTGATAAATATATGGAAACGGTTGTATTTATTTTTCAATGTGGATTTACATTAGATAAATCGTATTGAAGAATTACAATGTGCTGTCATTTTTTTTTGTTTTAAAAATGATATAAACAGCCTCCGATATTGATGAATGATGTTCCTCGACTATGTTATAGAGTTTAAAATAATGGTATCAGCGCTATTGATTGATGGCTTAATCATAATGAATCAATATGTATTATAACTAAACTGTTGATTTGAAATTTCGTAAGAGGAATATTCCGTAATATTTTTTGAAAATAACTACAGAATTTTATGCAAGGATTCTATCAATATTATTGTAACATCGTCAGTTGAATTTTGTCGAATTTTTTTGTTGTAAAACAGAAAAATTAACTTTTTTCCGTTTATTCAATATCAAAGAACTTTTTTTCAAAGAGTTATTTGATAAACATCAAAGTGGAAATGTTCCAATAATTTTAAAAATATATTTATTATAATCACCCCTTTAAGGTATGGATAATTTGTCAATTAAAAAAAATATAATGAAACTATCCATTAATATTTAAAGAACAACGTATTCAGAGTACAAATTGACCCAAAAAACATATATAGATACGCTCAAGCTAATAATTACAGAAAAATTCTTAATTGGGCTCTTTTCGATTCAATCATTAAAGAATGTATTGTGGAGAAATTAGTAGCGTTTATACCCCAATAATTAAAGACCATGTTAACTATTTCCTAGTTCGCCGACGCTATAATATATTTATACTATCTAGCTATTATATCGAATGATTAGATGAAAGGATGGAATTATTAGAAATTTCGGACTTAGTAAAACAATTATATTTAAACTAACGATATCACTCAATTTACATTAAACTCTTCACATTATTCGATTATTATTTCTAAATATAAATTTTATGTAGAATCCATGCATTTTCTTAATAAGACTTGATCTCTAACTTATTTTAAAATTGAAATTTAATTACGCTTCTTTATACAGATTTTAATAAAATTTTAATTAAAAACCATCTGTCGTTTTGTTATTAAAAAATGTGGGACGGTTTAAAAAAAACCCGAAATACTACATCACTAAGTATCTTTTTCCATTCGTCATATTTTAGCCAAATAAGTAGAAGCCTATATTTATAGCTATCTAATTAAAAGGTGTAGGAGGAAAGCTCATATTTAAAAATACTCGTTTTTATAGCCCGAAGAAAAACGAATTTAACCTGTAGAAATTTCTTTAATACTCCGAGGTATTTTGAAAATTTTCATTAAAATATGCTCTTATGTGTCGAATGATTTTTAATCAACGTCATTTTTTTGGTATTATAATTAAGTTACGAACTTAACCGCTTGAGTGCCGCGAAATTTTAAGCTAGGTGACATTCATTTACCGTGAGTTTTCTTTTATTAAAAAAAAACTTATCGAATTTCTGAATAACACTATTATTTTATTTATAAATTGTCATATATTGTTTGAATTTTTAATATCATACTTTAATGTCATAATTTAATATCATATAAAAGCAGGCAGAAGCAAGAGTTCAGGTATAAATTCAAAATAAAAGACCCAAATGGTGAAAGTTGGCCAAGGGATACATTTAGACTTGCATTATTTCGCTTCACAATTATTTATGTTTCATAATTATTCACGCTTCAATTGTATGGATTACACCGAAAGTGGCACCCATAGCGATCTGTCTACGTCGACTTCTATTGAATTTGATTTTTCGGTATTATTTATTAACAAGAATAATACAATTTTTTTCTCCGTGATAATAGATAGATGCAATTTGTGAAAAAATAACACGATATTTCCAATTGAAATATTTTATACGTATTTTTAAATGTCTGTGAACACATATGTGCCTACGGTATTTGCGTCATCTCCGCCTAGAAGACACATATGTCCTCGCGGTACTGAAACGGTTAAATAAACAGTTTTATTATGATTATTAAATATATTCATATGATTATCAGGATTAAGCCTATATAGTTATTTAATATTATAAATAAAAACATATATAACTACAATATCTTAGAATAGCCACTTAAAAAAGAGCGCAATTTTAATAATTCAATATTATCTGTAATAATTGACTAGTTAAAGATAACAATACTTTCATAATACATTGCTACGTTAAATGAACTAACATATTCCAAATATTGTCCATTTGCGAGAGTCATCAAATAAAATAATTTACTAATCTTTTCAACATTCAAATAATGCATTTTATTTTTTTAAACTTAAAAAATATATGATATTTCATTATACAAATAAAATACCTATAATTAATTATTATTTCATTTTCAAACTTTTCTCGGATTAGATATGGCTTGAGTATTTTAATTTGATTTTTTCGGCGTTAGATAATGTATCATATAATATTTACATGTAGTCATATTACATACAAACCTTACATCATATTTTGCAAAAGATTTTCAAAACGTAGTATAGGGTTTTGGAAGCTCAAATACATTTGAATATATATATTTGTAGCAAGAAGACTCATAGTGTACAATATTTTCAGGTGTCATCAAAAGGTCTGGAAGAGCTGGTTTTGAAAATGACGGTGGTGGACGGAGGTCGAGCGCGTAGTCGCCAACTTCTCGGACACGTCCTTTTCCCACTTGCAGCCCTGCAAATAGATGGAGTACAACCCCAAGAACCGCATCTCTACAAATTAGATCTAGAAAAGGTCTGATGTTTTCATCAAATAATTACAACATTTACGATGTCAACTGAAGGTGCTTGATGGAATTTCAATATCAATTTTGAATTGTTACAACTTTGTACGACTCCACTTGTTTTGTCACTAACGACCCGGGCTTCGGGTCAGTTCCGTTGCATCCGTGTGATAGAATGCCTGAAGGTGCCGAAAGGCGAATCTCGGGTCGTTAGTGACAAAACATGCAGAATCGTTCAAAGTTGTGACAATTCAAATTACAGCACTGTCGTAAAAAAAAATTATAGTTTCATCTGAAACCCCGCCACTCAATCATGTAAAGCTCGTAATGTAAAGTAAGTTAAGATTTCTTTTAAAATCGTTTTGTAAATCCAAATTTATAATCACACTTTTCACGTACCGTTTTAAAGTTAATACAAGCTATGTGGATTCATTTACTCAAGGGACGTTTTTTGCAATGGCACAGCTAATTAAATTTCAATTATTATTTTAAATGATACTAAAAAAATCTTAACAGGAAACAGGAATCAAAATACATTTATCATAAAAAATCTCCAGAATACAACATATATGCAATGCTGTTTTACCGGTACTTATTACAACATTTTATTGACAAAGCTGGCATCTAACAATACAAAATTTTTATCACAGACTTTCGATTGTCTATAGTTTTCTTATAACCTATGGGTTTTTTTATTTTACTACCTGAATTTATTACATATTCAAGTGTCAGCAAATTGTGAGGAGCGTTTGACAATTTTTTTAAGCCATTTTGATTTTTAAACTTATATTATTATTACAGGACCCTCATGAGCCAACATCAGACCTGGGAGAAATGCTTGTTTCGTTACTTTACAATGAAAACCTACATCGGATAACGGTTACCGTGATCGAAGGAAGGAGGCTAAAGGTAACAATCATTCAATCGAAATATTAAGTAAATAAAATCGATTGGTAATGGGAATGTTTCAATACAACTATGATTATACAAGCGAGTGCGATTTCATTTTCAACTTCTAGGTATTAGTAGTTCGTGGCACATGACGGAGAGAGCGTGTGTGTTTGTTTGTGTATATCTGGTACGAGCAACAAACATAAAAAAACTCAGCTCAAATATACTGTTATTAGCTAGTACCAGCGTCCAGTGTCTCCTATCAGAATTAACTTAATATGATTGGTGCACACGATGCGCAGAGAATTAGATTAAATGTGTTGCATTGTGCACTGTATTGCAGACAAAGAGAATAACAAACCCTACGTTCATTTCATGAATATTTTTAGTATTTACTTATTTTATATTTGTAAGAATTAACGCCAACGTTTTTTTGACACTTGCCATAATACAAAATCTAATAGTAACGGAGGTTATATGAGAGATACAAACAAACATCATTTTATTATATATAGTGATATCTTTTTGAATTATTGATGCTTTTGACAGTCAGATACAATTAAAAATATTATTATTATACTGGCAATATTGATTTTTCGATTTTAAAAGATTTTCATTACTTTGCAAAGTTTTTCCAAACTAAAGACGTATGTGAATGACGCGACCAGCGCAATAGAACATTTATCAATTTTAATAAAAATGGATTTCGACAACTCATCAGCATTTTTTGAAAATTAATTCGAGTAATATTTCAAAAACAAATATTTAAACATTTTCAGATAAAGGGTGAACGCAAGTCAGTTTATGTTCGCATCACAATGAATCAGCAATATCGTGCCGTAAAAAGTAAGAGAACTGGAGCAACGATGGCATCAGCGGCTGGAAGTGCTTCCGTCAGCGAGTGCTTCCATTTCAGATTACCAGCAGCAAGTCTCCCCCTCGCCTGCATCACACTGCATGTCCTTCAATCTGGTGCCAAGTGTGCCAGAGGTAACTAAATATCTTTGACTTAGTTAAAATTCAAATTAGGTGCCGTGATTTCATCATATCTTCGGTTAGCATTGAAAGTAAACGTCAATTATCAGTCATGCAGTTCATATTTTTCTAATTGAAATATTTGACTATTTTTAACTAATCAAGGCTGCGAAGTAATAAAAAATAATTCATTTTTACTATTGATTTTTGTTTTAACTTCAATTGGTTTTAAAACTGTTCTTGGTCTTTATTCTTGAAGAAGGGATTGGCGGTTTCTTCTTTGTAATTTTTGTTCTTGTAGAAATTTCTTTTTACATGCAAACGTTTAAAATTGTAAATTTTTAACATTTCTTCTTGTCTAAAGCTTACGGTTGATTACTGAAATTAACCAAAATACCATTCTCATAAATGGTTGTAAATTTTATGATTTTCTAATTTGAACCAGAGTCAATCACTACCTTTTTTCTAAAAGGCCATTTTCACATTATTGCCGAATGAGAAGGGAAATAGTAGCTTTTTAATGTTTCCTATTCATTGAAAATTAGCAGTGAACAACATGTATCTACATTATGCTTTTAACACAATTCTTATTTTACATCATTTCGCTTGTCAAATTCTATTTTTTTTTTTAATTTGTTTTAAAAATCGTAATATAAAACTTCAAAATTATTTGCATACAATAGCGACTATCTATAAATAATAAGTCATTTTAATGCATTTAAAAATATGTATGTATTACTTATGGTCGGATACAATCACATTTAAAATAATCTATCATCCGATAAACAGAAAATTTCCTATCTACTAATTTGTTTTTTTTGCGATTAGCACTTTCTTTCATGAGCGCAATTGCTCAAAAGAATTAAGTCGATTTCTCAAATTGTTATTTTGTCTTTTTTTGATCATTAATTAGACACATGTTTAAATTACAATTTGTTGCCTTTTTGATTTTCAGATAAAGTGATCGGCAAGTTTGTTCTGGGGTCGTTCATGTTTGCTCGTGGAAAAGCACTCGAGCACTGGAATGCAGCTATCGCAAACCCAATGGAGCAAGTGCAGCAATGGCACATTCTCAGTATTTAATTGATCCCATTAAATAACTACACATATGACCGGTCACTCTCGCAAGCATTTATTATCAGCGCTCTCCGTGCATACCTTAACAATTTATTCGATAAATTTGATTCAACCAAAAAGCACACACATCTTGATGTTTTCAATGTTTTTCCAACTTAACTGGTTTTCAATGGTATAATAAAAAGTGAAGATCACATAATTTCTGAGCTTTCAGTGACGGAAAATAAAAACGAAAAATATGTCGACTCAAAACTGTTGCAACCATTACTTAAAAATCAATGACGCTTTACAAACAGTATTTGTCTCGACACCGTTTTTTTGTATATTCTTTCCATGAAAATTTAGAGATTAGCAATGTCAATTTAAGTGCTCCTAAGACACTCTCGATAATCAGTTAAAACCACCTTATCTTTTTGAGTTTGGGATACATCGAAAATATTAAGAAATTGTTGTCGAAGCGCTGCCAATAAAACTTGGGTGTTGAACCGGGTCAGGAGATAATATATAAAAGTATTTTATAATATATTCAAATAATATAAATTATGTCCATAAGATTAACATTCGATGAGCTATTAAATGAAATGGATGGAAAAATTAAATAACACATAAAAATTAAGCACGTATTTTGTAAAATTAAAATAAGTACATACGATAATTGAAATTATTACAATATTGACTCTATTGACCAAACTATAAATAAAACTATTTAATGTAATATATTATATGCAAATTATAAATTATTCGATATAAAAACCATTTCACCAAAATCAATTAGTTTGAAAACATCTTTCCTTGTATATCTATTTTTTAATCTAAAAGCAAAACATAGCCTAATTGGAAAATACATTCACCGTATTATCGTATATTATGTTGTGGTGATTTTGTAAGTAATTCAAATCTTTTTAACAGATTCATATAATATACAAGCAATGTGCGCTGTAAAATTTAAAATAATATTTGGAGAAAGATTGTGTTTATTTATTTCATGCCAGCTATTTCTAATAATTAATATTGTGAAAATCATGTCGAAAAATAATTTACAAGAATGTCTTTTTTTAATTTACTTGATACTCCTACCAATGCTAAAATAATTAAAATTATTGTAATACTAAGAAAAATAGAATAATTAATTGGTCATATAACTATGATATATTAGTTGCCAAATGATTTTTGTTGTTGCAATTAGTTCATAAAGGTACTAAATAACTTAATATATTTTTGAGTAAATTGTATCATTACACTAGAAATCAATTCGCAAAATCAAAAACAATTATTTTTATTTATCGCTATTATCAGAATGACAATTTAATTTATTTTCAGTGGCAGTTTTTTTTTTTTAATATAATGGAAAATAAAATACTCAACTGACATGCTGATATATTTTATATTTGTGTAGAAAGTTGTAACTAATTGGAAAAATATTATTTATACTTATAGTTATAAATTGTAGTATTGATTACTATTTTATATAAATATATTATACAGCGTAGTTTCATGTTAATTATAACATTAAAGTTAGCAAAATATTATAAAAAAATTATTGTTTAAGGTATAATAAAAATATTTGGTAAAACCATAATTGTTTTTCGATATACATTCCCTCATAAGGTTGATAGTTGCTGATTCTCGATAGATTTAATATTTTATATTTTTTTCCATTTTAAACTTTTATAACATTATTAATTAATAACATAATCATATAATGACAATAATGCTGGATAACCTCATTTATTTCCGTTGGATACGATATTTACCACATAAATATTCTACGTATTAATATATATATTTTGTAAAAAAAATCGTATTTTGTCATACTTACTACAATGTCAACTCTCGAATTATTATTTCACCCTTAATCATAGACTTCTCATAGTACTAGACGTGGTTTAGTCTTTAGTGGAGAGGTTTTTGAAACTATGGAAAAAGTTAAGAAATGACAAATATGTAACAGTATAAATACATACAATATATAAATGCTAACATATATAGCAATTGAAAAATCTTAACATGTATCGAATATATACAATGGAAGATTATTTTTACTTATTATTATCACACCTGTTCGGTGGTAAAATAATTAATAAGTTAACCTTTTTAACCTAGGCGAAAACGATTTAGCAGTCTTTTTGAAAAACTATGTTTAATATTTACCATCTTTATGTGTTGACTCGTCAATTTCAATACGTCTTTAGAAACTCATTAGAATTGCCATTTAACGCTTATCTGTGAAAAAAATAACATTTGGTTTGGTTGTATGTAATAATAAAGTACGAACATATTAAATATATAGTATAAGAATGATTTTCGGAAGGTAAATGAAAAATATGAAAACAATAAAATTTTTAGAATTTTTCGTTTTCATATTTTCTTTTTTTATTTAGCAATCGACTTCATAATAAAACTTTTCCGTATGAATTTCAATAAAAGGCTATTTTAACTATCATAGAAAAAAATTCTCATATTTATTGACAAGCATTTAAAGAATATACAAGTAATTTTGACAATTGTTAGGAACCTTTTGGTGGTTAGTTATCATTAATAAAACTACAGCAAACAATTTATTTTATTTGTAAATAAACAATTTTATAATAAAGCATTACGATAATTATAAATATCAATTTGATTAATATTAAATTGTATATAGGCTATTGGCCATTTTGTATTAGGTATTGATAACAACAATTTATGAAGTTATACAATGCAGCAATTTGTGTGACATAGTCAATAAAATATTGTTTAACAACAAGACGATTCGGTATCTGAAATAATATAAATTTACGGGTGTTTTTAATGGCTGAGATAGACCCATATTTTTTTATTTTAATGTAATCTGTAAATAAAGCTAACTCTTATGTTAACTCGTTAAGTGCTCACAACTTCAAGTTGATAGAATACTGATTGATTAAATTGCCTAAATTGCCTAGATTGACGAATTTTTTTTTACAAAGCCAATTGATGACGCATTAATATCTGCATATGATGCGCTAGCTTAAGGGTCTTTTTTTATCTCTAATGTATTGATTTAATCTTTGAATTGTTCTTTTGTCATTGCTGACAGAATTTAATCGCTACAGAGCTGAGTAGTCCTCAGTTAATCCACTTCACGTGGAAGCTATACCCATTATTTTTATATATACTTTCCCTACTATATTCACAAATACATACACATGTATACAAACACATATAAACAAACACACATGCAATACATAAGAAAGTGAAATAAATAAAGTAATTTTAAAAATGCGTTTTTAAGCGATGTAGCTAAAAATTATAGCCCTACGACCTCTTACCTGTCTAATTTAAGATAGACAACCGAGGGCACCTGATGGAATCTCAAAATTGGAGTTGGCCAATGAAACCATTATAATCAACAGAAATGCGCATCAATTAAATTAGCAGTCGTTATGAATATATTTTGAAAAAAATAATGTTAAATGTTTTTAATAAGTCTTTTTAATCTTTATGTATTATAGTATTTTGATGATGTTCTTTTTTTGTGCGGCCTATCAAATATTTTATTTGATCCACCGAACTGTTTCAGCTCGACAAAGCTGGTGTATAAAACTTTCCCCTATAGAAAAACGCAAATATTTGGCGAAAAGATTTCACGTTTCCTTACCCATATTAAGTTACATACCTCACGTGACCATATATTTTTCCCACCAAAATGAGCACCCAAAGAAGGTAGGTACTTCCGGCTTAGTTGACCCACAACATTATACTTACAAAACAATTGACAAGTTGGTAATGTTTGATTCATGACATATTACGTTACGTATTTTTTTTATTCATTTAAAGATTATCATTATGTTTAGTGGGTGCATAAAACCAATGAAAATTTTCTCCCAATTTACTTTTCATAGCAAATGTTAGTTTATTTAAGTCCGTGGCTTCATTTAATAGTTCTAAATTCTACCACCAGGATTATGATTTTACACCCTTTTTTCGAATTATTACTGCAAGTTTCTCCCTTTTCTAAAACGAGACATTTTGACATATCGGAGCTGTGCTCGGGGACACCGGGACACGACGCCTAAATAAGAAGTCGTGGTAACATTATACCTACCCGATGTTCGAAAATTCTTTTACTAAGAATCGGTATATCTTTGGACCACTGCAGATCTCTGGATCGAATGTCATCAGTTTGCTTTCTCTCTGATGATTTTCTTACCCTTCAACGCATTTTCCTGGTGTATTGTGTTGTATCCTCGATATTCTTTTTTTTCAGTAAATATTTTCTCAAATATTTGCATTTACCTTCGCTAAGAATTTAAAATAAAAATAGACAGAAAACTAGTAAATTTACTAATGACTCTTCAAATTTAAAAGGTTATTGAGTCTTCAACCTATAATGCTAATATCAAAACATCCTGTTGAGATATTGAGTATTGTACTGATTCATAAAACTACATTCAAATAGGCGTTTTTTTAACTGTTTTCCATGAATAATGCTTATAAACCCGTTTTCAATACGCGTTACTTCATTATGATTTTGTATTGACAATAATTAGCTTTTCCCTTGGCTTATTTTGCAATGTTTCATTTATTCTCAGCAGGACGTAACCAGTTTAAAAAATAAATGTATAAACTTAATCTGATGTTCTGTTCTAACAACAATGAAACTTTTTAATATTTGATCTGTTCACGAAATTCCCTAGAATTCGCCTTCGAATAACTGCAATATTGTCATTTGAGATAATTAAGCATTTGAGTATAAAACCTTTCATGTGTTTGTTCATAATACTAACAAATCATTTTACATATAGATGTAATATAATGTTTTATTTATAATTGTAAGAAAAATTTTAATCGAACTATAATAATAAATGAAGAAAACAAAAATGTTTAAAATTGTAAAACATCAAGATAAGTGTATATTGAATTGTCTCATCGGCTATCCACGTTAATTTTTTATATAATATTTGATGTGGCTTATTATACAGTTTTTACACAACTTTTTATGATAACATTTGGAAACGATTTTCTTGAAAAAAAAATTACAAAATGTACAAACTAAGTTCTAACGAGCCTTATGTACGTTAAAAAACTTTACAACTGTTCATAAAAATATGTTGTATGAAAAATTTATTTGAACTTCACTCACTCATTTTTATCCAAATCCCTACAAAGTAGTGTTGAGATAATTTGTGATGTATTTATAATCGAATGGTTAATGGGCAATTCTTTTGTGAAACAAATTTATCTTTTTATTCACAACAAGCAATATAATTGATAGTGCCCATTTAATGTATCCACATTATTTCATTAGATAGACTATGGGTATAAAAGCTGCAATACTCTACATTATTCTTCACACTTGACTAAGTCAACGGTCAGTATGAAACGAATAGTAGTATTTCTTTTCGTCTTGGCGGCGGTAGCTGCAACCGCCCATGTCGATGATGACAGAAGAGCAGGTATTTATTAATTTTTACTAAAGTTTTTAAAAAATACAATCAACCTGTTTCTGAAGTCGATTATTTTTTGAATGATAAAAAATACATTTTAGCACTATTTCCACGATATATTTTATGGTCAGGACCAGTTTCGCTCATGGCGAGCATTGTCAGTTGATGGAATAAAAATTATAAAAAGGCTTTTTCGAGTTATCAAAATTTCGTGGTAAAAATCAACAAGCATATAGCACCAAAGGTTGAATTAAATAGCCTGAGCGTCTCGTGAAAATAATGGTAAAAATGTATTTTATTATTTGAAATATATTTATTTTATATGCATTTATACAAAGTGACAGTTTAAAGACACCTTAAAGGGAATTTTTATTATTTTAATTTAATACATTTCTAAAACCCCAAAAATCTTGAAACATATATTCAGTGCAATTTTCTAAGTGTTCAGTCAAAATCTGAAACTCATTTGAAAAATCTAGAATCCAACATTACTATAAAGCTCAACTCGTTCTCATTTTTTTGAAAAGAAAAGAATAAAAAAATAGTCGTAATTTTAAGGACCATTTTGAATATGTTATTTTTATCGTATAATATTCTTTGCTTTAAATACGTTTTTGAACCAGTTCATACATTTTTCTTAAAAAGAAAATATAGATTAACCAATTGAAATATAAGTCGTAATTAAATTAATCATAATATTATATATATATATATATTTATGAAGACTCATCTCGAAGAACTTAAGAAATAACTCCACCGGAAAAAATAAAATAGTTACTAATTAATGAATTGTGCCACCTTAGGATCGACATATATGTAAAATTAAATTACTTTTTCAATTGTATATAAAAAAATCTCAAATCTTGAAGGGTTTGTATCCGTTTTCAATCACCTCCTCCCAAAACTCCTTTTAAAAGGATATATATTTTAAATCAGATAATTTACCATCATATAACTGCAAGTTTAAACCATTTAAATTTATAATTTTATATTACGTGAAATTAAAAATAGTTTTACACACTAAAACTAAGTTAAATTGAATTATACATCTTATTTTTTTTTGTTCCTTATATTATATTTTAGATAGTTAGTTACTCGAGTGTATTCCCGGGACAAAAAACGTCCATTGTTTGTTCATATGTACATCTCAAAATTTGAATCTCTAGTATTATATAATAGTCATGAGATTCATTGAGATATTTAGTTTGTATGCAATGATCGATAAATTTTGTAACTATTTTTGTGAAAACTTTTTTTGAATTTTAATTATTCTACAATATTTTTGAATTTATTTTATTATTTATGTCACACTTATAATTTGGTAATTTTACCTGAGTTTTCGTTTATTTTCTATTTCAACTCGTATTCAAATTTAAAATTTTTATGTATTTTTCAGCTGATAAAGAATTGTTGGTTCATCAAAAGCAGTTAATAAAACTACTGAATCACATTCAAATGCACAATGCATATGAAGATCAATATAGGATTGGAAAGGACTACCATATCGAAGACAACATCGATAAATACGATGTAAATATAATTATTCATTTGCTTACTGAATAATTACTTTGTATTTAACAAATTTACAATAAAATATTTTAATATTTTCAGCGTGTCGAGGTAGTGAACGAATTTTTACATATGTACAAAAATGGAGTGCTTCCTCAGCGCAAGGTTTTCTCCGTAATGAATGCCAAGCAGAGAGATGAGGCCATTGGTCTTTTCCATCTGTTTCAGTATGCGAAAGACTGGGACACTTTTTATAAAACAGCTTGTTGGGCTAGAAATTACATGAACGAAGGCGTTTTTGTATACGCACTGACTGTAGCTGTGTATCACCGAAAAGATTGCGAAGGAATAACGCTTCCACCAGTTTATGAAATATTCCCTCACTATTTTTTGAACAGTGAAGTCATTCAAAAAGGTCACCAAATGAAAATGCAAGAAGGCATTTTCGACAAGAAAAAAGCTGCGTTCTTCGGAATTTATTTGAAAGATAACACTTTTGTTATCGAAAGCAATTATTCAGGATGGTACACTAGAACAAATAGTGAGCAAAAGTTGTCGTATTTTACTGAAGACGTGGGACTTAATTCTTTCTACTACAACTTTCAAGCTTATTATCCCTTTTGGTTGGGCGGGGATGAATTCAGTCTAAAAAAATACAGACGTGGAGAGAAGTATTACTTCTTCCACCAGCAGCTCCTGGCTCGCTACTATTTAGAAAGGCTTTCTGTTGGTCTAGGAGAAATACCATTGTTTTCTTGGAGCTGGCCAATTAAGACAGGATTCACTCCATCGCTGAAATACTCCAATGGACTGGAATTCCCTTCAAGACCGAATTACTTTGAAACTAGAATCGATGACAATATATTTGCCCTGAACGAAATTGAAGATTATGAAAGACGTATTCGAGAAGCAATCCACAGAGGCTATATTTTTGCAGTAAGTTCATAATCTTTTAATATTTGTTGTGCATTTTTTAAGCGATATTTATAAAACTAAATAATTTGAATAATTGTAGGATGATGGTACTCGTATTAACCTTCGTGAGCCTGGAGATATTGATAAGTTGGGCAGCTTGATACAGGGAAATGAAGATTCACCCAACAATCGCTACTATTCCTACGTATCTCTGATTGCCAGGAACCTCTTGGGAAATTCAGGAAATCCGATGGATGAGTATGTCTAATTCTATTTAAGAAACATTAAATGATTGCTTTGATTTAAATGTAGTTATTACTTTCAGCTTGTACTGCTTAGTGCTAACCTAGTGATGATATTTTTTTTAATTGTGCTATATTTTTATCCATATTTCACTTAACCTGCAAATAGTCTCTGAATATTTATTTGTCTTCTAGACTGGAGAGATTAAAATAATTGCATAATTTTGAAGTCATTTTTTATTCGAATAAGAATATTAATTCTTAATAGATTTCGAAGCTAACGGCAGTTTTATGTGTACTTTTGTTCCAGGTATTACACTGCCCCATCGGTACTTGAACATTATGAGACTACTCTCCGTGATCCTGTTTTTTACCAACTGACTGAGAGATTAATGCATTACTTCCATGAGTTCAAAGAAAGTCTACCCTGTTACACCCACGACGATCTTGCATTCCCAGGAGTGAAGATTGAAAATGTGGAACATGAAAAACTGATAACATTCTATGACAACTTTTTTGTGGATATGAGTAATTCAATTGTTCGCAAAGGAGATGAAATGGACAAGCAAAAGGATTTGTTTGTATTCAAGGCTAGTCAAAACCGTCTGAATCACAAATATTTCAATATAAAAATTGATGTTCTCTCAGATAAGATAACTGAAGCAACTGTTAGAATTTTCTTAGGACCAAAATATGATAGCTCGGGGCGGAAACTTAAGATTAATGAGAACCGAATGAACTTCTTCCAATTGGATGTATTTGCACATCAATTAAAAAAAGGAAAAACAACAATCGTCAGAAATTCAAAAGATTTTAATTTATCAGTCCAAGATCAAATCACCACAAAGGACGTTTTAAAGCGCACGGATGCAGCTATAGACGGTAAAGATAGTTTCTGGATCGAAGTGATTCAGCCAAACCATAAATTCCCTAAGCGACTTATATTGCCACGAGGAAAATTAGGAGGAATGGTTTACCAACTGTTTGTAATGGTAGATAAGTATACGCCTAATAAGGAACAAAATCGAAGAATTGAAAGTAACAAAAGTAATCTATATGAAAGATATCAATCAGCTGAAATACCGGCACTTGGATATCCATTCGACAGACCGATAGACAATTCGTGGTACGCAAACTATAATATGTTTTGGAAAGACGTAATGATATTTCATGAAAACAATGTAGAATTGGAATCTACAAATTCAAAAATAAATGATAACTACAACTACATACACGAAGACATGTTAAGCGAAAATAAAAAAGAAATTAAGCATAGACAAGATTACAAAAACACTAGATACGATGGAAATAACAGAGATATATTAGAACAATACAAACTAACACAAAGTGATGAAAAAAAAATGTCGAGATCTCGAAGGGCAATAAAAAGACATCAAATATTTAGTGAAAGTATCGAAAAACGACATAGGCATCGCGGTATTGACAGTGGTGAAAAAATAAAACGAAGACATGCTTGGCGCAGTCATGATATTTGGAGACGCATGAACAGTCATGAAAAAAGAGGTCGAAGGAAGAGTTCAAGCAGTAGCATAAGCAGCAGTGAAAGCCGTGAGCGCAGATTCAAACGCCGAGGTTTTGGCAGTCGTGAAATTAAGCGCCGTCAAGATTTCTGGAGACGCATGTTAAGCCGTGAAAGGAGAGGTCGTAGCAAGAGTTCCAGCAGTAGCAGAAGCAGCAGCAGCAGTAGCAGCAGTGAGAGCCGTGAGCGCAGATTCAAACGCCGAGGCTTTGGCAGTCGTGAAATTAGACGTCGTCGAGATTTCTGGAGACGCATGATGAGCCGCGAAAGGAGAGGTCGTAGCAGCAGTTCTAGTAGTAGCAGTAGCAGCAGTGAGAGCCGTGAGCGCAGATTCAAACGCCGAGGCTTCGGCAGTCGTGAAATTAGACGTCGTCGAGATTTCTGGAGACGCATAATGAGCCGCGAAAGAAGAGGAAGAAGCATGAGTTCTAGCAGTAGCAGTAGCAGCAGTAGCAGCAGTGAGAGCCATGAACGCAGATTGAAACGCCGAGGTTTCGGCAGTCGTGAAATTAGACGCCGTCGAGATTTCTGGACACGCACGATGAGCCGCGAAAGAAGAGGAAGAAGCATGAGTTCTAGCAGTAGCAGTAGCAGCAGCAGTGAGAGCCGTGAGCGACGACTTGGACGCCGAGGCATTCACAGCCGTGAGAAGAGGACCAGGCGAGGAAGGCGGTCAACAGGTAGAAGCGTCGAACGACGACACAAGCGGACGAGCAGTGAAAGCCAAGAGCGCAGAATCAGGCGCCGAGGCTTTGGCAGTCGTGAAATCAGACGCCGTCGAGATTTCTGGAGACGCATGATGAGCCATGAAAGGAGAGGTCGTAGCAGGAGTTCCAGCAGTAGCAGTAGCAGCAGCAGCAGTAGCAGCAGCAGCAGTGAGAGCCGTGAGCGCAGATTCAAACGCCGAGGTTTTGGCAGTCGTGAAATTAGACGTCGTCGAGATTTCTGGAGACGCATGATGAGCCGCGAAAGGAGAGGTCGTAGCAGCAGTTCTAGTAGTAGCAGTAGCAGCAGTGAGAGCCGTGAGCGCAGATTCAAACGCCGAGGCTTCGGCAGTCGTGAAATTAGACGTCGTCGAGATTTCTGGAGACGCATAATGAGCCGCGAAAGAAGAGGAAGAAGCATGAGTTCTAGCAGTAGCAGTAGCAGCAGTAGCAGCAGTGAGAGCCATGAACGCAGATTGAAACGCCGAGGTTTCGGCAGTCGTGAAATTAGACGCCGTCGAGATTTCTGGACACGCATGATGAGCCGCGAAAGAAGAGGAAAAAGCATGAGTTCTAGTAGTAGCAGCAGCAGCAGTAGCAGCAGTGAGAGCCGTGAACGGAGATTGAAACGCCGAGGTTTCGGCAGTCGTGTAATTAGACGCCGTCGAGATTTCTGGACACGCATGATGAGCCGCGAAAGAAGAGGAAGAAGCATGAGTTCTAGCAGTAGCAGTAGCAGCAGTAGCAGCAGTGAGAGCCATGAACGCAGATTGAAACGCCGAGGTTTCGGCAGTCGTGAAATTAGACGCCGTCGAGATTTCTGGACACGCATGATGAGCCGCGAAAGAAGAGGAAGAAGCATGAGTTCTAGCAGTAGCAGTAGCAGCAGCAGTGAGAGCCGTGAGCGAGGACTTAGACGCCAAGGCATTCGCAGCCGTGAGAGGAGGACCAGACGAGAAAGGCGGTCAACAGGTAGAAGCTTCGAACGACGACACAGGCGAACGAGCAGCGAAAGTCGAGAGCGCAGAATCAGGCGACGAGGCTTTGGCAGGCATGAAATCAGACGCCGTCGAGATTTCTGGAGACGCATGTTGAGCCGTGAAAGAAGAGGAAGAAGCAAGAGTTCCAGCAGTAGCAGTAGCAGCAGCAGCAGTAGCAGCAGTGAGAGCCGTGAGCGCAGATTCAAACGCCGAGGTTTCGGCAGTCGTGAAATTAGACGTCGTCGAGATTTCTGGAGACGCATGATGAGCCGCGAAAGGAAAGGTCGTAGCAGGAGTTC